>WEIU01017749.1:1517247-1573675 GCA_013389925.1 Aegithalos caudatus
GGCCGGGGCGGGCGGAGGAGGGAGCTCGGATTCCTGGGGCCCGAACGGGCCCGGCCGGCCTTGCCCAGCACTGCCGGGCACGCCCCCGCTGCGGCCTTGGATTCCGCTCCAAATCAGTCTCCTCAAGTAAAACGGAGCGTAATTCTGCTGTCAAGGCTTTTTTCTTTTTCGGTTTTTCCTCATTGCTCGTTGTTACCTTCTTTGTTCTTTACAGAATGCTGGGTTAAGTTTCATCTCAAAAAAGCTCAGGATGCCCGGTAGGGAGTAGGAGCAAGGACTTGAATTACAAAGAAATGAGATCTTCAGCACTTAGTAAGGTGAATAAAAGCATCCCTTTTGGCATATTTTTGACGTATTAGGGTTGCACGTGCTGTCAGAATCTGTCTGTGAAGAAATTGACTCTATGGTTATATTAGCTCATGCCTACACTCTTTTTCAAGGGTTTTTTTTTTTTTCCTGCTTCTCACACTGTTGTCCAGAAAACGATACATCATTAACTTACTCCTGGTTACTAATAGGATAGACTAGACAGGAAAGGCAGAGAGACATCATTCATGCTGAGAACTCACTGAAGGATCTGCCTTAAAAAGTCTGTTTAAGAGGTTATGGAACAAAAAGACAGGAATAACAGGCAGGAGTAAGTTGCCAAACTGGCAGAAACAGGCAAGAGTAAACTACTAAACCAGATGCAGCCCCCAAGGACGGTGTTGCTAGTGATGGTTTCAGCAGCAAATGTGTCACTAATTTTTAAAGAGGATTCTAGGGGAAAACCAAGGACTGCAGACCTGAAAGTTTGACCACCAACAAGTGAATTAATAAAAATGTAGCAAGGTAGGATTATTGGAGAGCTGCCTAAGTATCCAGGGGGGAAAATCAATGTGGCTTAAAAGGTCTAAATATGCATGTTAGGGTCTGGTTCACAGTCTGTATTCAGATTTCAGGAAGGTTTTAAACAGGAGCCCTTTGCCTGAGCAGCCCTAGACACAATAAGGGAGTGCCCCTGTCATAAATACACAGTTGTTGCAAAGATAGGAAAGAGGATGTGAGTAAATGGGCAAATCTCCTGGTGGCTGGAGATCACCGTTGGGGTGCTGCAGGGAGGGTTTGTAGATGACATGGAAAATCTCTGTTTCCAGCTGGCTTTGCCTTATTTAAGGTGGTAAAGAAGAGAGCTGAGGGTGGTGAAGTGCAGGTGTAAACGGATTTATATGTGTGGGGAGCAGTGCAATATCCCCACACAAAATGAGTGAGTTTTTGGAGCAGTAATAACTGATTCTGTGGAGTTTTCTTCCTTGGTTAAGTCTCCCTTTGGCTACTGTCACAGAGGTTCAGGGAAGACTGTTTGGGTCAGAAGGTTCCAGTCCAGGGAAATGAAGGATGTGTAGAGGAGCACTGGATGTTTATTCTGTTCTTCCCCAGGCTCCTGCTCTTGACCTGGGCTGGAGAGCAGGATACAGGGAGAGGTATCCTTTGGTCTCACCCAGCATTGACCTAGCATGTGTTCCCACTTAAAATCTGTACAACTGGGAACTGCTGTGAGGAATTGTCTCTCCAGAAGTGGCACTGTTTTTATGTACTCTTCTGCATTATTCTGTCAGAAAAATTGATGTACCCGAGGAAGGTTTTGCAGGTATGTGGACCTGGGAGCCAAAAGTACATGTAAATTGCTGGTGGGTTTTTTTTCTTTTTTCTTTTTTTTTGGCCTTCTTTTCATGAAAACTCATTAAATACCTAAGGAAATGCCTGCAAATGCAGTCTTGTTAGAAGGATTAAAGAATCCTCTGTAGACTCTGTTGTGCCTTGACTACAGAGTGTATCTGCTGCTGAGCTGGGTTTTACACAGATTTGCAGTGTCTCTCCAATTCAGGAGGCTTGCAGGCTCCTGAACCACTTGCCTGAGATTAGCCCAGCAGCCCTGAACACTCCAGACACTTGTGCTGACTGATTCAGCTCTTGATCTTCATTTTCTGACTTCCATACCTTTTTTTTTGTATGTGTTTCCCAGATGTGCTTAACAACTTGTAGTTAATTTGGTTACAACAGGATTAGTAAAAAGTGATTAAGCCTACGGCTCATTGAGGCCCAGGAGTAGAATTTGTTTATTATACAAGCAAGAAAATCTAGATAGAAACGATGAGCTGCTGAATTTGTATGTAGACTTACAGAAGAGGTTGAGCCTTTTGCTTCCCAGATACACAGGGCTTGGACCCTTGGTGTGTTGCCTTCTGCAGTGTGGTTTTTCTTGGGCAAGAAGAGATTTGTATTTCCAAGCAACATCCTTTCCAGAAAGTGTAGATAGGCTTTGAGGCAGAGAGCTTTGTGTTTCAGATCTTGCCATGAACAAGCAGGGTGACAGAGGGTA
Source organism: Aegithalos caudatus (assembly GCA_013389925.1). Taxonomy (NCBI): domain Eukaryota; kingdom Metazoa; phylum Chordata; class Aves; order Passeriformes; family Aegithalidae; genus Aegithalos; species Aegithalos caudatus. The sequence continues at coordinate 1,519,610 of WEIU01017749.1, forward strand.
GAATGTGGGTTTTTTTCTGGGTTTCTAAGCTGGTCTTGCAGCCCCTCACTGTGCACTCCTGTTTGTGTACATGACCCATTTCTCCTGGCTAGGAGGCAATTTCCTGCTGCTCTTTCTATTGAAGATGCTGAGATGTGTCAAGGATCAGCCCACAGCAATGAAGTTACAAGTGCCCCGAGGCTGCTGCTATAACACGTCCATAAGAGCCCTTGCAGCTTTTAGGATTGATTTAATTGGAAGTGCAGTAGGTGCCAGGCAGCTCAGATCCTGTTCCTGATGTCACATTCCATGAGAGCACAAATTACCAAGTGAGTTAATGCTCCACTCGAGTCAGCCACATTTGCAGCGTGTCTTTATGTGTGGCTGATGAGCTGGAAGTTCCAGTTAATACTGTCACAGAGGTCTGGAGGGAATGTCTTCAGTGGGAAGTGCTGCCCTGGCTGAGTGTTTCAGAGGTCAGTCTGAGTGTGGAGTGTTCCTCCTCTGCCCCTTCCTTCCTGCAGTATTTTCTCCTAGACAGGGCTCATTTGCCCAGGCCACCAGACAGTTTTGTCTGAGGCAGGCTGGTGAGTTCTGGCAAAAGTTTTAAGAATTCCCACCAGCTAAAAGCCACATTTCAGAGCAGAGTACTTGGCATGGTGGTTCTATGGCAAGTCTCTAACACCATGGAATTATTGCCATAATTAGGTGTTCAGAAAAAAACCAAAACCATTCTACCTCTCTGCCAGTCATGCCAATGTGATTGGATTTTTTTTTCCTGTCTATTTTTATATGTTTGTGTCTGGATTCTTCTGAAGTGAAACATAACACTGTTGGGGAATTGGCACTGGTGATTCAGGTTGTAGCAATGCTGAATTTGTTTCACTGTAGTGAAAAGAAACTGTTGCTGGTAGAACTTCATTGTTAGAATTATCAGACCAAGATAAAGATTGGTTTTGGTGTTGATAAAAGCTGATGATCTGGTGAAAAATGATTGGCAACAACTAATTACTTATGTATATATTTGCTTGCAGGTTCAGCTGTGTATAGGATTTTTTCTCCATTTCTAAATCTGTGTGATGTTGGGCCCTTACAGCTGTATGTGGTTCAATTTAGAACTGGTGTCTTTGCATTCTCTTGTAAAAATCTTTTTTTTGGAGGCTGATGCTTTCCAAAGTTAGTGCTAATGGGGCCATTTTAAAAGTTTTGTTTCAGCTTTCTGTGTATTCAGTAAAGGAAAAGTGCATTCCCCACTGAATGACAAAGGCTGAAGGGCATCTCCAGCATTGCCCATGTGGGAGATGGGCTTTCTCTGGACCAACAGAAAGCTGCAAATTATTCTGGAGTTTGATCTAATGGTGCACTCTTGGTATCACACCTCCAGTGGATCTCCAGAATCGCTTGGCCTGTTTCAAAGCACTTTCTCCAGTGAACAATGGTTGTACCTGCTCCACAGGTATAAGGGCTGCAGCACTGAGAACGAAGCACCTGTGAGATTTTGGAGCTCACATAGGACAGTGGTGATGAAGCAGAAGAACAATTGCAGTGATGTAGTTGCCTCAGGTCCATGCTGTTGGCTGGAACAGTGGGTTGAATCTTTCTGGTAAGTTGAATCATTCTGGGGAGATTCTAACATGATAAACAAGTTTGTGACTGTGACTAGAGCATCTCTGAATTTCCTGTGGAGGTTTAGATTCTGATCTAGTTACACTACTTTTGAAAATGATTGATACACAACTTCTGTGGGCTTTCTGAGGCAGCACAGTTTTTGAAGTGCTTGTTTTCAGTTTTTTCTCTCTGCTTAAAAGATGATGTTAGCTTTAGGTCTAAAGTATGTACTACTGGTTCATCTTTGTTTTCACTTCCTGAATTTCCTAACCTAATAAGCAAACTTACTTTCATTGCTTAGTGGAGCAGAGTTGCTTTTATCTGCAGTCTTTCTAAGATGAATACTCAAACTGCTGTTTTCTGTTTGCTCATCAGTAGAGCCCAGTATTTGCCCAGCCTGGTGCAAACACAGCTAAATCTGTCACCTGCTGCTGCAGTTTGCATAGGTTGTCCATGTTGTAGTCATAGCTTTCAGGTTCATTGTTGTGGAGAGACTTGTAAAAACAGAAGTTGATGGAAATGAGTTGCTTTTAAATTAACTTTATAATCCTCATCATACTTATATCCATTTTCTAGAACTATGCCAAGAAAAAGAAAGCTGTTGGCTCAATTAAGTACTCTTCAAAGCAGCACCAGCTTCCCTCAGATCAATGCTGTGGAGCAGCTGAACACTACACCTGGAGCAGATCCTTCTCCAAAAAGCAGCAAATATTTTGTGATAGAGAAAAAAAATTCTCCTCAGCTACAAGAAGATTTTTTCAACCAGCCCTGTGTTAGTCTGGCCAAGTCCTTTCTGGGACAGGTAAGGCATGAGCACTGAGATTCTTGTACTGGAGCATGTGCTTGCTAATAACTTAGTGTAAAAGGATGAAATTCTTTCTTTGCCATTTGATTCCCAGGCTTGGCTATTTTAGGAATACAGCTCTCATTCCTTCTCTTGCTAAGTGCAGTGGAATTTAAAGACCAGTAGCTGAACCTCTTCTAGACAGAGTCAGAGGAGTAATTTTTCAGGTTTAGTCTGTCACATTTTTAATTGGGGGTTTTTTTGGTGGAGTTTTCCTCCCTTTTTTTTTTTTTTTTTTTTTGTTTACTAAAATGTGCTTAGCTGCTTGTGGTTTGAAAGCTGTTTCAGGCCCATTATTTTCCTTTCAGCAATTGCTTTACTTGTTTTTGTTTCTTGCTTAGCCCAGTGGAAAATAATGCTCTGCAGTCAGCAGCATCTTCCTTGCCTTCATTTTACTGTCTTGTTATGCTAAGGATTGCACAGTCCCACAGTTTAGCTCTCTTCACTCCAAATATTGCTATTCCTATCTTTTGTTTCTGAGTTTCCAAGTTCAGGCAAGGACTTCTCCCTTAGCCCATTGCATAAATTTTGAGGAGTCTTTGGACCTTGTTGAAGGCCTTTGGAAGTCAGAGTGGTGGAGGTTCACTCTTCTGTTTAGTGACTCCTTCAGAAAAATCTGGCTGTTTCCAGGGGAGGGAGTTTCCTCAGTGTTTTCCCTATAAAAGTCTGGGACCTTCTAAACTCAACTGCAAAATGTGTGTTCAGTTTCACTGCTATGGTCTTATCTTCTCTGAGTCTTTTTTATACCTTTATTGTCTGCAGGGTGAGCAGACTCTCTGGGTTCTCATGGCTTTAGATAACTTCAGGAATTTGTTCCACAAACTGTTGGTTTTGGCCTGTTTAGCTGCATCCAGCCTTTTTTTATTTTCCAAGGATATCTTGCTTGTAAGTGACGCCTTTGCTCTGCTTTTTAGCCCTGCTGGGTTTCTTTCTGGTCTGCCTTCACCTCTTTGTGATCCTCCACATGTGTTGCTATCTTTGCAGACATCCTGCTAGAGGCTTGCCTTTCAGGCCATAACCTTTGGCTGCCTCCAAAGTTCTTCCCAACAAGCTCCCTCACTTTACGTAGTTTCCTCTTTTTCTGGTAGGCAGGACTCTGATAGATTATTTTTGGACTTTCATGCATGTGAAAAGACACTGAACTTTATCCTTCATGGTACTAAGTTGTTTTTCAGGAATAAGTCTTTGGAAAAGGCTTTGTGTTTTGCTCCAAATCTGAGAACTGAGTCTTTTCTCATGAGGTTCCTGATTTCCTCGCTCTGCACAACATTGGATGGTGTTTAAGAAAACTTTGCAGATGTCCTGGTCTATCTGAGGATGCCTGAAATCTCCCATTACTGATATATCTTTGCTGACTTAATGGCTCCATCACCCTCATGCATTCAGTTACTCCAGGCAGATGATTTTTGAGTCCTAATTCTGTATTTTTCCTATTTAGGCCTAGTATTACTAACCACATGATTTCTATCTTAATTTTACATTTTCTTTAAAGTATAACCCCCAGTCTCCCATGACTCAGCCTGTTCTCTCATAAGGGTAATTTAATGTTTCCTTCATTACCTTCATTCTACCTAATTTTAGAGGCATCTAGTATATTAATCTTGCTTGCCTTCATGATACCTGAGTTCTTGGAAACTAAAAAGATACATGCAATAAATGGCCTTTCAGAGGGAACTGCCATAACATCAAGATACATCCTCAATGAGAAAGTAACCTTTATGAAGTTAAGCTATGAGCTGTTTGGAATATCACCATTTTTAAACTTTTTTATTCAACAGAATATTTGATGTATCTGAAGACAGGGAAACACCTGGATGCTTTTTAACCCGTAACCTCACCACTGCATTTCATCATACTGAGGGAGAAATGTGGCCACATGGCTCTGTTTTTGGGGTATTCCCAGGCACTTGCTGAACACCAGTGCATTTTTTTTCATAAAAAATAATAAACAGATTATTTTCAACAATTTGACAAGTGCTGCATGGAAACTGTGGCATACTGGAGCTACAGCTTTGGAAACCAACTCCTGGAGCATCCATAATGGATCAAATCAATATCTGCATTAGCAATCCAGCACAAACATCTGTTAGGAATTAAGCTTTGTTTTCTGAAGGTCATTTTTGAATGGCTGCATAATTACAGTGTTGTAATTAAACTGATAGCTGGTGCCCAGACAAGACCCTGCTGCAGTATTTCATACACATTAAGCAAAGCACAAAGTTTAGAAATCAGGTCAAACCACAAATTCCTTTGTACAAAGTTTTAGTGGTTGTTTTATTTTTAAAGAGAGTCTTTTGACTGTCATGTTTTGTTTCCCCTGCATCTGCTTTGTTTTATTTAAGGAGGTACCAGCAGCAAGAACACACTGTAATAACAAAGATCTGTTGTTGTCTGCCTGAAGCCAGTTCCCAGCTCTCCCACACTGCCCTTCTCTGTGGTGCAGAAAATACTGAAATAGCATTGATGCTCTCTCTAGAGCTGATTATCTCTGTGATTTGGGACTGGGACTTGTTTGAAACATCTCTAGGGAGAGAAACTATCTAACCATAGCAGTTATTTAATTGTGCCACTGTCATATTTCTTCTGATCTAAAGATTATACATTCCTGATGCTTCAAGGTTGATATCAGCAGTGATTTTTGCCTTAAACCTGATGGATTGGAGTGGAGACTACAGAAAATAACCACAAAAGCAACTTTGTGGGCTTTAGTATATGTAGGATCATAAATTGATTCTTTTTGATACTGCTTCATCTAGACACTGCAGGCATTTTGTGGGGTGAGTGACAGTACTGGGCTGTGGCCTGAGCAGTGGAAGCTGAGGTTAGTGTTAGCTTACAGACTGCTAACTGGAGAGGATTTAGTGACCTAAATCAGGCCTTTCTTTCCAACTTCTGTGTTTCCACAACTCTTGCTGTGGTTTATTTTGTACTGAGGGCTGGTAACTGATGCACTCTGACCTCTCTTTCAGATTTTAGTTCGCAAACTTCCTGATGGCAGAGAGCTCTGGGGCAGGATTGTTGAAACAGAAGCTTATCTGGGTGGGGAAGATGAAGCTTCCCACTCAAAAGGTGGGAAGCAAACACAACGAAACGCAGCAATGTTCATGAAGCCAGGAACTCTGTACGTGTACCAGATCTACGGGATTTATTTCTGCATGAATGTTTCCAGCCAAGGTAAGCTGAGGCTGAAAGAGATGGAATGCCAGCACGATGGGGCTGACATTGCAAGCTACAGTCACTTGTGAGCTCTCTGTGGGCCCTCTGAGGTCACTGTCTTGCTGTCATCATCCTTTGGGACCTGGGCTTTGCCACTGTTTATTGGGTGTACCTGTGGACAGGCAGCACAGCAGTCAGGGCCCATCTCCAGCTTCCCAGTTTGTCCCAGCTGGGAGCTGTTCAGGCACACAAAGATTGAGAAATGGGGGAGAATCTGGACAGGATGGAGCTTTCAGTTTTGATGGCCTGGGCTCCTGCCTCAGTCATGTGATGCAGTGAACCTTGTTCCTCAAAAGTGGTGATGTAGAGAAAAATTGGGAGTCATTAATGACAGCCTAAATCTTGGTGTCTGTTGCCATGGCAGGAAACTCCTCTGTCTCCTACCTTTATCTTCAGAGGCTGAATGAAATGGTGGGGAAAACAAAAAGTCTGAGATGTCCTAAGCTTAAGCAAGGAGTCAGTAGGAGCATTTTAGCTGTCTAGCTGTATCTGAAAGCCAATAAAACCCACACAAATCAAAATACACAGATTGTTACAGAATCTTCAATCTTTTACTACTCTCAAGAAAAAACAATCAAGCTCTAATTAAATTATTCTGGAATTTACTGAAACTGTCCTTCCACATTTCAAGACTTAACAAATAAGTCTTACTGAAAACTTCCTTTTTTTCCTTTCCTGTAAGAATGACAGTGTTTGCCTTGCAATGAAGCTGCTGTTTAATTAGACACCTTGAAATGGCAGCAAGTGTTTCCTAGGTAACTACTCACTGTTAGGAGAAATCTCAAACCCAATTTACTTTCTTTTGCACCGTTTCAGTGATAAAGTTTAAAAAGCTTGTGTATTCCTAAGTGGAAAGCAAATGTAACTGTGACCATTAATGCTCAGGTTTTGGCCCTTGGACACAAGCCCAGCAGAAAAACAGTGCCAGGTTATAGTGTGGGGGAAGAGCCTGACTTTCAAATGGGGGTCTGGAGTCTGAGGGATGAACACATGTGAACTTCATTACATTGGCTCTGCCAAATCTGTTCAGATAATGAAACCACATGGCTCATTTGTCAGGATGGGATTCTTGGTGTTTGAAATATTAAGAAAACTTTCTGTTTAAAAAAAAAGAAAAATATGTTTAGCCTTTGAATTCTAGAAAGATTTCTTTGAAATACACACTTTGGGAAATTCTTCCTTATGTACTTGAGTTTAGTTTTGTAGGAAAGCAGTTAAAGGGCTCCCTGTGGTTATGGAATTCATTGGATGTTTTCTTACAAACTCCCTCCCCACCGTCCTGTCACACATGAGTGACACCAGGCAGAGCTGTCACTGCCAGCTTTGTCAGAGCACTGCATCAATACCATGGCTGTGCATGCTGTGCATCACTGAGGCAGCTACAAAACAGGAGCTGCTCCTTCTGTGTATTTGCCCACATGCAGGAGTGTTGAAAGAAAGAATCTGGGGAGGAATCACACCCAAGATGTTTTTTTCTCCGGTTAGAGGGAGAAGTTTTTTAATTGTGCTGTTTAGTCTGAGGGAAGGACTGAGGGAGTCATCTTCCTGGTGGCACCTGGGTAGAAGGCAAAAGCACTCCATTCTCTGGATATGGGATAGATTTATTATTATTTAAAGTCTTGGAACTGCTCCCAGCCAGATGGCTGTGAAAAAAAACACAAAGAAACCCTGGGGGAAAAAAATCTCTTGTGGCATAGCTTGGCCCTTCTTGGTAGCACAGACCTGACTCTGAAGGCAAGCAGCTCCAAGAGACCAATGTATCCTCTGAAGCAGTGGAGCTCTGACTCCTCAGGGATCACTTGTTTTGGTACACAGCCTCTGTCTCCAGGTGGAATAAACCTTCTCTGTTTGTTGGTTTATGCTGGGGTTCAGGCTCCAGTATCACTTAGGGATGGAAGAGTGTGTCACCCACAGCCCTGTGTTCATAAAACCGTCATGAGATGAGGCAGGGCTCCAGTGTTCTTTGTCAGTGAGGAGGGGGAAATCTTTGTGCACATAACCAAGATAAAGCTACATCCTCAGGAAATTTACTATGAGAGGTCTTCCCATCACTGAGTGAAATACTGCAACTGCCTGAAGCCATGGAATCACTACATTTGGAGAAATCATGGGTGGTAGAGAAGAGCTTATAGAAAAAATAAAGCCAAAGTCTTTTAGCATGCATGAATCCCACAATACATCCTGAGCAGCACAGTAATCTCAGTACTAAGAGCTTTCCCTAGAAGTAAGAGAGATGTGGGGCTTCCTTCACCTTAGGAAGAGGATAAATGCCAGTCATGCCTCTCTTTGACTTAGCTGTGATCTGTTTCTCTGGGATTTGCCAAGGTCTGTAATTTGCTGCCAGAGCTGAAAGAACAGCTTGTAAAATTGAGAGCCCGGTGCTGCTCAGGCCAGGGTCACACTGCAGGGATTTCCCCCCAACTTTCAGCTCCTAGACTAGGATTTTGAAGGAAATATTGGGGAGCACTGAGTCAGGTGGGTGAATGGAGGAGAAAATTCTCTTCTCTCCAGTGGCCAAGAGCTGTTTCCAAGCCTGGGAGCTGGAGCTGTTTCTGGGAGGGAGCAGGAAGCTGTGCTGTGAGGGTGTGGGACTCCACAGCCATGTTATGATTCCTAGCTGTTCAGGGACAGAATTGGCCTCTGCAGTGTTGTTAGATCCCAGCTTTTAGCCCTGAATGCTGCTCATTACGTGGAGTGACTCTTAGCAGGGGAGATAAATACTCAGCGTCCCCAGCTGGCCCTGCTGCTGCTGCTGGTGTGTGCACATTGGGCAGATGCTGAACCCAGATGACCCATGAGAGTGAACTGCAGCAAGCTGGGAGGGGGAGGGAGCCTGAAGTCGAGTCAAAAGGATTCAGCTACTCTTTGGGAATTAAAATTAAAATTCTAATGTGGAGGTTTGCTCAGGAGGACCCAGGGCTGTGAGGAGAAGAAGGCAGTAGCTCATCATGGCATCCCTGCACTCTTGTCCTTCCTGCTGTCTCCACCTCTTCCCAAGGCTACTTTCTGAGCAGAGTGGGGTGTGTGTTGCACACAGCTAGAAAGAACCTGGAAACTTCCAGCTGGAAATGCAGAAAGAGCAGCCAGAGACAGAAATTCCCAGTTCCCCCTAGCTGGGCTCTGTGCTGCTCTGGGAGCACCTGCAGTTTTCAACTCCCAAGGAACCCAGTTCAATTCAAGTGTGACCACAGTTTCCACTTGCATTTGAGATGGATGAAAGCAAGTAGTGTAATCCCACAGTTGTTCCTGGCAGGGAGGCAGCAACATGAAGAGAAGGATGTTTCTATGTGCATCGATAAAAAGCAGAATTAGGACATGAAACATGTTCTTAAAAATCTAAAATGACCTTTGAGCTCTAAATCACTGTTAGGCCAGGGAAGTGGCTTTTGGCTGCCAGATTAGCATCAATCCCCCTCCTTGGAGAAGGGAGTGCCTGGGAACAGATTGCTGACAGCTGTTGGAATTCAGGCTGTTGACTCCACCGAGCTGCAGTGGGGGCAGCAGGGGCTCCGAGATGGTTCAGGGCAGCAGGCACACCTCAGAGCCAGGAACCAGGACCTCACTGGGAGCCCAGAGGGGTTTGTATAATAATAAGACTGTGGGATTTGTATAAAATACAAGAGGGATTCTATTTTGGGAAATGACAGGGCCTTAGGGATCTGCCAGTGCCTACAAAAATAGCCTTTGCCAGGCATGAGCATGGCTCCAGATGTTCGAGGCTGGAGAGGGAGAGGGATCCTTGGGGAGCAGCACGGCGCAGATGCTGGCAGGAGGAAAGCTGTGGGTGGCCAGCACAAGGGGACCTGTGTGGGGCTGCACACAGGCCCTGTGCCAGCGCTCTCCTCACCCACTCAGGGGCAGGAGAAGACCTCCCTGCTGGATACTGGAAAATACCTGGGAAATATTTCTTTGTCAGACAGGGAATGCCTGCTCTGAGCTGTGTCTGCTTCACTGTCAGCTGGCTGTAACAGCTGGGAGGGCAGGAGACCTAAGGCTTCTGACAGAGTGGCAGGTCACATGTGAGAAAATAATTTGTCAGTTTTCTTCAGTTTTTGTCAGAAAGATCTTCTCTGCCAAGTGCTTCTCCCAGGGCTGTGCATCCCACAGCCAGACTGTGCAGCCCTGTCCTGCCCCAGGTCCCTGCCTTGGGAGAGCTTCCCTGGCACATGTGCCCAGATCACACCCTGTTGGAGCTGTGCAGTGACCAAGGCCTGTTACACCTCCAGAGGGAGTTTGGATTGGTACCAGCCCTGGCTCCCTCAGCAGTGACTGCTCCCAGTGCCTGCAGCTCCTCCCCAGGTTTCTTTGTCCAGCCTCACTCTGCAAGCTGCCTCTTTCTGCTGGCAGCATCCACACTCATTCCTCCTCGCCTTTGTTAGCTGGAGTTCTTGTAATCAGAGTTTATTAGAAATCCACTGGGTTTGGGAGCAGCTTTGGATACCTCTGCCAAAACTGAACCAGATGCATATTTATTCCTGAACATTGTGCTGACATAAGAAAAACCTCTTGCCCTCTGGCAAGCCTTGGAGCAGCAGCCAGACTTAGCAACATCAAGTGGAGCTGGGAAGAGCAAGTCAGCACTGCAGAATGAAGGGCACAGAGCTGCAGGACACTGGAGGTTTGGAAGAGGGAAGGGAATGTCCTCGGAGCAAAGGACAGGCCCCATGGTTGGGTGCACCAGGCCATTCCCTCCTCCATCAGGCTGAGCCACAGGCTCAGAGCTGAAGTGCTGCTGGCAGTGGGCTGAAAGGTGAGGCATTCCCAAGAAACACCCCCATACTAACACCAGCTCTCGCTGTGCACAGGAGCGGGGGCTGCGGTGCTGCTGCGCTCCTTGGAGCCCCTGCAGGGCTTGGATGCCATGAGGGAGCTGCGCAGGGCCTCCAGGAAAGCACCCAGCGGGCTGCTCAAGGACTGGCAGCTCTGCAACGGGCCCTCCAAGCTGTGCCAGGCCTTTGGCATCGACAAGGCTTTCGACCAAAGGGACCTGGCTCAGGATGCTGCCATCTGGATGGTGCCTGGGCAGGACCTGCCGGGAGAGCAGGACGTGGTCACCACCACCAGGATTGGCATCGGCAACACGGGAGAGTGGGCACAGAAACCACTCAGGTTTTATTTACGGGGAAACAGGTTTGTGAGTGTTGTAGACAAGAAGATGGAGAGAGAGATGGCAGCAAGGGGACACTCCCCTGGCAGCTGACAAGTCTTGCAGGTGTCCCAGGGACCAGGACTTGAGCTGTGCTCTGTACAGTGGCCTTGAGCTGCTTCATGGTGGGTGGGGGGACTTGGGGAGTTTTTATCAATAAATGTACTTTGTGAAAGTGAGTGGGGCAAGGTGGAGCTTTATTTGCAGGAGACTGGAAATCTGCTCCCAGCCAGAATTGGGGCTGGGTTTGGACACTGAAGGCCACTTTCTCCCTTGCCAACGGATCTCAATGAGGGTGGGTGAGAGAAGGTCACAGCTCTGGGCTGCTCCCATCACTTCAGCCCCCAGCAGAGGCCAGTGCTTGGTTGTTGCAGGGAAATAGTCACAAAATTGGGTGGCAGCAGAGCAGACTGAAAGGATGGGAGCTGGGAGAGAAGGATGTAAAGGGAGGATCTTACTGTTGTCTGCAACTACCTCTGGGGAGGGGATAGAGAAGACAGAGCCAGGCTGCTGTCAGACAGGATGAGAGGCAATGGGCCACCAGCTGGAAAACAGGAAGTTCTCATTAGCTCTGTGGAAAACATTTTCCCCAAGAGGGTGGTCAAACACTGGAACAGGGCCCCAGAGAAGCTCTGGGCTATTCACACCTCCATAGGACAGGGTTCTGAGTGACCTAACACCTTTCCTTTGAGCAGAAACCCCCTCCAAGCTCTACCTATCTCTAATGTCCACCTTGGAGAACAAGAATGGGTTTTGTTCATTTTCCCAGCTGCTTTTGAAACCAGTTCAGAACTTAGCACTGTGTGAGCCCCCATACAGAGGAAGCACTGGTGCAGCAGCCTGACTTGAGGTACAGAGAGGAAAAACCTCCAGGATTCATGGCAAGACCTGTAGGACTGCAGCCACACTGGGTGCATGACAGGCACACCCCCCATACCTCCACCCCCACCCTAAGGTTCACACACAATAAAATACTTTTTATTTTTAATACTCTTGTCCCCCTCCCATGAAGGAATTTGGTTTAGCCCCTTCTGGGCAGCCTTTTTGCTGATTGTAGTAGCTCCCCTTGATGCTCAGGTGCTGGGGCTGGTTCAGACAGGGCCTACAGTGATGTTGATGTGATTTTTAGGTCAGATAGAGATTTTGCTCTTCTCTGCCGTCCCTGTTGCAGCTGCAGGGCCGGACTGGCTGCGGGCAGCCCGAGGAAGCCATCAGGGAGCAGCTCCCCCAGCGGCTGCTGGAAGGTAAAGTCAGCTAAAGCTCCCAGTGTCACCCAGTTCGTGCGGGGAAGTGAAGCTGCTCCTGAGAGCCTGCAGCTCTGGGAAAAGCTCCAGCTGCCCCGTGTGCTGTAAGGGAAGGTCTTCAGAGGGCACCTGGCAACCTCCCAACAGCAAACCCCGAGAAGCCACACCACCACAGGGGTAAAGTTCCCCCTCCCTTCCCCTGTGTATGCAGCACAGAGCAGCGAGCAGCTGTAGGGGACAGTGGCCTCACACAGCAGGGCTGAGCTGGCACAAGCTCATGCTGTTCCCAGGCTCTGGCACATCCCAGGGCTGTCACCTCTTGTTCTGGCCCTGGCATGGCTGGAGGAGCAGCCCCAAACCCAAGCAGGAAACGTAGCCCTGTATCTCCTTTTCCTGCTGGATGGCTTTAACCCAGGCCAGGATCCATGTCAGGTTCCCTGCAGCCACAGCCATGCTTGTGGGAAGGGGACGGGAGGGACAAAACAAGCCCTGGGGGACAAGCCCGAGTGCCCTCTGGGTGGAACATGTCCCTGAACTTGCACCTTGGCCAGCACCTTGGAGTCCTGCTCAACAACAAACTCCCACCCCCAGGCACAAAGTGGGAAACATGGAAACCCAGAACAGAGGCTGCTTGGTGACAGCCCTGCTCCAACAGACACTTGGGAATAAGGATATTGGGGTGAGGAAAGAATGAACTGTGACACAGTGACTGAGTCATTCATTCACAATTTCGTGTTTACTTGTGATACTTTGCCTTCCCACCCCTGTCCTCGCTGCTGCGAGATCAAACAGAATTCCTGGGTGCCCAGGGTCACTTCCCTAGGAGCCAGGCCAGCTCCCCTGTGCCCTGGAGCAAGGTCACACCTGCTGTGCCACGGGGACAGGCTCTCATGGCTGAGTGTCCCAGCAGGATGCTGGAGAGCACAGGAAGCACTCCCAGGGCACAGTGTCCCCCCAGCGGTGACGTTCTGCCAGCAGCGCCACAGCAGAACCCTCCTGTCCCACTCTGATGATCCCTGGGGAGCAGCAGGGCCAGGGAAGGGCTGTGAACGTGGCAGGGCAGGGATCCAGGCTGAGCAAGCACGTGCTGTCCTGCAGCAGGCCCTGGAGCCTCGGGGAGCACTGGGACAGCGAGGCACGGACAGGGACAAGCTGCTGTGTGCCACGGGGCGAGAAGGAACTGAAACCACCTCCTTCGGTTTTTAGGCATCCTTAGACTCTGAGCTCCTCCCTCCCCTGTGCCAGCAGAGTCACCTCAGGAGCGACTGGAAGACGGAGATGACGGGGTCCTCGTGGCTGGTGACCACCAGCACGCTGCGGAACTTGTCGAACAGCATGAGCAGCTGCGAGCGCCGCATGTTCTCGTTGTACATGATCTCCTCCAGGTGGTGCCGGCCGCGGAAGTAGTGCAGCAGCCTGCAGGGAGCACAGCAGGGAGCACGGGGGACAAAACAGCGCAAACTCACACTGCCACCCGCAAGGTCTCCTCTCCCATGGGATGCAAATCAGAAGGTGGGTTTGGGTTATGTCCCTCATTTGCACGGAAGGGGAATTAAATCATGCCTGGTACAGAAATCTCCTGGAAAAGGATGGGACTCGCCCGCCGTGGGGCTTTGCCAAGATCCTCCTTGGATGAAGAGGTTTCCCAGTTGGGGGCATTTCCCAAGTCTGTCAATTTTCAACTTAGTTGTGATTTCAGAAAGTAAACAAACACAAGTGCCAACAAGCCATGAGAAGTCAGGACATGGCAGATTTATTCTGTGCTCTCTTAGCTAAGCCTACAACTGCCCTTTGTCACAGCTCTGCATCAGGGGCCTGGGTACCTGCACTGCCTTTTAGAATTAACAGCAATTTTCCCTCACAGCAGCCCAAAAAGCTTTGTAACTACAGGTCCTGCACTCAGGGTTTGGGCAGCTTGGGTTGAGTGGAGCAGTCACAACAGGGAGATGGAAATTTTGGTGGCAGGCACCACAGAGAAGCTGTGGGAGTTACAAATCCCGTGAAGCCCAACCTCAAACCATGCTGGCTTCTTAAATTCCCTATTCTCTTTAAACAAAGAGAGCACAGATACCCCTTTGCTGGCCACCAACTTGCTACTGCCATCAGAAAACCTTGTCCCTGCACAGTCGGTCACTGCAGGGTCCATGACAACAGCAGAAGTCCCATGGGGCTGAGGGCCCCTCCTCAGAGTTCCCTCTGAGCCACAGCACCAAGCCAGCCCCACATGAAGCCTGATTTGCTGCTCAGTCTCCTGTCTTGACACCCTCCCAGGTGCCACAGCCGTGTTGCACGTGTGACTCAAACACTCCCCACCCCGTGAAGGCCAGAGTCCCTTCCCAGCCCCACAGCCAGCTGTGCCTCCACATGTGTTCCACATCACTCTGTGCTCCAGCAGCCTCTGCTCATGTTCCATTACCCATCTGCAGCTTCATGCCAACTGGCTGTAAAAATGAGTGGAGATGACATGATCTGTTTTCCAATCCATTCATACAGCTCCCATGCAGGAACAGCCCTCAAAATATTCCCAATAGCCACTGGAGCACTCTGGCCTGTTCTGGAGGATGGAGTGGCTCCTGCTTTCCCTGGCAGGACCAACACTTGCCTGGCTGCCTCCTGCTGCTCAGGCTGGGCACTCCTGTCACCCACTGCAGGGACTGGAAAGGAATCACCGTGCAGCAAGTGTCCCTCCATCACACCCCACTGCAGAGCTGTCACCTCTAGCCCAGTGCCACTTGGCTTTCTCTGCTTCCCAACTTGCCAGGTCCCTCCTCTTCCCCACGAGCTCTGTGGGCTCAGAGCAGGATCCCCACTGGCAGCCTGAGGCTGGGCAGCCCCAGCTCGCTGCCAGCTCCTCCTGCTGTTCCTCTGCCAGCTCTCAAGCTGGCACCAGTATGGAGAACAAAACTGCTGCCTCTGTACCTGCAGCACCAACAGAGACCAGCTCCAGTCTTTCCCATATCTGGGCTGTGCCTTTTGCACTGTCTCCCACTGGGTATTGACATGAGGCTCGTTGGCCATCTGCCCTGGGCCAGTGGCCACTGTGTGCACTGAGAAGTGGTCACTCACTGGGACAGTGACACTTCCTGGGTGTGTCAAAGCCAGGCTGTGCCCGCAGGCATGAACAGAAACATTTGTATTTCACAACTCATATCACAGCCCACAAAGTGATCTGGGGGGCTCCCTCCCCCATGCCAGGCTCTTGTGCCCCTGGGCTCACACCCTGGCTCAGCTCTCTTCCATGCAAATGGTGCAACCTGGCTTTCCACAGCAGCACAGACTGAGCAGTTTGCCAATAAATAAATCCATCTTATATTCAGAAAGAGTCTGGATTTGCAACTGGTCAAAACTAAATACTTTCCACTCCAGTAAAAGCTAGAGAGGATATTAAAGAATAGCACAAAAAAAGCCAGCTGGAAGACACCCCCAAACTCTAGCCAAGCATTCTGCTCCAGCAGGACTATTGCTAATGCTGTGGAGCTTTTTCAAACCCTTCAGAGATGGAGATCCCTCCACATGCTTGGGCAAGCTGTCCTGGGCTGCACCACCCTCATGGGGAGCAGGTTTTCCCAAAAGTCCAGCTAGAATGTACAAGGCTGTCCCTGAGGCTCAGAGCTCCAGAGAAGGCAGGCACTGCCTTTGTCTTTCTGTGCAGTGAACATTAATGGGACACAATCAGCATGACATGGCACTTCTTGGGCCAGTGACACTGTGTTTGAGTCCCTCTGAAGCTGCACAGGTGTGCCTGCTGACAGTGTGCACATCCAGATGCAGTGATGGAAGACCATTGCTTTCCATTGCTCATCACTGTTTTCCCTCCTCAAGTTGCAAGAGCTGCCCCTCTAACAGTACTGGAGTGTTCCTACACACTAAAAAGAAAAGAATTCTCTCAGACTAGCAATTCAAATAGAATTAGCTTATTTCTGGCCAAGGAGATGTCCCTGCCACAGCTCTGCTTGAAACAGAGCAGAACTGTCCACAGCTCAGTGCTGCCAATGAGCACTCCTCAGTGGAGGGAAGGATCTCACCTCCCAATCTCAGAGCAAGACAAATAAGCCCTGAAAGCAGCTCCACACCCATGGCTTGGGAGAGAAGCCATGAGTGCAGCCTCCAGCTTCTTCAGGCTTCAAAAGCACTGCTTAATGTGCAGTGAGGAAGGCTTAGTGTACATTACTGAGGATCTAGCTCAAAACAAACTCATCTCCTTCTCAAGCTTCCTCCTGGAAGGACATGCCAACCCTCCTTTAGTTGCACCTTAGGAAAGAACTTGGATTTAAATTCCCATTGAATGTTATGAGGGTTAATGCAGCCAATGCAGGAGCCAAGCTTTAGTAATTCCTTACTTCCCCTTAAGGTTTCTGCCTTCAAACATGGGCTGTGCACAGCCCTGGACAGGCACCAGCACTCTGTGCTGTGTGTGTGACAAGGGACAGGCACTCAGAGGCACCAGCACAGGAGAATGAGCCAGGCTGAGCTTTATTGCTGTGCTGGAAATAACCCATCCCTCTGTGTGCACACAGCATCCTGGGAAGGGCAAATACCACAGGATATTTAGGGCACCAGTTGTGCATTTATAGCACTTACAGCACTGCTCTGGAGGCAGCTGTGAGAGCAGAGCTGTTGGCCAGGGCTAGAGCAGTACCTGCATGAGGGTCATGAGGGAGATCAGCTCCTCCAGGCTGCTTCACCATAACTTTTTCATTGAGAGCAGCAGATTTACTCACTCATCTCTGATGGTTATGACACAAAAAGAGAGAAAATACACTGCAACCTACAAGTTGTGGTGTCTCATAAAACCAGCAGTAACCAAGAGGGTCTGGCATGAACATCCCTACATGTGCACTGCAGCATCTGCCCACAGGACCCATCTGTTTATTGTTTATTTATCATTTAATCTGTTTGTTCCTCACTGTTGCCTCCGAGCATTCTGCACTTGTCAATTCAATCTGTAGTAGACTGGAAATTCTGACCTGGTAAGGCCTGGGGATCTGCAAAAGAACCTGGGGCAGGAGCAAACTGCACAATAAACATCACTCAGCTGGTTTCACAAAGAAATCAGAGTCATTTCTTGCATCTGCAATTCCAAAGCTTTCAAATGGCTCTTTTACCCAGCTGAGGGTATGAGAGGGGAGCAATCACAACATCCTTTCCTCCCACTAGGATAACTAAGAATCTGCACCTCCACTGAACAGGTCCAAGGAGGCCCCCACAAATTCTGTCTTAAGATATTAAATATGATTTTGTTGTTACTTTCCTTCCTCAGTAGTTTTGTAATGACATAGCTGGTAATAAAGAAAAAACCACTTCAGAGTTCTCAAGTGGCCAATGTTGCCTCCCAGTCAGAGCATATTCTCTGAAGAGTTACAGAAGATGAAAGAGACAAATAATTCAGACAGCAGTAACTCCCCACAAGTTTTGAGAGCTCTATCAAAGTCCCTGAGCTGTACCCTGCCACAGACAAGGAAAGCATCTTCCTGCTACTACAATTTCCCTGGGCTACGTGACTGTATCCATCCTAGGGCAAGACCAGGTTTTCAGGGGATTACCAATTGAATCCAGAATATGGAACAGCTGCAGTCCTTGCCTCAGGTGGTTTTCTGCTCCACAAATATGAAAACCAGTGAAAGTTGCATTCCAGTGATGCCACTGAGTTTTGAAATCCTTTGGAAGAAAAAGTATTTCCCCCCCCCGCTTCCCAGATGGCTGCTTAGGAAGTCATTCTGCTTTTACCACGTGCAGAACCACATAGTGCCTGGTTTTGTTGAGTGCAAATTTGTAACAACAAAATGTGTGCTGCTGATCACACATCCTAATGCCCTTAGCTTACCTAACCTAAGCAGTGAGCTCCCATCACTGCCAAACACACCTTGGGACACTGTAAAAGTGTTCAGGCTGGCTCTGTGTCTCATGTTTCCATGGAGTTTACAAACTGTAAAATTAAGGAGAGCTGGCTTGGAAACACCAATGGACACAAAATGTCAGCATCAGCATCACTGGGTCTCTGCCTCGCCTGCCTACAATGGTTTTTTAGGCTGTGCAGTTTTGTGTCTGCCAGGTGTGGACAAGGAAAACTGCCAGGCAAACAGTGAAGTCCAACCATACTCCCTGAAGCTCCTTCACACACCCAGGACTCTTTGTTACCAAGTGTTCTTGTGCCACAATATTAGTTTGTATTACAGATGAAATGCAGGAGCAAACCCAAAAGAATTTCTCCTCCAATTCCCCAGGCTAACAGGATTTGCTCAGACTCCACACCAATCCCTCCATAAAGCAGGGAGGTTAAGAAACAAGAACTGCATCCTGCCCTGCTCACCTTGCAAACATGCGGAGATCTTCTGGATTCTGGGCAGCTGGGACGTTCAGGATGGCCTCCCGCTCGTGTTCCAACAGGCTGGCCAGGAGATTCTCTGTCATCCTCTTATTTAGGGGTGAGTCCCCACCAGGTATCAGCTCAGCACTGGAATTATCCATGCTAGGGCTTGTCAGAGTCATGTCATCACTACTGGCTATCAGGGCAAGAGAGAGACACACATACACACTATATTTTTATATTCCTCAGCATAAGGATGCAAAGTTTATCAATTCAGGCTGTTTCTGTGCAGCCTTTCCAACTAATCCCTCTTCTCTGGAGAGCAGAGAAAGTGGCTCTCCAAGTGCTCCATGAATCTGCAATTAGTCATATGACAACACAGTGATTTTCTCAATGGGAAATTCAAATGTTTCAACAGAGTCATCAATTTGTGGGGAAAACTGTACTTCTGGAGACTATAAACAGTCCATAAAAAACATTTGAAAAGAGAATTCCCAGACAGCTGTGCTGGAATACCATGAAGTGGTAACATGAAAAGCCTAACAGCACAGAAGGTGGGAGCAGGCAGAGGCTGAGAAGCAATATCCTCTTGTGAGGGAGCCAGAAAAAGCAGATCACAGACTCATCTGACTCACATGCCAAGATTTCTGCCCTAATTCATGACTCCTGTAAAGCTCAAAGCTGTACAGAGAATCTCTCCCCATATCCAAGGCCAGTGGTGTTCTGAGGAGGCTGCTCAGAACAGCACAGGCAGGAACGTTTGGTGATTTCAGCATCATATCTGACTCATCCTCTTAAAAGAACACTTTCCTGGAATCACCCTGAACAAGGGCACTGGGAAGATTAAAGAAATCAGGGGACACAAACAGAAATCAATCATTTGTGAGAACAAAGCCAGCTCTGAGTCTCCTCAGGTGGCTCTAATGGCTCTACAGCCCACAGAAACCAATGCTGCTTGAACAAATTCTCACATTTTCTTTCTGTCCTGGAAACCAAAATCTGCCAGAGGAACACGGGATACTTCTGAGTGCAGCAAGGGAGGAGGTTACTTTAAAAAAGAAAGAAGTACCTCTCAGAAAAATCTTTTACATGACCAAATGAGAATTTGGTAAATTACAAAGCATTACTTTTTCTAAAAAGAAATCTAATAGCTCCTAGAACTGTCACCAGTGCCCAGCTCTAAATTTAGTAAAGACTGGACCTAATTAGCAAGTACTGCAGCAAGAGATGTCTCATAACCCAGGCCTGATGGCCCTTGGCAGCACTAAGGGGAGCTCTGGGAGTGAGGTGGGGTGTGAACAGCAGAGAAAAGCGTGCTCATACTTGGGGAGCCAAAGCTGAGAGCGTTGGGGGTGCTCAAACTTCGCCCCCCAACCCTGGCAGTGAAGGGCATGTCCTCGTCCTGGGCTCGGAACTCCTCCTCGTTCGGGGGCACCATCAGGCACACGTAGGTGTGGAGCTGGATCAGGAGCCGGTGCTGCAGCATCCAGATCACCATCTGGATCAGCTGGGTCTGCAGGGGAGAAATGAGGGCTTAAACATCGGGGACATGAGATACAGGAGGAAAAGAGCACACAGAGGGTACACCCGGGGAGTCACGAGTCACATGGAGAAATGCTGTCACCCCACACAAGAGTTTCTCTCTTTACCCATCACAAAAAGGTGAGCAGGCACAAACCTGCATCACACCCAGAGCCTCTGTGGGTGCTCAGGCTGCAATGGAGCTTTTCATGATCCACATCTTTATGCAACTCTGACCAGCACAGCCTCGAAGCAACCTGACCTGCCCCTGCCTCAGTTTGCTGGTTTCTACACAAGGGCCACTAAAATACATCACCGAAGGGTTAATTCCAGATGGTCAGATTGAAGTGCAGGCTCCTCTAGAGAGCCAGAGAGAGGGCAGGGTCATGGGGCAGAGCTGAAACAGCCAGGGGAGGTGGCCAGGAACAGAAGCCCTTTGCTGTCAGATGGGAAACTGCTGACTGGCCAAGGCAGAGGCTCGGGAGCCCGACAGGGCTGGGCAATACAGCAGCAGCAGCAGCACAAGCCCTGGCAGGGGACAGCAGCCTGAGCTCTCAGTGCAGAGTCACCATCCCTCATTTCACCTCCCTCTGCTACACAGGGCCAAGCTAACAACCACACCTGGGTTTTCAGCCATGCAAGAGACTCAAAAGCAATGAGATGTGTTAAACATTGCCCAACACCTGCTGGAGACCCACACCACGAGCAGAGAGAGGGGCAAGTGTTGTAGGGTCTGTTTTCAGAAGTCTGGGAGGAGCCTTCAAAATGCATCACTGTGTCTTGAGTTCTGCATCAAAAGCCTTTTCGTATCACTGCAGGCAACTCTCGTAGCAAAGGGCTCAGAACACAATCACTGACAAGGCTGTTTGGGGATTTCATAGCAACCAGCACTGTTTTGGTGAGACAAACATGCAGCATGAGCTCAGGCTCAGAAGGAAGCTCACTCTGCTGCATTAATCATTAGGGTAAAGGGCCAAATCGCAATAAAAGCCCCAAACCCAAGCTCATCAGCCCACATAATTTTCCTTTTTCCATAAATCTGGTAATTCTCAGTTACTCCTCTGCTATCAAATCACAGAAGAAACCTCTTCTGTTTGCAGACAGACCCACACCCTGTCTTTTCAGGGATTACCACTTCTGGGGCTCAGTGGATTTTAATCTTAAAACATACTATCTGGGATCGCCTTCAAACATCATTTTTTGGAAAAGCCATAATTCATTTTACATGTTTAACAGAAAATCTACAGAAGAGGAAGGTTGGCAAAGACATAATGCTTTGCTAACATCTGAAGCCAGCCTGGAAGAGCGAGGTTTACTGCAGTGATTACATTGCTGAAATCCTTCCTTCCAGATGCAGGCCTGGATGGAAAGTTGGTTCATTTATTTTACTTAAATTTCCAACCTGTTGGCATGCAGCGAGGTCTGATTAGCAAATGAAAGAGGTCTGCACGTTTCAGAGCACAAAATAACCCTGGAAAAATCCAAGGAGACAGGAAGACAGGCTCTACCAGACCTACAGAAGTAGTGGGTAGGGCTTGACCCAGACAAGACTACCCTGGGCACTCTGGTGGTTCCATGAATTACAAAAATAGCCAAATTCTTTCTGTTGCAGCTCCATGTGCATGAAGAGTCTTATCCAGCCCTCTCTAATCCTGCATGTGCACCATCACCTCCACACCCTCATGGAAATACCTAGAAAGCCACCCTGAGCCAGCAGCTCTGGAACAAGAAGCCAGGCAGCAGTGGTGTCACAGCTTTACAGCCACAACCTTGTGCAAACATCCCCTGCCTAACACCTTTGTGCCATCTCTGGGTGGGAGAGCTGGAGATCCTGAGAACTGGAGGAAACTCTTCTTCCATCCCATATAAACTTCAACAATCATCCCTAGACCAGAGACTGATGATCCCTGACATTTTTCTGTGCTAGCCAAACTTCAGCAGGAATTTGGTACCTCTTAAAACCCAGTCCCAGAAAAAGCCCAAGTGCTGCAGCCTCCTGCACTGGCCCTGCCCATGTGATGAGCTTTGTGCCACCACTGCAAGTGCCTCATACCATTCCCACTTCCTCCAGGTTTACACCCATTTCTTACCAAAGGCAGAAGTGTTTTTACACATCAGCTCTGGCAGAGGCTTTGCTTACACATTCTGCTGCCTGTGCTTCTGGACACCAGCACTTTCCATCCATTCTCCATCTGCTCCTCCCAAGCTCCCATGGAGCTCACACAGGGCTGCAGGAGCAGAGGCTTCCCTGCACCATCTGTGCTGTGCTGGCTGGAAGTGCTGCTCCTTCCCCAGAGGTGCAGGCTTCTCTCTGGGCCTGCTCTCAGGGCACTTCATTAGAGCTGGGCTCCTTGCTGAAGCCAAACAGGCTGGGAGAAGCTTCCCAGGCTAGGATAGACTTCATCCCAGGACTGCTTGCCTCAGTCATGCTCTGGCACAGCAGGAATCCAGAGCCAGCCTTTTTTGGCTGTAACACCAGGATTGTGATGGAAACATAAAGTGACATTTTCTGTTGCTTAATTTAACTGCCAATTCAATCTAAATTTCATCCATGTTCCTTTCATGCTTCCTGTCTGCCCTGCTGCCTCTTTCCAGCCTGCTCTGAGGGGGTTCTGCAGCAGCAGCCACATCTGGCTTGTTCCTGCTGGCAGGGAGTAGCCCAGGGCCATTCCCAGAGCAGTGCCAGGGTGTTGTCATGCAAGGCACTGGTACAATGCCCTGCTCTGTGCTCACTGTCACAAACAGAGATGCTGCACTGGCTTCCAAAAACAGAGCACTGCACATCAGCCCAGCTG
The DNA here is from genome assembly GCA_013389925.1 of Aegithalos caudatus. Lineage (NCBI taxonomy): Eukaryota > Metazoa > Chordata > Aves > Passeriformes > Aegithalidae > Aegithalos > Aegithalos caudatus. Next base: position 1,542,270 of record WEIU01017749.1, read on the forward strand.
GGCACTTCAGGATGGCCAGAGGAAAGCTCAGCCCCAAGTCTTGGAGGGAAAAGATCCAGCATTCCTTATTCTCTGGGACCATTTGTAAAACTCTTGAGAAGTGTGTTCAATTTCCTGCCAGGATTCTTTCTTTCTTTCTTTCCCAAGCTTAAAAAGTTAAGGATAACTGTGAGCAGCGACAGGTTCAGGAAAGGGAAGGGAAAACAGCAGCCTAGAAGCTCTCAATCCCAGCTTGTTTCTCACTACATGAGGGGACAGTGAAAATACAGCTTGTTTTGCCTGCTGAAGCACACAGGTCCCCTTTCTCCAGCCTGAATTATCCAGTTATTAGATACAAATCCTCTTCAAGGTCTGACTGGAGAACTGAGGGCTGCCTTGGCTCAGGATGATGACACCTTCAAAGCCACTGGGGTGCAGGGATGTTTGCTGAAATGTATTACCTTCCTTTAGCATTCAAACCAGGCTGTTTCATGGAAAACACCTAAGCTATGAAAACTTCTCCCTGTTTTACAGGAAACAGACTCTGAAAACTCCTTCTGATGTAGGATGAAACATTTACTGTTTAACATTGCCATTTTAATAATTAGGTAACAGCTCTGAATTCTCAGCTTAACCATTCCCTCCATTCAGGCCTAGCATGACATATTCTTTTAACTCACTGTGCCAAACCCCTGATTTTATACCCAGTCCAACTGAATTTAAATGCATCTTAATCCCACTCCCCTACTTCTGCCAACAAAAGCTCCAGTGGCTCCTAATGCCTTCCAGCAGAGCAGCCCCATGTGCAGCGTGGCTCCCTGAAGACACAGCTGCCCATTCAGGGTGTGCAGGCAGCTCTGCTCCCCTCCCACTCCATCCCCTGACACATTTTCCTCCCTCATTTTCCATGAGCTTTGCTGAACAAAGCTCAGCACGTTTTCTGCAGGCACAAGGCAGAGGCCTCATCTCCCTGTGCCTGACTCCCAGCAGCATGGCCCAGACTGCCTAAAACAAAAGTGAAAAGTTAAACAGGTTTTGTTCAACAGCAGCTGTCCTGCTTTCCCATCTGTCTGTTGTTGGGGTTTTTTTTTTTTTGTTTTTTTTTCTCTGCAGTTATCCACATCCCATCAAGGGACAATTAAAGAACCACAATCATAATGACAATGTGCATTATGATAAAGGGGATGCAGGAAGGAAATGGGATGTTTAATTCACCTAGGAACACTCCTTACAGGTGAGAAGATCCCTCCTGCTAGTCCACGTTTGTTCAAGGTGGAGCAGAGAGGTGTTACAGCTTCTGAAGAAGATAAATTGGCTGAGGTTACAGTGCAGAGGAGGGGAAGCCACAGACATCATCCCTAACTCTTGGTTTGCAAAGCAACTTCATGCAGAGTAAGGGTAAAGAAATTTGATGCTGGACAAAGAAATCCTTATCCTGACAGTAGGTCAAAGCCTTCCCCTGCACAAGCAGCAGTGCCTGGTACGGATCCTGCCAGTCAACATGTGCTGACTGAAGGCTTTGGGTCCCCAGGTGCTCCTGTGCTTTTCCCAGGAGGTTTGGAAGGGGGTGCACCCCACTGAGCAGCCCCAGAGCTGCAGCCCAGTGTGCCCTGCACTCACAGCAAGGCTGTGCCCCTCGGGAGGAAAGCACAGGGACACGAGCCAGCAGCCACAGGCAGCAGAACAGGGACAGCTTCTTTGGGCTCGGGGTAGAGGGGATGCAGACTGTTTCTTTTCCAGCAAAAACAGCAAAAGGCAGTGTGAGTTCCCCTTTGTGGGAGCTCACAGGATCTCCAAACCCCCTGGCTGCACCCTGGTGAGATCCAGGACAAACCCAGGCACTGCAGCAAGTCCTGGTGATGTTTCAAGTCACAATGGAGCTAAGGGACAACTCTGTGAAATGGGGAGAACAGCTTCTGCTTCCCTGACCCCCCAGCTGCACAAGCTCTGCAGGAATCACCTCTCACCCTGTGCCAGCCCTGGAGCTCACTGGATCTCCCAGTGAATTCCACCTGCTAACCTGGCAGAAAACTTGTGCAGCTGAAACAAGTTAAATGAACAGAGTCAGGCTGGACAGGAGCCAGAGCTCTAGGAAAGGCAAGAGAGAAGGGGGGAAGGCTCTGTGTGCACACACCTGGGAGGGGGGAGGAAAAGCAGGGCTCTGCCTTAACAGCACCAAGATCTCTTGAGGTCAGCTGAGCTGAGAGCATGGGCCCATCCTCACCCTGCTGCTGTCCCAGGGAATCCAAGGGAAACACAGAGAAAGGGAAGCAGCAGGGAGCACTGCATGGATACCAAAATCTTCTCAACTGACAGATACACACTGACCAGGGTTCCACTGCTCCTCATCTCATCATCTCAGGCAAGGAAAGACATCAAGATGACAACAATCAAGACTTTCAGTCTCTGGCACAGGGCACACTGAGAGCACTGGCAAGCCTGGCACTCACCTGACACCTCCTACCTACTTGACAGGCAGACAGCAAAAGCAGAACATAGCCATGCACTCCCAAAGCTGTCCTGTCCTTGCTCAGGTTGTTCATATCTCCTGACAGCCAAAAAATACCACAGCACACAAAGGAGAAAAATGTCACTTTTTTTTTTTTCATCTACCCAAAGGAATAGAGGAATTCCACTCATGTAATGGTAGTTGAACAAAAATAACTTAGCCTCCTTTCAAATCAAGCAATATTTTTATATAAAAAACAGGAAGGGCTCTGAGAGCTCTCCTATTTCCTATGGTGGGCTCTATTAATGCCTTCTGTATTCTTTACCCACCCAGAAGCACATGCCAAAGCAGGGAGCCAATCCCAGCTAAAGAGAAGAATCAAATGGGATGGATGCCATGGATGCCATGAGGCCACAAGAGTTTCTGCAGCAGACACAGCCCCTCCCACAGTATTGCCCCTCAGCACAGTGACCTTCAGGAGCACAGACAGTGCCCTCAGCCTGATGAAAAGCATGAGATAACAGAAAACCACTGGAAATCTTTAAAGCTAAAAAACCTCACATCCCCTCCTGTGCACACAAACAGCAAAACTACAGAGAGAAGTCCCACCTTTGCTAATTTTTTTCAAAGGCAAAGAGAATACATTTTGACAATATTTACAGTTCAGAGTACAACATCTATTATCACAGCACAGTGGAACAAAAACCCACCCACTTTTCATTAGATTAATTGCTGTATTGATTAGATCTCTGTTAATTACAACTGGAGCCTGACCACTTCAGGGCAGGGATTGGAGTCACATCTCTTGAAAGACTAAAAAACAAAAAAAAAATAATACAAGAAGTCCTACATAGGTAAATCAAAGTAGAAGAAAATGTACTGATACAAAAATACATAAAAACTCTCTCTAATCTAAACTCCCCTAAGAACTGTCACACTTTGCTTTATCAAAAAGCCACAGCTTTTCACAGCATCATCCTTCCAAGGAGGCTGAAAGGATGATGAAAGCAAGCTGTGCTGCTGACCCTTAGGACCCCAGCACAGACAGGTGAGCAGCAGAGGGAAGGGACACACTCTAAAAAGCACTCCAGCACTCCATCAGCTCTGGCTTTATTGCACCCTTGTCTCAAGGCATAACTGCAGCAGTAAGTGGCAGACTTTTATTTATGTATTTTAAACAAAAGTAGAACGTCTGAGAACAACCAGAACTATTGAAGGAGAAGTATTAAAGCAAGTAATTAATTTTAAAAGGATTACTGAGAATGTCTCCTGAAGCTATTGCAGGCAGAATAAAATTAATGCTATGACTTCAACTTCAATTTTCAGGACACTTATTTGTCTGTAACTACAGTGGAGTCCTGCTCTTCCCCTGCCTCCCAAAATGGCAGCTGACCAGTAACTGCTAGTGGGATTAGACCTACATCATTACTTATCTTTGTCTCTGATCATCATCTCTGCCAACCTGTAATTACAGCCAATTCTTCCCCCACAGCTGTGCTGGAGTGCACAGGTGATGTAATCTCTGTATCTGAGCAGGGGCTAAACCCATGGAGCCACCAAGGCACCCAAGTCTGAAGGCCAGAAACAAACATCACGAGAAACCTGCCAAAGAACTCTGCCTATGCTTCCTTTGCCACACTGAGCCACAGTCAGGGGTCCAGGCTCCTCCATCTGGGAACAGAACAGTGTCAGCCAGGAGACCTCACGTTACTGAGCTCCTTCCTGTGTCCCACCAGTTCCCAGAAATGCCACAAGCCATGATCGATGCACAACCAGAAAAGCTCACAAATCCCAAATCCGTATTTTATTAACACTGATCTGAACACTAAGAAGCCTGTGCAGTGACACATGGACTTCTGCTGACCCCATGCTGAGCCTACTTCCTCCAAGAGCCTTTAAACAATTCCAGTTTTACAGCAAAACCAAATGAACAGGCAGATTGCTTTTAAAAACAGATTGTGAACTTGGAGCAGATGGAATGGAATAAAATCAAATGCGATTGTGAGGAATCCACAAACTCGATTCAGCCCCACCAACTGATGACAGTTTGGAACAGACCAAATGGAGTTTCAGTTTTCCCTACTACATCATCCCATGAAAAGAAACATTCTAATACTTCCTTTAGGACTGTGCTTTGCCAGCACAGAGCATCCTCTCACCTAGAACATCCCCACAGCTTTTTGGCACGAGGACACGAAGCAATAAATCCTAAGGCTGGAAGCACAGTAATTGATGCCTTGTAAATGTGGAACAGCAGCTCCTGAGCGAGTGCTCCAGGAGCAGCAGCAGCCCTCGAGGGCAGCAGAACAAGGAGCAGTCGTGCAGGGCCCAGCTCACCTCCTGCACGGGCGGTGCCAGCGGGTTCTTGAACTCGGAGAGGGACACGGGGAGGGAGAACTTGGCCAGCATGGAGGGCAGGTTGTGACCTCGGAACTGACAGGAGAAGGCATCTGCCAGGGGAGAGTAACTGCAGGAGAGAGGCACAGGCACAGGTCAGCTCTGCAGGGCTGCTCGGGGTAACTTTGATCCAGTTAAGCGTTGCAGAAGTGCCAGTTCCCAAATGGAATATTCCCTGTGATCTAGAAAACCCCTGAGCATAGTTGATGGCATGTTGTGTCCTGCAGAGCCAGGCAGAAGCTCATGCACTTTCACCTCAGCCTTACATTCAGCTCCAGCATTTTATTCAAGGTGTGGAGGGAATCCAGAGGAAAATGAAAGCCATAAAAGTCCAGACCTGTGCATTGTCTGATGAAAGGGACAGAGCTTGGGCAGGGCTGGGCAGGATACACACAACCTCTGAATGTGCCAACTGCAGCTGCAGGTGTGGCTGTGCCCCCTCCCATGCTGACAGGACAAGAAATATGACTGAACAGAAGTAAAGGATAGTCAAGTTAAATATCAGGAAAACTGTCTTAGCATTTCCATCCCCAGAGGTCTTCAAGAGCAGCACTGCCATATTTGACACAGGCACCGTTATTGCTGAATGACCTCAAGGTCCCTTCCAGCCCTATTTTTATACTTCCATCACCAAAGTTTTGATTTAAAACTATTTTCCTATAACTGAGTTCCAAGACAGTGTCTAAAAGCATCTCAAAATCCAACAGAGGAAGGGCTGCCAATTTTCAGCAGAGCAAAAACACCCACCCCTGCCTCCACATCTTCCTTGCAGTAGCTCTGTCTACTCTCCAAAGGCCATGCTGCCTTCTGTCTGTGACAAGGGACACAGTATGGAATGCCAGCATAAGGAAAAAACACAAGGGCAACTTTTGCTGCTTTTGATTCATGTCAGGTGTGCCAGCTACACAGACAGCCCTATAAACCACTCATTTAACTTAATCATAAAGTATTTTGGTTTGTGGATGTTCCCATATTGGACATTCAGTGAGCAGGAGTACTAAAAACACTGACAGCAGCTCCACAGGGTAAATATTGCTTCCAGGGCCCTCACCACCACAGAGGAATATTGATCTGCCCTGCTGCTCCTCCCTGCCCACACTGGCTGTGCAAGTTCAGGCTCATGTAATGGTTTGTGTTTTGCAGCCTCAACAAATTCATGAAGAAAGATCCCACTCTGTATCCAACCAGGGGAGGAAAGTGCATTTGCACTCCTCAGCACTGTGCTGCCACCAACACATTTTCCTTCTACTTACAGGCAGACACTGGCATTTGGAGAAAGCATGTAGACATTGTTTTCACAAAGAGGGTAAATAATAATTGCTTTGCCCCAGTAAACAAGATGTGCTGCAAGCTGGAAAACCTGTATTGAGAAAACAGGGAAAAATTAGGGGAGCAAAATCAATATACAAACTCTCAGCAAGCGTTCCACACAACAACAAAAAAAGTCTTGTTTGAGCTGAAATGAAAGAAAAATGTTCCATCCTTTCACCCTGCCTTCAGAATAAATTCATGGTTTAATATAACATGTGGCAGATCAAAAAGCATTTGACAAGGTTATGAATTTGCAGAGATTCGTTTCACATTTCTAAGCAACTTAGTATTTCCTGCCTCAAAGGAATTCCTTCAAACAGTAAAAATACAAGTTTAGTTCCTTTTCATGCCCCCCAAACTATTTTTCTTTATGCACAAAATGCATTGTGTTATACGTGAAAAATAAAATACGTGAAAAACAAAACAAAAGAATCAGCTCCTACTATGACAGAAACATAAGGGAAACCAACATTGCCTTTTTACTGCACAGAGGTATTTCAGTAATGAGCTACACAAAGTATTTTAATGTGTTAAACAAGTCAGTGGTTGCTAATAGCTCTGGAAAAGCCACATAAATAGTGTCTACAAGACATAAAATCCAGCCTGTGTCATTAGATGCATTTAACTGTGCTTTTTTGTGGAGAACAGAACTACAGAAGCAGTAGGGAATTTCCAGAGTTCATCCCATAGCCAAGTAACACCACAGACCACTGCAGGCAGACCTGGAGCTTCATTACAAAGCAGGACCTTTCCCTTGGAACAAGAGAAGGCACTGACCTATGAACAGAACATGTGATGATGAGCTGTGTTTCCCATCACACAGAGCACAGGTCATGTCCCTGGGTCTGGATAGATCCTTAGGAGCATGGAGTGGTCCTTTCCTCTCTGGGATCCTCTCATATAATCATTCCAAAGGATCCCAGTCACCCACAGGGGTCTCTCAGTGGTCTCACAATTCATGTGAGTTCCAGTCTCATCCCTCCACTGGCACAAACTTCCCTTTCCAAGGGCTCATCACATCACCTGCAGCAATTCAGATTTGAGAGCTGCTTGTCACTACTGGAAAGGCATTTGGAAAGAGCTGCTGGCTTGGGAGAATGGCTCAAAATCTTTGCCCAAGCCTAAACCAAATCTTCTGCCCTTGACTTCCAAGTCTGTGCACTAAAGGATTGAGAGACATGGATGGGAAGGTTTGTACAGGATTCCCAAGTCTTTGGTGGAAAAGATCTTGGCAGCTCCAGGGGAAGCAACACATTTGGCCATGGCAGCTGTGAACATTCACTTGCATTTTGGGTGCTTCATTTGCATGTAGACATCAACATGGCAGGTCCAAGACAGGCCACGGTGGTGTCAGTCAGGAGCACAATTTGCTCTGGTTTTAGCTACCAAATGAGAGGCAAAGAGAAGACAGAGCCACTGTCCTCAGAGGGACACAGGGACAGGTCCTGAGGCAGCATGCACAAGGAGAACATTGGGAAATTCCCATTAGATATGAGGAAAGGTTTCACTCTGATGCTGGTCAGAGAGGCTGTGGGAGACAGCCCTGGAGGTGCTCACAATTTGAAGAGAGGTTTCTCACCAGCCTGTTTTAATGGACTTGTCCTGAGCAGTGGTGAGGACTGCAGACCCCCAGGATGGGGACTCCTGTCTGAGCTGGGATGTGGCTGCAGGGCTGCCCAGCACTGTCCCTGCCCTTGGTTTCTCCAGCCTTTCCCCAGGCTCCAGGGCTGCTACTTTGTCCCTGCTCTCTGCTCACACCGAGGGAGCTGCCGTGCTCCTGCCCCACAGAAGCAGCACACAGGAGAAAACACCTCATGATTTAAAAGGCTCTCAGCAGCTGCTGACAGCTCCCCATACCTGCAGCAATGCCAAGTCAGCATCTTGAGCCAGTTGCTGCAAATTCTTCACAGCAGAGGTAGTTTTAATTACTCTCACCAGGGCAGGAGAGCAGTCCAACGGGAGCTCATTAAGCAATGACTTCTCATCATTTAAAAGTAATAAGGCATGGTAAGGCCTGCAGAAAAACAGAATACATTTGCACAGTAAACTGCAGCTTTTCCTGAAGGCTTTGTTATTCCCACACCATGATACCTGGGGTCAATGTAATGATAAAAAAGGAATTTCTAATATCATCCTTTTGCTCTAACTGGGTTCAAAATAAGCTTATTTTTAATGTCACAGCATAAGGCACTCCCTGTAAAAAGGAGACAGAGGGTTATATGGTAACTGGATACCCCAGTGACAAGGAAAAAAGACTGCACTGTATTGGCACACAATTGAGAACAAGTCTGAAAACTGCTCATCTGCATTACTGAAATACAGAATGGAGCAGAAGAAAGGAAGAAAGTTGAAGTTAGTTACTTTTGTAGGCAAACAAACACAGGAAATAAGGTATTACAGAGGACCTGGGCTCTCCTTCTTCCAAAAGCAGAATTACTTCTGGGTCAACAGATTAAAATGAACACAAAATTCCTGGCTGCAAACAGTGCAGGCCACTCTTGCAGCATCCCCTCAGTACAACCATCCACAGTGAACACCAAGGCTGTGGCTTCCCACCTCCATGGATCCAGCAGCACCACAGAGCCACAGCAGCAGCCCCAGGGCCCCCCTCCTCCACAGCCCAGTCACATCACCCCCTGCCTGTGCCACCTCAGACATCTGCAGCATCACCCTTGGAACAGGAGCTAGGACTGGCCACACTCTGAGGGGCAGAGCTTGCCCTTACCTGATGGATTTCAGACTTCTCTCGATTGCTTCTGGGGGTATGAAGTTGGTGGCAACATAGTGGATTTTGTGAGGGAGGCAGAAACTCACTTCCAGCCAGTTGTTGATGTGTAAACGAACCACGCCTGTCGTGCAGAGACTAAAAGAGGAAGGCAAGAGATCCACACAGCATTTACCTTGTGTCACAAATGAAAACAGTGGTCCAGGGTCACCCCTGCACAGAAATCAGGACAGGAAAAGGGTGAAAGCACCCTGTGTGTTCCCAGGCTGGCTGAGGACCAGCTGACTCCTAACTGCAAGGGCCTCCTACACTTGGACTTACAGAGCAGCATCCCCTCCAGCATTTTAGGGAGATTTGAAAGACTTCACCACTGATCTGCTCCCTCTGCTCTTAACATTGCAGCAGTGTCTCAAGTTAAAGAAGTTTATTCAAGACCTACTGCAAGGCAAAGGAAAATTCCCTAAGCCAAAGCTGCAAAGGGCAAAGATGAACTGGGAACACTGTTTTCACCTCCAATTTCCATTTTCCCCTCCAAGAAAAAAGAAAAGAGGATGTCTGTACTGGACAAGGGCTGTTCCAAGCAGCACATTTCCACAATAACAGCCTCCTTCAGTTCTGCTTAGGTTGTTTGTTTCCTTACTAACCTGTTCCTGCTTGTCACATGAAATCACAAATGTGCCTGTTACACGGTTTCTTCCTTCTAGGAAACCACAGGGGCTGAGCTAAGCCCTTGAGCTGACTCCAGACAACAGGACTGGAGTGGAAGCCATGGATGTCTCAGGAATAATAAAGACAATAAATCTCTCCCTGGCACTCAGCCTCAAAGCAACAATAAGCCTCTTTTACTGAAAAAAACAGAAAAGCTGGAGATTAGAGCCAGGAACATCATTCAGGTGCTTTTACAGTAGCCTGCAAATCTAGACAAGAGGTGGAATACACCTCAGGAGGGAACTACATTTACTTAAAATGGGTAATGCACCATAAGGAGCTAAGCCAGCACCACCCTGCAGACCCTCACAATATTCTCATCCCATGGGCAGGGAATGCTGGCTGTGCTGGGAGGAAGCAGCAAGGCCCACCACACCTCCTCATGAGTTAGGAACACATAAGCTTGCTGATCAGTCTCAAGCAACAGCTAATCTTGTCTACACTGGAAAACTGAATTTCTCAGTGCCCTTCAATTTTAAACTTTCTTCCCAAACAATGCTTCTTGGCTTAAAATCAAATTTCAAAGCTTGCACTCTGAAAATTCCAGCCTGAATTTTAAATTCAAAGTGTGTTCAGACTGGCAATTTGACTTTTGCGTCAATAACTGCCATAAATTTCCCCCTCTACACAAAACAGATTAAAACAGGCCAGGAACAGGCCAGGATTAAATCCACATCTTGGAAAAGTCTTTATGTGGTGATTTAACCATTTATAACCAGCATTCAACTGCAGGTCACAAACTAGCATGCTCTTTTTCAAGCTCATCTGGCTGTCTGGAGAGTTTGGAGAGAGCTGAAATCCCAGCTTTAAACAAAAACCTTGGGTAGCTCTGGCTGCTGGTGCAACTACTCACCAAACCACAACAGAGTGGTGAGGGAGCAAACACCATCCCCCTCCTGCCTCCTACAGGATCAGACTCATTGGGGAACATCTCACTGCAGACAGCTCTTTTCAAAAGGTTTTGGTCTCAAATCATGCACTGAACTCTGGAAAATGCTGATTTTCCAAGCTGCAAATGGAGCAGACACTGTGTGTTTTCCCCTTTTGAAAAGGAACTGAGAGGGTGAACCCAGTGTCTGGTCTCTTATCTGCTCAGAGGCTCCCAGCCCTGAAGGAACATGCAAAGCACAAACACCTCTGGTTTAGTTCATTAAATGCTGCAGCTCCAGTAACACTGCTTATCCCACCACAAAACAACTGACAGATAAAACTGGATTCCCTCAAAATACATCAGGGAAAAGTGCTGAACCTGTGGTTATCCACACCATCTCCCAGGCCAAAGCCTCACAAGGGGGAACACGGCAATAAAGGAATGGGACAAGCGAGTTCAGAGACCACCTGAAAGCTCTTGGGGTTGTAAAAACAAGTTACCAAAGAGCAGCAGAGATACATGAAAGCATGAAACACTTGCAGGGACATTTTCCCTGCAGAGTTTAATATTCAGACAAAGATCCAGTTAGTTCCTTTCTTTCTTTGGTCCAAGTGCACTAAGGCAAAAGCTTTAATTACATAATTACACTCTCCACAGCATAATTTTGTCTACAGTGCACTATACAACAAGAGCCCAGAATTAAAGACAACAAGAAAACCAGATTTTCAGTTCTGATCTGGATCTTAATTTCATTCTTCTGCATTTGCATTCAGCTGTACAATTTCCAGCCTTCGTTATAACTTTATGCACACCATTTCTCCTTCACCTGCCCCTCCTTAGATGGAAAATAGTTTAAGTGTCTGTAATTTGACAAGGAACAAGCTACACCCTCCAGCAGCAACACTTGCAACTGCCCTTAGCCAGAGAGCAGAGCTAAATAATGTCTCCAGTACAGACACAAAGATTCAAGCAACAGGATATTCAACCCTCCAAGACATTTTATTCCATAAAAAGTTAGTTCACACACTTTTTTTTTAATCTCTGGTTTGATAACACCTGATGAGCGATTTGAGGGGTACATGAGCAAGGATCAGGATGATCAGATAACAGAGTTTAAAACTGAGACAGGGAGAGGCACAGGAAAAAGCTGTTTAATGTCTCTCCATCATAAGGCCCATGAGACATCTCATGATACAAGAAGGAGCAAAGTTCAGAAGAAATAGAAAGAAACACAGAAAGTAGTTAAGCCATGGACCCCCTTATCAGAGGATGCTGTGGTTGTTAAATATTTACTCTGGCTCACAGGATTGTGGGCTAATTCCGGGAAGTGAGATCAGCTGAAAGCTGCTGAATGTACAGAAACCGCTCCAGAGCTGCAGGAAGCTGGGGAATATTTTAGGGACTATCACTGCTCTTTTGCTCTATTCTGCTGTGTCCTGAACTGTGAGCTACTGCCCCAAAATGAGAACCTGAAAGTTTGCCAATATCTCCTAGAACTGCAGCCTTTTCCATAGCTGTTGGCAAAACAAAGAAATCTCACTTCACGTTTATAAAAGTTATGTATTTTTACATGTGCACACCACATCTATCCTGCTTATATCAGAAATTAACCCCATGTTTTCAAGTGTGGTGGAGCTGAGCTTCTAGCTTTGGAGTTGTTTTTTCCTAGAGGTTGTGACTGCGCCGAGTTTTGGAATGATTTCACATTTCTTTATAAAGTACAAAGGGCTGTACTTTGATAAATAACTGTAGTTGGATTATATTTGACAGCACAGCCACAGAAATCACACCTAATAATTAAGTTTCATAGAATTATTCCCTAAGCTGCTGAGATGGGCTAGATCTACCACTCAGTTCAAGTCCCAGTAGGCTAAATATTCATAAAGGCTCTTTTTGTATTAAAAAGAAGAAACAAACAATCCAAACCTCCCCAAAAACCTATCCATACTTTCCTTTTATTCCAATGCAAACTAAGAGAAGTTTGCTAGAACCACACAGGCCATTAGTAAGTATCAAGCTCACATATTATCTGCAGTTGGAGATGAAACTGTGTGAAAGCTCTTTAAAAGAGACACACATTGTAACACCAGTTTTTCAGCATTGGATTCCCTGAAAACTTTCTCGGGCCTTAAAACCATTGCCTTCTGTTCCACACCAATGTTTGGGGACAAGATGAATGAAGACTCTCAATAGTCTGAATTAATAATTTTTAAAAAATTCTAGTTCTCTCCCTTAGAGACAAAATGTCTCAGGATGTAGATGCTGAAAGCCTCTGAGCTGTCAGTGTGATACCACTCCATTTCTAGTCAACATGTCCTGGGTTCTGATCCTGCCTTATGGAACACAGGCAGCTCATTTAAAACCAAGGAACACTTTGAATGACAAGAATATTCCTCTGTTTGTGATTTTGCACAAACCAACTTGCCCAGGGACATGTTGGGTCTTGCCTGAAATACCTCAGCACCACCTACAGGAAGCCAAGGGCTCCACAGCACCTCTGGAGCAACCCTGGAAATTGGGCTGGGATTGCAGAAATCAGCAGGCACTTGGAAATGCTGGTTGGAGCAAATCTCAAACAGAGAGCTGGGCTCCATCTGCGATTCAAAGTGCTCTCTCCACTCCACTGGCTGTTCTCCTACAGCCAAAGGCTATGCCAGAAGTCTCTGTAAATTTAGAATAGCACATTGTCACTGCATGCATCTGTAGGTTTACCCTTCCCAGCAGTCCTTTCTCAAGAGCAACAGAGCAAATCTTTCCATCTTCCCTCTGAGGTCATTCACACTCCTCCACACTCTCTAGGTGGCCTAAATCCCTCTTGAAATGTGGTGTCCAAGCTGGCTAAAACATTCATTACAGCAGGAGTTTTACAACTGTGAGCAGGATTGGTGCCTATCTTACAGACAAGACTTATTTTATGCATTCTTGTCTATCTGCTTTTTTTTTGTAACCCCATGTCACTTATGACTAACCCTCTACTTCACAGAGACCACACAGACTTCATTCCAGAGCTGCTGCCACACAGGAATAATTAATTCATCCTAGACTTCCAGAAAAAAAAATAGTATTTCTAGAACCCATTTTCTATCTTACTAAAAAATAATTTTCAATCTATGCCTGCCTGGCAAGGTGCTGCAGCTCCTCTCAGCTGATCTGACTGCAGGTATGGCAAGCACATTTCTTATGCTCTCATATGAAGTATTAATAGAAAAACCCTGCAGGACATCTCCTTATCACCCACCAACACTGTCAGCTCCTTTTCAAGTACAACTTTCCAAGGAAGCACACAGGCACTTCAGATTTTTCCCAGCACCTCAGTTCTTACATTTGCTTTTGACAGTGTCATACAAAAGTGTCAAAATCCAACTTGCATCACTTCTTCCCCTGTCACAATGCCTAAATGAGGGAGGAACTGCCTTGTTTTACAGCTGGGGGCAGCACCCAAGTGTATTTCTCCACGGTCTGTCAATTCCTCATCTCTGGGAAAGCTCTTATCAGCACAGTCCATGAGCTCAGGCTCTGTGTTGCTACAGTCACAGCTAAATGCCACAAGATGTCACTGTGTCCCTAAAATGTTTGGAAACACGATCAGGGTTTGCCCAGTCATAAATACATAACCCTAGAGGAACAGAAAAATATAATTGGAATATTAGAATTACAGGCTGCATAAAACATGCCTTACTTAAAAGTTTAGTAGAGTTCTTTGCAAGGTGTATGGAACCATATACCACATTCCTTCAAACAAGACAAAATCCACAGCTCTTGAACACAAAGAGCAGCTTAGCATAAGTTTTCTGATGCTCTTTGCAACCATTAGATTATTTAGTCTCCCAGTGCCTTACCTTACAGGGCTCTGATCCCTTTTGTACACAACCCAGGGAGGATAAAGGGTTCCCTGAGGAACTCCAGCCTGATTCCCTGAATCCCTGACAAACACCCCAAGCAAGGAGCACAGCATCTTCCCCCACACACAGAGGTTCTGTGTCCCTCTGTCCAGGCCCTTCCCCAAGCACAGTTCCTGGCTGGAGGAGCCCCTGGGCCCCAGGAGGCAGCACTGACAGGCACAGGCTCCTGCTCAAGTTCAACACCAGCCCCACACTGCTTTGAAACCTTTGCCAGAACTTCTAATCCAGTCAAGAAACAGCACGTTACACTTTCCATTCTGCTGGAAGTCTCAGCATCTCATCCAAATTTGCTGTCCAGACATGCAGAAATGGGGGCAGTACCTGACTTGCCATCAGTGCTCCTGCAGCACCTTCCCCTTAGCTGCAGGTTTAGAGCACTTCCCCAGTGTTGTGATATCCCTGTTATCCCTTGTCAGTTCTACAGTTCACTTGTCATTAGGTGCCCCTGTGCTAAGGAAAAGAAAAATTATTCTTAAAGCTGACAGACATCATCAACTTTTAAGAACAAGGTACCAAAGACAGACCAAGATAATGATTAGGACAGCAGTTCTGCAAATATTTCATCTGACTGTCAGGCTTCACATTGGTCTGCCTGGTCTGAAACCCAAATCCCAATGATTAGCAGCATGAGGAAGTGGATAATATCCTTAGGAACCAAGCCAAAAGATTTCAGTGAGAAACAGCACACTGTGAGCTAGGACTAAAATCCAACTTACCTGTCATATGTCTCTTTGAGATCTCTGGCCAGTTTGCACTTGGGTAGGATGTGATGAAAAGGTGACTGGGGCCCTTCTGTGGCTATGGAATGATTGAAAACAAGAAAGCAAATGACCTCAAAGTAAAGAGTTTCCTCTTCCCCCACTGGGTATCAACCTCTATCTTAGGGACAGAATTTGTATAATTTTAATCTACAAATATCTTTCAAAGCTTTTACAATAACTCACATTACACATTAAGATAATAACAGTGAATTATTGCCAACTTCTGCTAAACCTCAACTCGGTTAAGCACATGTAACCAAATTTGACAAACGATGACTTTAAGTACTTTGTTTTTTTCTAGATCTTAGCTTTAATTTTTAATGCTTGCAGCAAGATGATGCATCACTGTCAGAGTTCACCTTAAATAGTGCATATTGTTATAGTACATTTTACAAGTACAATCTATAAAAATGCTCTGTAACTGTTTGCTAGCCAGGTTAACAGCATGTACGAGTAAAGCTTCTACAAAAGGAGTCTGGTGACTCAGCAGACAGCATTAAAGCATGCAAAACTTGCTCTGGGTTGGGAGAAGCAGGCCACACAGGAGCACTTCCATGTAGGCCTGAGAGGGAGAGGCAAACACATGGCTCAGTGCACAGTCTCCAGGGATTGTGTTGAAAGAAAGCAAAGAAACTACTTCACCTCTAAAACTCACATCTCTGCATAGGGATAGCGAACTCGGCTGAGGCAAAATGTAGGGAAAAGCAGTCAGAATGCCACAGAGCCCCAAAACTCTCTCACAGCGATCCCAGGCACCAGAGAAGCGAGAAAGCCCCATCAGCACCTCCCTGAGGGAGTGCTCCTGCACAGAGGCACCGCTGGCCAAGGCACTCACTCTCTGACATGGCAGACACCTCGTCCTGGATGGCCAGGATGAGCTTGGCCTCGCGGGTGAGGTACTGGCAGCGGCGCTCCTCGTGCTGCAGGACGATGGCGATCCTGCGGGACAGGTTGTGCAGGCAGCTGATCACCGACGGCTCCGCGTTGGCCTGCGGGGACACGGCAGCCGCTGAGCCACCTGCAGCTGCGCTCGGGGTGGGGAGCGGGGAAAGGGCTCTCCACTGACAACAAAAAACAGCCTCTCCGCTGGAAAAACAACAGGGTTTTTCCTCTACTGGCAGCCAAGAGGAAGCTCAGAGATGTCCAAATGTAATTTGGATTTCTGAGCTTGTCTAAGTGCATCAAAGGAACGTCACACCTGGAGCAGGATATCTGGTTTGTTCTTCCAGTGGTTAATGGGCCTTCTACCAGCATGGAGCAAACAACTCCACACAGTGAGACAAGAAGGTGTCAAGCTGTTTGAAAAGGTAGAATATCCCAGTGTTCAGGTTAAACTCACTGGCAGCACAAGGGCTGCAGTGCCTCTGACATGTTCCACTCGCTCCACCTCGCCACACTGGTGTCTGTCCCATGTACTGACAAGGTAACAATTGTAACAGTCCCATGTACTGACTAGGTAACAATTACCAGCTCATGATCAACATTTTCATCCCATGTCTGAATTAATTTGGGTCTACACTCCCAAAAAATTCACAAATATGGTTTATTACTAACACTGCATTTATGAAAGTCTCAGAAAGAAAGTGCTGGAAAAATCTATCACATCAGTACAGCTGCCAAGGGGGGTGAGGGGGAATTCAGTAGCTCCAGCATGAGTCAGCAGCTGCTTCGTGTTTGTTAAGACATTTAAAGGAATTTAAAGTTCTGGCAAGTGACCACTTGGCCCAGAAACCAGCAAACTGTGACTCATCAGTTTTGACTCCACTGTTCTTGCTGAGTCACGCCACGTTGGTAGCCCCGAAGCTCAAACACAGCAGGATCAGTGCTGATTATCACACTTGGGCCTGTGCCTGCTCTGTCTGCCCACTGCAGATGGACACTCATCCTTATCTCTGAGGGCCTCCACCCACCTCCTGCACTGCACTACTCCATCCTAGGAAAAAATTTCCACTTGCTTCTTGCCCAACACTCTACAGAAACTTGACTGCTCCCTGTGAACTGAGAGTGTCTCATTTGGCAAATGGATTTAGTGCTGCATCACACACACAATTACATCACTATCATCACATGGCTGAAGGGCAAAGAAAGCAAGTTTTCCTAGAAGCACTAGAAATTAGATTCCAGAAAAATGTGGGCTAGCCTTCACTGTGAATGAAAGAGCATTGGTTTCATCACTTCTGCTGCCACATGGCTCAGTGTGCATCCACGTGTGTGAGAGCAGGTGCATCTACACACACCTCCCTGCAGGCAAAGCACAGGGCTCTAACAACTCACCAAAACAACATCTCTTAACATGTGAAATCTAAAATCAACCCCTCCATTGCAAATTCAGCACTCCCTGACCCAAGAGTGTCCTAAAGCACAGGAACACTGGATTCCCAGCATAGCACTGTAAACAATTTCTTGCTTGATTCAGGTAATTGTCTTGTGTGAAAGCTTGCTCCTCACCTGAGGACAAGTCATGCAGACATGCCACATCCATGTCACCACTGCAAAGCCAGTGGGAAGAAAAGTACTACTGCTAAAAAGAAAAAAAAAAAAAGTTCCTTTCACAAGCAGGGAGCTGGAGGTTTTTAAATCATGACATTACTTCCAGCCAAGCAAAAATCAACCATTTCCATAAAGACAACTACTCCACTACTCCAGCTCCCTCTTTAATTTTTAAACAACCTGTGGACTGGGAAAAGAAAGCCAGAACTCAGAAATCGAGTAATGCTTGACCATAATGAAATTTCTAGGGCTTTATACACCTAATTAGCCAAGCCAGGATCCCTTAATACCAGCATCTAGTTAATAGAGGAAACCTGAAAAGAATTCCAGGCAGAAACTACATATTTGTTCCAGGTTTTTGCTGAGCACTGAAACCTCTTTATTCTTCACTTTCACTTGTACCTTCTTCTCATTTAGCTGCTCAGCTGCTGCTCCCTGGCACTCTCCCTTTACAATGACCTCACTGCTGAGAGGAGGCAGCTTTCAAACACTGGCCATTAATCATAAAACAAGCCTGGAGTGTGAGCCTGCTGCATTCTCTCATGCATCCAGGGCACATCCCACTGTCAGATGGAATGGAGACAGTGCTTACCCTTAGTGCAAACACCACGTTGAACAGAATCATGGTGGGCATCTCTCTCTTTGGTGAGGGGTCAGTTTTGGATACCTGAAAAATATTTTTTAGAAAACACCATCAGCTAGTGTCAGTTGGAGACAGTAACAAAGGAAAAGTAATAAAAAAATTTTTGAAAGGCCCTAGTTAAATAAGAAGCTGAGAAAAGAGAGCAGACAAAGCAATTTATAACATCAAATATGACTTGCAAAAAATAGAAGTATGATTTGGGGTTTTATTGGAGTATCACAGTAACTCTACAACACTGCCTTTGCTGACCAGATGTGAAGATTTAAACCAAAGCCTTTTGGTCACAAGCATGGACATGAGCATCAGTTAAGACAGCACTCTTACTTAGTGTCTTTCTTATTACATTTAGCATCACTAGGGACCTTAGGTTTAAATTCTAGCACAACTGTCAGATATACTGTCAACAGAATTCCACAGATTTCTCATCTCAGGCCACACCTGTTCCTTCCTTTCCTAAAATCCCCATTCAAATTGCATCCTGTTCCAAGCTGTTGCTTTTATCAGACAAAATATGCTCTAGTGCTAAAATAAAAGGTTTGATTTTTCCCTTCCTGCAGGATCTCAAACACATTATCCAGCCCCTCTATTCTCTTTGTAGCAGAGAGCTCCATCCCTAAGGCAGATTCAAACTTTCCAGTGAGAAAAAACAGCTGGAGCTGAGACAAGCAAGTGGAATTTGCACAGCCAGATGAACTCCAAAGGGAGCAAGAGTTGCCACAAGATGGAGCACAAAATGCAGAGGACATTCCCACCTCCCCTGCAGCTCCCTGCTCAACACCCACCCATTCCAAGTGCAAACAGCTGGAACCTGCCAGGCTAAACAACAATTGGTCTCTACCCAAAGTATGTGCAGCACTTGAGCCAGGGCAAACACAGAGCAGCATCTGCCCTTCCCCACAGGTTCCAAGCACCAGCAGTGAACTGCTGGGTAATGAACTCCAAATTCTGCTTTCACTCAGGAGTCTGAAAATCTAGAAAACTAAGAAGTGTTACATATTTTTGGTTTTGTTTGGTTGTTTCTTTGTTTTGCTGGTTTGTTTTTTTTTTTCTAAAGTGAAAATGACATTCTGTCAGAAAGGCAGCAATGGGAAAGTGGTAAAGGCAGTTTACTGTGTTTATCTGTTCTGGAATTACAGGTTGCAGGTTCCAGGACATCCTGTGAATTTCCAAGTGTAAGGACTGATGCTGTTCCTTCCTCAAAATCAGAGAAGCTCCCACCACTAACATCAGTTGGGATGCAGGCTAGGTTTCAGATCACTTCATGTCCAGGAAAAAAGAAGACTGAGCTGAGAAAGAAAATGCTGAAGGAATTTGAAGAATTCAGAACATTGCTACATAAAAAGCAATCTGGCACACAGGATTAAATGTTTGTGCTCTTGTAACTCCTGAATCTCATCAGAGTAAGAATTTGCTGAGCTGTCCTGTGGATTAATTTATTGCAGTATGAATTCTGAGGAAACACAAAGCAGAGGCTGCTGGGTTACTCCAGACACTGCCTGAGCTCCATGGAAAAGCAGCTCCATCTGGCTTCCTCCTAAGTGCAGGAGGGTCCCAGATTTAGACTGACACAAACCAGCAGAGATGGCTGCCACATATAGAAGATTCTGGACTCCAGAAAGTTCTGAGGTGCCTCCTGGGGTGATAAGACACACCCAAAAAGAAGATCCTTCAGAAGTAAGAAAAAAAGAAGTGCTTACACCTCTTTATAACTTTGTTTATTTTCACAAATGCAATTTTTTAGACTAATGGAAATGAAGTGACATTTCATGCAATGAAATTCGACTGACTGGACAGAATGTACATTTACAAAAAATACAAATTTTCAACCTTGTTTACAGCACATTTAGGAAGTTGGGCCTTTCAGACAAGATTAGTAAAATGAAGGAACATGATCTGAGGGAGAACAGGCCACTGCAGTCAGAGCCTTGAGGGCACCAAAAGGTCTCAATGGCTGTGGCCAGTCCCAGCTGGGTTCCCACAAACACACACCCTGGTCCATGACCTGGGAGCCCCAGTTAAGCTCAGCCAAGGACTTGGAGCTGTGCCTGTCCCCAGGATGGACCTGTAGCTGTGTCTGTCTCCTGGACAGACCCTTGGACAAACACATCCCACCCTTGTCCTGCCTGCTTCTGCTCCTGCCTGGGGTCCCAATATAGCCCCTGGGCCTGCTTCACCACTTGCCTTGTCTGGGGCTGCTGATGGATTTGCACAGCTTGGGCACACACAGAATCCTGTCTTCCAAGACAGTTTAACCTTTTTAGGACTGAATCTTGGTGATCCTCCATGACATTTCCTGTAGACTCACAACTGAGTTACCAAAGTAGCATCTTTCATGCTTTAGGCCAGCTCCTCGCTGGGATTAAAGCAGTCTGGTCCTCTAAATATCAAGCAGCACTTACCAACAAGCTGTTTCCACCTCTAATTATAGCTACAAAGCAGGACAGAATTGGCAAGCAGGCTTCTTTTTCCCCTGAAAAAAGGAATGACTTAGCAAATTTGATGAAAAATGAGACCAAAGCAGTTCAGTGACAGGGATCAGAGTTGGATTCAGAATTACCAAAGCCTAGGTCATTCCTACAGTTGATCAGGAAGTGGGAACAGGTCAGGGAGTACTTGGAACACAGAAGTGGGTGAATTCTTTCCTGGATTTAAGCAGGGCTTTTCACATAGCCCAGGTAGCAAACTGCTCTCATTCTAAGCACCTAAAAAATAGGTAATGGAAGAAGGTCTCAATGCAAACAGCAGCCTGGCTTGGTCCCCAAGAAAATTTTAGATCTCTTTCAGCATCCTACATATTCCATCTAAGTCTTGTGGATCATCTTCAGCCTCAGGAAAAGTTAAAAGCCAAACAAGGCTGACGCAGCTTTTAGCATTTGTGAAGGTTTTCAGTGGTGTTTTTTTAACTGCCACACTAATTAGAGGTGCTAAAAGCTAACTTGCAGTAACTAAAATAGTGAGAAACAGCTTTTTGAGCTGGAGTGCCAGTTTTGCTCCTCTTTACTCACTGCTTCCCTACAGTAACCAGAAGAGTTTCAGTGATCACTGACAGCTCCCTCAGTTTGCCACTCACTCCACTGACTCAGAAGTAAGTCAAAGACAGCTTGGAGGTCAGGAAGTAAAACCAGGATCAAAAGCCAACATGCACGTGCTGAATCCCAGGTTTCCTCACTCAAGCCAGGCAGCTGGTGAGGAAGGCAGGTCCCCAGAGGGATCTCACACCGTACCTGCCCGAGGGCATGCTGCAGCAACGTGGGGTGGCCCACAAAGCGAACGTTATCAATCTTCAGCTCAAACTTTTTGCCACACATATCTGACTTGGTAGCCAAAATTGTTGCCAGGATGACATCCGAAAACCTTGAAGAGCAGAAACAGGAGTTAATACAGATTTCAAATAGCACAGCCCAAAAATGTCCCTCTGAATACAGATATATTTAATTCCTCAGTTTTTAAGGCATTGCAAATTGTGACTAGATTGCTGTACCTGGAGTACCACCAATTATGTAAAATTAAGGACCCCTAAATTACAACCCTCAGATCATCGTAATTATAAAACAGGAAGCATTCACAACAAAGACTAGCAGGGTCATGCTCATTTAATTACATGCTCAGCAAAATACATTGAAAAGATTAGATGCAGTTTGCTTAAATATAAAAACAGCTGGAGTTAGCCATTGCCTGGATTTAGCTGCAGGTTAATGAACTTACTAAGCAACTACATATTGACACAGCCTGTCACTCAAGCACAACAGATCTTTAAGCCACCCAGTACTGCAGAGGGGAAGGCAAGAAAGAGCTGATTCAATTAGACGAAACACAGCCAATGCTTGTCCTTCCTTTCCCAAAGCTCATCAGTGACATTCCAAGTTCCTCACTTAACAGATCTCAACCTGTGCTCAGCAGATCAGTGGCACCTTCCAAGAGCTGCCTGGCCTCACCTGAGCTTTCTCATTTGATAAATGGCATTCATGACAGGACAGGCCCTTCCCAATGCCCAGCCATGGGGTTACTGCATTGCTCTGGATCAGTGTGGGCAAGGCATCAGCTCTGAGACAGGAGGGCAAGTATCTACAAGGGGTCTGCTCTGTGAATCCCAGCCACTGCTGCACAACCAGCTAAAAATCCAGGGTGACAAGGGAGGAATCCCACAACTGCTCTCCCCGATGGCCTCGCAACACTGGTCTGGGCTCTACCAACACCTGTGTTCCTCAAAGTGTCCCCTGGGACAGTGAAGCCCAAACCCACAGTGAAGAGGACCTCAGATGCCAGAGTAAACTTGTTGCTCTAGAATAGGAGCAGTGCAAGGCTTGTTATTAACAAATTCTCTCCTCATCTGATTTCCCAGAGGCTCCCATTTAACCAAATGAATTTCAAACCACTTTCTGATGAGCGTCGGTTTTTAAGAATGAAAATGTTTATTTTGTTTTCTGTATTTACACTCAGGGATGTGTGTCCCTGCCAGACCATCCCCCTACAGCAGGCAGGTATCCCAGATAACCCAGTATCACTCAGAGAGGAGGGCAGGCATGGGTGTGTGCTGTGCTCACCTTATCTCTTGGCCACAAGTGAGCCCTCCATGCCCAGAGAAGCAATTAATGAACCTTCGTCCTGCTTCCCTCTGAGTCATGGACTACCACAGAAATTAAGACAAATGCACTCAAGGACACGGGGAATTTCTTTTATTTACAAATACTGGAAATTAAGGACCACACCAGTCCAAGCTGCCAAAGCCTCTGGGGCTTGTACAAACAGGTCACCCTGACCACAGCATGCTGCTTATGTTTGGTTTATGGAAGGAGCAGCTGTGTACAAACTTCCAAATCCCTGACTGCTGTACTCCAAGCTAAGGGCAAGCAGAGACTAGCCAGAGACTCCTGGGGCCACTGAGCCCATGCTCCACAGCCACTGGGCTGCACAACTTGGGAAGTTTGGGAGGAAAGGGCAAAGCAACCTGGAACAGGACCTGGACTGACAGTCCCTGGAGATCACATTCAAAATAGAAAAAAAAAAGTCACCATGACAGCAGTGAGCTTCTCCTCCTCTTTTTGCCCTGTTCAGCTGCTCGTTAATAGGCTCCTCATGGAACCAGGGAGATGGGAACAGCAGTGGATCCAAAAGGAGCATATGTTTTGGGGGGTGAAGGGAGAAGGAGGGCAAACTAGAAAATGTCGGCTTCCTGCTAAGAAATTAGTTACCCTTCCCTCCTCTAGCCTTGGCAAAGGATACCTGGGAGCTGATAAACTGATCATTCTGATAACTTCCACAAGGAATTACCCAGCAGATCCTTTAATAGATAAATGTGGTGCTAAAGGTGGGAATTCAGGAGTTTCCCAGGAGAGCTCTTGACACCAACAGCCCTGTCTGCCCTATGTTGCACGTGGTTCTTTGGGGAGAAGAGATCAAAAGGCTGATTTTGGAAAGTCCTCAGGATCTTCACACTAGCAGGGTCTTCTCTGTCTGGGAGAGTACTGGAATTGCAGCCAGAGGACATGCTCAGGGACAGACAGTCCTGACACAGGTGCACCTCCTATCACCACAGGCTCTCCCAAGAGTCACCTGGACTCCAGCCCCATTCTCCTCCTCTGACAGCCTGGATTTATAGTTTTGCTGCCTGGGTTTTTTAACTCCCAGTGCTCTACATTTCTTAAGCCTCAGGACAATAGGGAAATCAAGGAACAGCAGATGTGTTATTCCCATTACTTCAATTCATCACCTCATCTTAGAAAATACCACTTTTACTTTAAATATTTCTATACACATTTTCCCATCTTTGGGGTATGTTAAGATGACCTAAAAACATTTCTCAGAGCCCAAGAGTTTGTTAGAAGCAGATTAGGTTTTGCAGTTGGGCAGTAACCCTTCTCCTTTTATGAGATTAGTCTGAACATTGTGAATTCCAGGGGGAAGCAAACCTCTTCTGTACTAAGGAATTCAGCAGGCAGAAAATACAATAAACAAAAGCTTTGATTTGTCCAAAATACTCTACTGCTTCTCTCCTGAGCACAACACAGCAACACCACACTGAAAAGAAGGGGGGAACATTCAAACAACAAATTTATTTTTTTCCCCAAGAATGGATCATAACTTTTTATATTCAAAGGAATTCAAAGCAAGGTTTTTATAAAGAATTTTTCTTTGAAGTAGTTTAGAACAGGATCTGAGTATGTAGGTGAGGTTTATGTTAAGCAGGGACTAGGGATGCATTTATTTTTTGTTCCTTCTGGGGCCCTGAGTTAAGCACTTTTCCCTCTCCATGTGTAATCATCCCATTTAGCTGAGTGGGGCACCAAGAACAAGCAACCAGCACAGCTGCTCAAACCTGGCTCCTCTAAAGAGCTCTCCATCATTACCCTGGCATTAAAAAGTTTACTCACTGACCTGGACTTTCAAGTCATTCCTCCTCAGAAAACAATTTGATTTAGGGCTCATTGTTGGAATAACTACAATGCCAAGGCTATACTTATTGCACTCCCAGAGCCTCCCAGGTTTTCCCAGTTGAAGGAAAGGACAGTGCCACACCCACTCTGGATTCCCTATAGGAAGCACAGAAATGTTAGTAGGACCTTGGTAATTATCCTGGCACAAACCTTTAGCAATACATTTCCTACAGACACTGTGATTTAGCATATAATTTTCTCATCATTCAGTGTAAAACAGAAACCAGAAACAAAAGCACAATTAAAAGGATGGTGAGAAAAGAAAGCCATTCTAGACAAAGGTGATTGTTTAGAACATTTGGTCTTACCCTGAAACCAATTGCTCATCAGTTAGAGGACATTGGTCTCTGAAATGGGAACATGGCCATAGACACAAAACAAAACACAACAAAAGAAAATAAACGAGGGAAGTACACAAAATACAAAAGAAAAAAAAGAGATAATATTATAAACTAGGATGAGCTATTAAGGGTTAAACTCCCATAAAGGAAATATAACTGTTGAGGAGAGTCAAAAGTTAATGGAAGGTGAATTCCAGGGATATATTGCAGGCTGTATGACAACATGGAGAAAACAGGCTGAGATAACTTAGTCTTTGCACTAGCAGTGGCTGCTGCCATGTGTTTTCCAACAGAACACAGCTTTTAGGGAGCTGATTTCCATGGCACTTTTTAATCCATGCTTACCTTAAGAGAAACAGAAGAGGTTGCAGCCTGATTCAGAGCAGATTCTAAACCTCAGTTTCCTTCCTAGACTACTACTACCATTTCCACCAAAGAACTTCCCCTGCAGCCCCAAATGACCCACAGCTCTTCCCAGCTGGTTCTACTGCTCCCATCCCTACAAGACACAGGAAAAGAGGATGCCAAGTGGTCATTGTTGCAGGACTGTGTGCAGGGCCTGGCACACACAGCCAGCAGGGATGCACACAGCAGGCTGCCAGGCTCACAGCACACACACTAAGCCCTTCTCTGCCCCTCTCTGTGCCCCAGGCAAAAAGCATAACTTAGGAGCAGAGGCTGATAAAGCTTTCAAGGCAAAGAATGCTAAAGCCTTCTTTACAACAGGTGTACAGAGCAGGACTCTGTTAGCACTTTCATATCAGGAACACCTGCTTCCATTTTACCAGTCTACTGACACATTTTCCCCCAATTAAGATTTAAAAAGGACTTGTTTCCTAAAACAACTTCATAAATGTACTGAAAAATGAATCTGATAAAAGCTTTATACTATCCCACATGAGAAAGGGGAGGCAAACTGAAAAACTCCAACAATTAATCAATACAAAACACAGCAGATTTCTGCCAGTCATGTAGAAAAGAGAACCTAGAGAACCTAAATGACAAACTACACAGTGGGGTGATGTTACAGGAAGGGTGTTTCAAGGAATGGGTGGATGAATGGAAAAGCACAGGCTTACAGAAAGGAAGCCTTTCAGAACAAATACAAGAACACTGGAGTCCAGTGAAAGAGGGACAGAGGAAACAAATGTTATCACAGGAGAACTACTGTTTGTTAGAAAGGGACATTCAAATCCTTGTTTGTCAGGAAGTTGGGTTTTTTGTAACAGAAGCGTTTGCTAAATTTGCTAAAACTCCTTCAGTTAGCTCTGCTACTAAAAATGCAGTCTGCTGTACCATATGCTACTATATGTGCCTCCTCATTAGAATATTTGCTTGCTGGCTATACCACCTTCAGAAAAACTACAAAAAAACCCTAATTCAAACCAATTTAACACAGCATTATCTTATGGCTTCAAAGGAGTAATTGCCTCATGTTTTTTCAGGGGAAAGAAAAAAGACTGGCAGGCATCTCCATAAACATTGGGAGAGGGTGTATTCCTGGTAAAACACTCAGAAACAGAAGGATGTTTTTGAAAAGTGCAAATGATGAAAGGCTGAGAAGCCAACAAAGAGAGACACTTGACAAGCAATTTGTTTTGACAGTGACAGTCTTCTGAATACCTTTTTGTTGCATGGCCACCATCAACACACCTCAAACACTTTTGCTGCTCAACTTGCTTTCAGCAGGAAGTAAAGTATGTATTCTGAGGACCCAAACACAGCTCCATCGAGCAGAAATTAATACAAGCAAACACACCCCAGTAACCTGGAGGAAGGATTATCATGAATAGGCTGCCATTGTCTATTAAAAAAACCCAAAAAACATAACAATGACCAGGAAATTGAGCCTGGAGGCTAAAAGAAATCCAATTATCTATACAAATATGCTACATAGAAATGGAGGTAAGGCACCTAAACTGATCTAATGTTGTCTTTGCTGAGAGCATTAAGAAATACATGTACCTCAACTGCTCTAGGAAAGGTCAGCTCCAAAGTAATTGATCTGGGTTCCAACAGCTCAGGGGAAAAAGGAACAGTAAATCTTACCTAGGACACAATTTGTGCTAGACTGCTAATAAATTAAAGACAGCCATCCAGCTTACAGAAGGATAACTCCAACCCTCTTAGGAACTATTGCAGCTACAAGATAAATCTGATATAACTTTTGTACTGAGCATGCAGTGGGAAAAACCCAACCCTACAACATCATTGAATCTGCCTTACACCACCAACTCAACCTTCCAGTCTGTCCACTCCACAGCCTCCATCTGTGCCACCAAAAACACCCATGGGTGCTACTGACACACAGGGATTGAAAGGAACCCTTTTTCCAACTCTTCTTCAATGAAGTCTTCCAAAAATAGTACAAAACCACTTCATAAATTACTTTTATTGTGGAACATTTCAGACAGAAAATCATCAGAACCAGAAAACAGCCTGGACTTCGTGCTGCTGAACTCTGTCCATGGACTGAGTGCACCAAATGTCCAGGAAGGGAACTGCTGCACTGCAGGAGAAGGATCTTACAGGGATGGAGCTGCCACTCAAGGAATGGCTCTCACAAAACCAGTTGCTCCATTCCTGGTCCTCTACAACCTGATCTTCAATGGAAACACACAGACTGAAGAAAAAATTCATAATGTTGGTGAGGAAAAAAATCAGTGATGATACTGGCTTCATGACATATGAAAGTTAAACTCCTCTCCTTTCCCAGCTTACAGAGCAGGTGGATCCCCCTCCCTCCAGGGGATCTGCACTTTTCTGCCTCCACTCTCCCCTTAGAATCTCTTCTATTCCAAGGCACCAACTTCTGTTACTTCTAAAATTGCCTGATACAAATCAAAGTTGGAGCAATCTGTTGCACAGTTTTAAAGATGACTTTTTGTCTTCTGCTAGAGGAAGCATCTGTGTACTTAAAACTTGCCTTTTTTTTCACCTGTACCCGTCAGTGAAAAATATGAACTTTACCAACAAAGCTCCCCTTGTCTAATTTAAATTAACAGCACTCAGTATATAAAGAGCATCAGTATTTTCTTCTACTGGTAGCAGGTACCACTGAAGAGAGCACATTTAACTGTTGTATCAGTTGTGTGGGATGCAGGGGACATAAAGGTGATGATTACACTGCTGGAAAAAGCTTTCAATAATCAAACTGGAAACAAACACATTTTTTAAAGGGCCTTTGAATTTCAGAAAGCAGATACCCAGCCATGTAAGTAGCACCAGCAGTGTGGGCTCCAATATCCAGCATCTGGGAGATACAACCTTTCAGAGCAAGAGAAATGCTGCTGTTCTTCTATTTCCTTTTCATATGCATGGGAGATAGAGACAGACCTGAAAAATTCTTTTATTAGTAACAAATATCTGACCAGGACATTAGGCACGAACTTTCATGTCCAGTGCTCTGCTGCACATCACTACAATGAAACAATGTAAATATTTGTTTAGTGTAGGTTACATCCCAGCACATTCAGTTAAAAATCTGTTTCAGGAAAACACCAGCAGTTTTCTCACCTGACCATCATTTGAAATGATAAAAGCTTTTCCTACATCACTGCAGTAACCACATATTGTCTCACACTAGTTCAGCAACACAGGCACCATACAATAAACACAGCCACACATTAAGTGCTTTGTCCAACCTGCCAACATGGCAGGGGCAACAAGAATCAGTGTCAGAATGTTGGTATCATTCCAACACCTTCCTAATCAATCTAGGGGAATTGTGGAGCCAGGGGTTTGAACAGCCACCAACAAAACCCTTGGGTTCAGCAGCAGATGTGTGCCCTGAGCCCTCCTGCCATGCCCAGCCCAGTCACCAGCTCCCAGACACAGAAATGGTGCATGGAGCTGTGCCCTGCCCACACTGCACTCACTGCACACACAACCAAAGGGTGCATTTGAAGGCTTCAAAGGCATCTGAAGAGGCAGGAGATACAAATGACCTCAGGAAAAATGTGTTTTCATAAGATTCCAGTCCTGGAAATCCAAATTAACTGATGATGTTTACAGTCATGTGGGTGACTGTATTCTCTGTCATAAAGTTAACAACAACCTTGCATTCTTTTGGGGGGCAGGGAAAGTGATGATTACTTCCTTAGTACTCTTATAAAAGAGAAGAGTAGCAACTACCCCTTTTTTATTAATATTGGAGATTAAAATACATATCACAAGATCTGCAAGTGAACTATGTGCCAACAGACAAAAAAACTTTTTCTCTCCCAGATTTCTCTCGTGTCTAGTAGTGATAAATTAAGAACTATGCAGCAGATTCCAAATGCTCAAAAAAAACTAATTAGAGGGTCCATACATACATACACACATGCTGAACACCACACCAGCTACTTTCAGTGCATTTGTTACCCTCTGATTTCCTGTACTTAAAAAACTCTCTTCAAGTCTCAGTTTCCTTTTGAGCCACTGTGTCACTCCACTGACACAACAGCAGCTCTGTCTGGAGAAACAAAATTAGTTATTCATTAGTGCACAGCGATTCCATACAACCATTACATCAGCTGGGGAAGAAGTTGAGGCAACTGAAAAATATATCCAGTTAGAAGTAGGCAGGAAAAGAAAATCCTTTGCCAAAGGATTAATACTCCTAGTTTTGAAAGGGTAATATTGCCTTTCTAATGAGCACAGAATAGCTGATCTATACCTTGCCCAGAAAACAACAGATTCAGCAGCATTCCCTTGTGACATAGACCTCTTTACTAAGCACTAAGTTGCTCATAACTTGATATTAAAGCATTTTTTTGCCAAGTTGTCTTCTATACAGTCCTAGAGGATGTGGCCAGGAACCAGGAGGCAAGAGAGCAGGAGGCTGTCTCTCCTCCATTTCAACCTCTTAGGCCAGAAGAAATGTTTTCCCTCCTACCTGGAGTCCCCATCTTGATCTTCTGTGGTGTCACCAGAGCCATTCACAGCATATCGACTCCTTGGTTTGTCTGAAGCAAAGAATAAAGATAAATTCACCCAGGAACAATCTGCTTAATGTGTATTTGTATGTTTTCCTATTCTCATTCAAAAGAATGTAAAAAAAAATAGGAGAAAATTTTTATCCTTCAGGGGATGAAGAGAAGTGAAACATTCACAGAAACTGACACAGGTAATAGTTTCCAGATCAAGAGCAAAAGGTAAAATTCTGACCAATGCAATTTCCCTCCTTATTGCTAAGGTTTTGGGACAATTATAATGCTCCCATAGTCACAAGAAGGGAAATCCTTTACCAACAAAAAGCAGGAGGGGAGTGGCAGGGAAAAAGTCAGGGAAAAAAACAAACAAACAAAAAAAAACACCCACTTTTCAGATTTTACCTATAAAAATGGAAAGAGAATTAGAAGTGATTCTCTCATCATAAACTGACTCACAACCAAAGCAGGGGAGTCAAACTTCTCCCGACACACAGCCATCAGCACACAACCCAAATCACACAGCTTCATCACCCCACAGCACCTTTTGGCCCTGCACTGATACTGGTCCCAGTCCAGCCACAGGCACTGCCCCAGTTCATGTGCCTCAAAGTAAGAGGTGCAACCAGTGCTGGCACCTGAACAGTCCCATGGTCCTGTGTTCCAGGAGAAATTAAACCTCCCCTGGATCACTATTCAAGACCACAGACTAAAGTTTCATAATTTCTACCCATTATTGGTTAAAGTTTATAGTGTTTACTGAATCCCTTCTTCCAAATCAGTGCCTTCCTTCTCATCCTGCCTCCTCCCCCCGCTGCAGCTCCCAAAACCCAGGGGTTTCACCTGCCCTGGGGACAGCAGTACGGCACCAGGTGGATAATGACACCTGGCACTAATGTGGTTCAAATAACTGGGATGGGATGGGTCCCCAGGACACCTGGGGGACTGAGGGCACCTCCAGGGCAAGGGTTGAGAGGTGCAGAGTCCCATGGGGAGTTGTGAGGGGTGCCAGGTCCTCAGGGACCGTGTGAATGAGAGGGGCCAGGTACCCACAGAGAGTGTGAGGAATGTGTGTGAGGGACGTCAGCTACACACAGAGGGTGTGAGGAGTGTGTGTGGTGGATGACAGGTACCCCCAGACAGTGTGAGGGATGTCAGGGACCCCCAGACAGTGTGAGGGGTGTGTGTGAAGGATGACAGGTACCCAGAGACAGTGTGAGGGATGTCAGGTACCCACAGACAGTGAGGGGTGTGTGTGAGAGATGTCAGGTACCCACAGACAGTGTGAGGGGTGTGTGGGGGAATGACAGGTACCCAGAGACAGCGTGAAGGGTGCCAGGCCCCCATGGACAATGTGAAGGATGCGAGGGGGTGTGAGGGGTCCGTGTGGGACGCCAGCCCGTCACGGGAGGATGCCAGGCCCCGGCGGAGGCCGCTGCGGGCGCGGGGCAGCCGCAGCTCCCGGCGTGGGCACTTACTGTC
>WEIU01017749.1:1573815-1594347 GCA_013389925.1 Aegithalos caudatus
GCCGTCCGCCCGGTGCGGCCCCTCCACCCCACGGCCCGTGCCCGGTGCAGCCCAATGACCCCGTTCTCAGCAGCATAGCTCCATGGCCCGTTCCCAGTATAGCCCAGTGCCCCCAGTTCTGACCAGCACCTCACACAGCCCCAT
Organism: Aegithalos caudatus; assembly: GCA_013389925.1. NCBI lineage: Eukaryota > Metazoa > Chordata > Aves > Passeriformes > Aegithalidae > Aegithalos > Aegithalos caudatus. The sequence continues at coordinate 1,573,960 of WEIU01017749.1, forward strand.
CCCCAGAACAGCCCAGGATTCCCAGTTCTGACTAGCACCTCATACCTCCATGGCTCCATCCCTAGTACAGCCCGGTGCCCGCAGTTCTGACCAGCATCTCTTTCCCCCACACAGCCACGTCCCCAGTTATGACCAGCACCTCACACACAGCCGTGTTCCCAGTATAGCCCAGTGCTCCCAGTTCAGACCGTCACTTCACACACAGCCCCGTTCCCAATACAGCCCTATGCCCCCAGTTCTGAACAGCACCGGACGCTTGCTTTTGCTCAATGCCAGTGTCCCATGGACACCACTCCGTGTTCCACACCCTCCCAGTTTATTCCAGTGCTTCACATGCCTGCACCCAGCACCTTCCAGCTCAGTGCAGTGCCCCCAGCACAGCCCAGCACCCCCAGCTCAGCCCTGTACCCTCACAGTGCATGGTGATCCAGCCCTGGATGCCTCCAGAGGGGCTGCCGGATCCTGGACTGCCCAACGCTGCTAGTTGGCCACTTTGGGTCATTTGTGGCCCTTCAGCCAGTCCAGTCATTAACTCCAGAACTTCCCTGGGAGCTGGAGCTCCTGGTACCAAAGAGCAGCAAGGGCTCATCATCTCCTCCATACCCAGACCCCCCAGGTTATCATCCTCATGGAAAGAGTGGACAGGCACTGGAACTGCCCAGGGCAGTGGTAGAATCACAGTTCCTGGAAGTATTCAAAAAACATGTGGATGTGGCATTTTGGGACGTGGTTTAAGTGGTGGGCTTGACAGTGCTGGTTTAGTGGTTGGACTCGATGATTGCAGAGGGTTTTTCCAACCTTAATGATTCCATGATACCTGCAAGGGGACAGCTGTGGAAGTCAGACCTGTGGGCTCTCCATGCTCATGGAAAGGCTGGCTTGGGCTTGTTGCTCATGTTCACTTCATAGCTCTGATACACCCTGCCTTATGGTTCCTGTGCTTTTACTCCTGCCTCTGGATTAGGAAGATTTTTTTGCATTCCTGACTTTACTCCCCTGGCAGCAGCCTTGGTGCCTTCATATTTTTTTGTGTTTAACCAAGCTCAGAAGTTATCAGCAGTTATATTTGAGGATGCCCATGGGTTTTATGCAAATTCTTCTGTATTTCATTGCATTACTTAGATGCTTGGACACTGTCAGATATCCCCTCTCTGGGTTTTGCTCTGATGTCCCTCAAGGAACACAGGACAGAGATGGGTGGCTGAAGAGGGAGATGAGCAGCCCCAGCAGGGTGTAATCTGCAGGGCCATTCTGCACAAGGCCAGTGATAACAATTAAGAGAGAAGGCAATGCTGAGGGGAGAGAGTTGTCCTGGGGTGATTAAAGACCGGTTGTGTTATCACAGCAGAGCACTCCTTGTACACCAGCACTGGGCTGTCACGTTAAAATTTCAGTGTGTCTGCTTCAAAATATAATTTTACTTTCTTAAATAATAAATTATAGGCCTATCTGTCATTCCCAGCTCTTGGACATGTAGTTGGAGTTAGCCGTGTCATTTAAAGCAATGATTGCAAGTTCTTCAAGCCCTGGTAGGAAATTAAAGAGTAAAGCCAGGATTTAGACTCCACTTTTCAGACTCTCAAATTTTAATAATCCTCAGATATTTCAGAGTTAGAGCACATGTATGTGCCCTCTTATCCACAGCATTCTGCTTGAGGGGAAGGCAATTCCTGTGGATAAGACAGGCCCATGGGGAAAGTTATCCCTGATCTCACAGTGATACCATTCAATTGGATTTACAGTCAGGCTGTTGAAAATTAGAATCCCACTTTTACAATTAGCTAACAGGTCTGTGGCTTGTTTCTGCTGTTTAAAATGAGAAATTCTGGTAGCCAGCTTTTGGAACAGATTTTGGATTTTAAAAGATGTACATTAATTAAAATTAAAAAATCCCTTTTGGTGATCTCCTGACGAAGATTCATGACCTGCCCAAGGGTGGGTGGGCATTCTGCAGTGGAGCTGTAGATCATCATGGGAAGCAGCAGCACAGGAGGAAGGGAAGTTTGGAGGGGTTTCCCAGACAACATGTCTTCATTACTGGCCCTGTGACATAGGAACAGCAGCAGTGATGTTGTCCAGCTCTTTGCATTCCTGAGGCCAGGATCCCCTTGTCTTGCTACCCCATGGGTAGCTGGAGCACTGGAATGAGAAGCTTGGCTGAGAGGTTCATGTAAAGCCAGAGAGAGTAATTTTCCATGTCACATTGTGTTAAGGATCATACCTCCCACCAGGTTCACTCCTGAGGAGTTCCCACAACAATTCCCAGCAGAGCCCTGATCCTGAGTGAGCAATGAACTCCTTCCAGCAAACCTTCACCTTTTGGCTGCTCTGCCTTTTGTGATAGTGCAGGAGAAACTCTCAGAAAAGGAATTCAAATTCCATAATGGTTTCAGTGATGACGAATCCTCCGGTGCATACAAATCTTAATCCTTCAGTCACAGAGGAGCAATACCCAGGTTACACAGAATAGGAAGGAATCCTGATGGTCTGTGCCTTATCCCTGTGTTTATCTGGGTCACAGCTTGCTTGAGTAACCCCTGATTAAAAGCACTTACACTGAGGAGAGCTTGGAGCACTGCCATGCAACACATCACCCAAGAGGCAGCACTTTGGGGAGGAGACAAAAACATTATGCAAATAATATTTCACAACAGCATCTGTGTTTTCAAAGCAAATTTTCTCTTGGAAAACTGGAAGTTTTGGAAATGTGTGTAGCAAGGGATGACGAATACAGCATCTCTTGGTACTGCCATCCATTGAAGTTGTATAAACTGAATACCACGTTGCCCATGCCCTGGCTCTGCCTCTGCTGTCAGTGGCACTTTGAACTGGAGACTGCACTGCTCGGCTTCTGTGTAGCCAGACTGAGCTCTGGGTTTTCAGGGGATCTGTATGGCACCATCAAAGGGGAGGTATACAAAGAGCCCTCTGATAATATTCCCTATGGTAAAGCAATTGTCCTCCTTGGGTCTCATCTGAGTCTGCTTTTATGTCCCCTCTTAGAGTGAATTGCCCAGTCCATGATCAGGAGGACTGAGGAGGAGCTGTGGCACTGAACAAAATCTGAAATTTAATCCCAGAGGAGCTGTTGGCCTCCACAGAGGGGATGATAAATCAAGATCCCCAAACTCAGCCAAGCTTGCAGACTCAAAGGCCCCAAGTGCTTTGTGCCTTTCTTTTGGGAAAGCCCAAGGTTTATTCTAATTTGTGTGACAGATGGCATGCAGAGAAGCTTAAACTGGAGCCCAGTGCAGAGTAAAGGGGTGGGTCAGAGCCCTTTGCAAGTGCCACTTGCTCCAGCAAAGTGGGGACACCAGAGGATACAGAAGTTGCTGTTTGACCCCATCCCTGGTTCATTCCCACCTGAGCCCAGGATGCAGTGGCAGAGGCACAGCCCCAGGACAGTGGTGTCTCTTTGCAGTGTATGGATCAACTCCTCCAGGCTATGGAGTCTACCCAGAGAGGAGAGACCTCTCCCCATGTGACAGCACAGAAGAGATCCCTGCCATACACACACACCTCAAACCCAGCACCTTTCCAGCAGCACAGCACAGCTCCCTGTGGCTCCTGAGGGGCTCCAAGGCCAGTTCACACTCCTGTGTGACACCTGTGCTCTAGTACAGGCATCCATAGGCTGGACATGCCCCAATCCATGCATAACCCATGGATTATTAGAAGGGCTTTCCCTTTAGCAGGATGACCATGGCTGGGGAACACCCTCTGTGGCAGTGCGTGGTGCTGCCATCAAATGCAGACACATCTCTGGCTGAGACACACCAACCTCCTCCACACAAGTGTGCAGGGCTGTTGGGCAGAGAACATTATCTGACCCCTCTGACTGCACAGCTGCCAGCTCTCAGTGGTGATGTCTGAGGCTGCTCTAGTTTATCATCATGAAAAAGAGATTTACCTCTGCTTTATGTGCTGGCAGGATATTTACTCCCAGAGGTTTTGCAGCAACCATCTCCAGTAGAGTATTTCTTTGATACTTTGCCCACTTATCTGTGATTACAGACCTATGCTGGTCTTTGTTTTGCTTGTTTGGTCTTTCACCCATCCGGGGCCCGTGCCCTGATGGTACCAGCCATCTGTTGTGGGACCAGGACCTCCTGTGCACATCCAGCACATAGCACTAACTGCAGTGCTGAGGGCTATTTTACAGTGCAGGGGACAATTAACAGGAAGATCACACAGTTAGAAATCAAAGATGTGCAGTCTGAGGATTACAAAAAAGGAATCTGACTGGGCTTTCTCACACACACACTTTTTTCTAGCACCATACTCAATTTCACATACTCTCTATTCCTGTATCCAAAGTCATCCTTACTACCAGTACTGCCCCAGGCAGCAACTGTAAAGTGAGTCCCTAATTCTTTGCAAGAGGCTGGCAAAGTGAAGTCCTGAAGCAAATGGCAAAATCTGCACTTACTCTTAAAAAAACCAGGATTTTGTTTCTCCTCTGAACTACACTACCGAGCTCCCAGCCTGTCCCTACCACTACCTACAAAGCATTTTATGTGAAATATTGCACATGATGCAGCCACATATACTGGAAGTGGCTGGGTCAGAAAGGCTCAGAGTCTTGTGTTCACATCTGTGAACAAAGGGAGGAAATCAGATTCCTCTCCAGGCTCCTTACTGTACTGGAGTCCACGTGTTCCTCAGCTTAAAGATGTGTCCTAATGCTTCGTCAATGGAACTTTGCAGCATTATCTCTCTGTTCATGTATCAATACATGTCCAGACCATTTCTTTGGACCACACAGGCATTAGGTTAAGAAGCAAGAAGCTGATAAGGCTGGCAGGCCAGGAGGGCAGTGTGCTGACCCTTCCCAAAGTACCCATTGTTTCTCCAGAGATAAGCGTCCCCCACTCCATGAGCCTCTGGAGTGACCAATGAGTGTGAACAGTGCTCCCCCCTTCCCTTTATAACCAGGGCTGCCAGGCTGGTGAGCCCAAACCTGCTCCAAGCAGTCACTGCAAGGGGACAGAGCCAGCACCTCCTGCACAATGACTCTGACCCAAGCTGAGAAATCCACCGTGGCCACCATCTGGGCCAAGGTGGCCACCCAAGCTGATGCCATTGGGGCAGAATCACTGGAGAGGTAAGGCCCCAGCAGGCCTCCAAAGAGGGCTTTGCTATTGGGATGCACCTCATGTAGAACTTGGGTGAGGGAGAGCAGGCTGGGACCAGGGAGACTTGATGAAGAGTTGGGCTGTTTGAGATGTAATCTTCAGGAGTTATATCTGTGCTACTAAATGCTTCACGATCTAGCAGTAAACCATGATTTTAAAAACAATTTAATAGGGTTTTTTTTCCTCCTTATAGTCATACAGAAGAATTCATAGCCAGAAGCACTGGTGAGGAATTCACAGTCATTCATACTCAGTGTCCTAAACACCATTATCCCTGTTAGGGGATAAATTTAAAGCAGTTTATTGTACAAGTGATGCACTTTCTCTTACAATTTTTATGCATTAAGAGAATAGCTGTCCACTAAATTCACTGGATACTCAGTTTCATTGTTCCAGTTGGTAAGTAACAAACTGTTAGGAAACAAGACAGCTGGACTCCCTGCATGAAGCATGGCACAGTAGTTCAAAGTCCATACCAATTAAGTAAGCTGGCATAATAGGGTATGGAAATTATCAGAAATTCTTGTTATTCAAAGTGATTTAAATGCTATTTACAGCTCAGTATAAAGTATTGTGATCTTCCTTTCAGGATTGTGAGTACCATTCATATCAACTGTGGTTTGTTCATTTTAGTTTGAAGGTCCTGGAAATTTGGTTATAATATAATACAGGAAATTTGGTGATAAGTTGGAGCTTTTATTTATTAAAAACAAAACCAAACAAAGCCAAACCCAAAATTACATTAAGTTTTAAATAATTTTTACACTTAATTCTTCTCTAGTATGTACAGATAAACCTGCTGTCTAATATGCATGTGCTGCATAAGGTTTATACTGCACTTATTCTGAGGTTTTACCATGTCAGACCATTTCCATTGCTGATCCTCTTCCTCATGTTCTCCTCCAGGCTTTTCCTCAGCCACCCCTCTACAAAAACCTACTTCCCTCACTTTGACCTGAGCCAAGGCTCAGCTCAGCTCCGTGGCCACGGCTCCAAGGTCATGAGTGCCATTGGGGAAGCTGTGAAGCACATTGATGACATCCGAGGGGCTTTGGCCAAGCTCAGCGAGCTGCATGCTTACATCCTCAGGGTGGACCCCGTGAACTTCAAGGTGAGTGAGCACAGAGGCTCTCAGGGCTGCAAACTGCCATCACAGCATTAGAGACCACATGTGGGCTAATGGCAGCTTGATCCTGGCTGTGCTGGACAGCCTGTTTCTCATTTGATTTTTAACCTGAGTCCTTTAATGGAAGTTCTGGTCCAGTGCAAGCAAAGAACTACCTGGGGGGCTCCTGTGGTGGTTTGTGTTAGACAGACTCAAATCTCTGCTGGTTTTGCTGTAATTCATGAGTCTGCCTCACACATCAAGCTACATCACCTGTCTTGAACAAGGTTTTAATAAATTATAAACAGTCCCACTTTGTTGCACTTGAGGGAGGATGGGGCACATGGCAGAGGGATGAAGCAGTGCCTTTTGCCCTATACAAAAGACAACCCATGCTTCTGCACTCCCATCTCAGGCAGCAGCACTGGTTGGGACACACAGTTGTCATCCCCGAGCACACTGGGCCCAAGGTCCATAGCAGACCCTACACTGACACCTGGTACTCACTGTGATGGGTTTCATACTGCTTTCCCTTACAGCTGCTTTCCCACTGTATCCTGTGCTCTGTGGCTGCCCACTATCCCAGTGACTTCACCCCAGAAGTTCATGCTGCGTGGGACAAGTTCCTGTCCAGTGTATCCTGTGTTCTGACGGAGAAGTACAGATAAATGACCTCAACAGAGGGTGAGGGAGGCCCATCCACATCCCAGCCCTGCTGCCAGGATCTGGGGTATCACCCCTTCCTGGGCAGCTCTTTAAATCCCTACTGCAGGGGTTCAGTCATCTGCAAAAAACAATAAATCATTCACATGTAAGCTGTGGTCTCTGTGCTTTCATCTCAATGTGTTCTGCCCACACCTGACTGTTCAGGCAGGGCTGTTCTGAAATGTCTACACAATATGCAGGAGGAAGTACTAAACTTTATAAACTCATGTACTAATTCATATACTAATGAACTCATAATAATTCATGTGCCAATTCAGGGGGGATAACATAACATATAACATAACATAACATAACATAACATAACATAACATAACATAACATAACGTAACAACATCCAGTGGGAGCAACATAGCATTGAGCAGAAGCCCAGAATGGGTTGGAGCCCTGTGACTGCAGCTGCTCACCAAGGTATATTCACCACAGTCTGTTTCCAGGCTGACCAGGAATGAGCCTTTTACCCTGCTAGGACATTGAAGGGACCCAGGTTTTTTGCTTGACCTATCCAAAACCCATCCCAGCCAATGGAGAACCAAATGCATCCCAGCCAATGCAGAACCAAACCTGCATTGCAATGCGGGGTATTGTCCTCTAATGCCTCTCTCCATGGGGCATGGATGTGGTATCTGATGTGTTTCTTCTGTGGGTTTCCACTGTGCAGCCACTGCACCCAGCTGCCCACTCACCTGCCCCCCACAATGGGATGAGGTGAAGGGCAAAGGAGGATAAAAGCAAGAAAAATTGGGAGTCAAGATGAAACAAGCAAGCAGAAGTAATTGTTTAGTAAGTGAAGACTAAGTGGAAGCACAGGGAAGAAAACAAAACAGGGGATGCAAAGGCAATCACCCACCACATCCCATGGGTAGGATGACGTTCAGCCAGTTTAAGAGCAAAAACCATGGATAACTCCCCAAAACTCCCTCAAACCCCTTCTTTTCCCTTTGATTGCTAAGCATGGTGTCATGTGGTATGAAATACCTCTTTGATTAGTTGGGCCTATCTGCCTGGATGTGTCCTCTCCCAGCACTTCAAAATCTATTCCCTGGGTGTGGGAAGAGCAAGAAGCAGAGACAGTCTTGATGCTGTGCAAAGGCTGCTCAACAAAATCTGGAACATCAGACTGTTACCAGGGCCAGTTTGGCCAAAAACCTGAAGCACTGCACCATGTCAGCTCCTGCCTCAGAGACTTCTGGCATGAAACAGTGGGTGCAAAGCCTTCAGCCTGCTCTGATGGCCAGACTGAGCCAGCACTGCAAGTGGCAGTCCTCATCTCATCCATGGAATTTAGGGACTGTGTTTGGACAAGGGGGAGAAAGGTGATGTGGAAGCCCTCAGGCCACCAAATAGCTCTAAACATGTCACCACAGCAGCTTTTAAAGCATTCTGCATGCATGGATGTCAGGTAACCTGGAGGTTTAAATCCATTACTTACATGCTATGGCAGCATCTGCTGTGTCCCTTAGCCTGTGTTTGCACCAACTCCTTCCTGCAGAGGCTGAGAGAAGGATGTCTGAGGAAGTTGTGCCAGGAGAGGCTTAGGTTGGATATTAGGAAAAATTTCTTCACTGAAAGCATTGTCAGGGACTGGCACAGGCTGTCCAGGGCAGTGCTGGAGTCCCTGTCCCTGGAGGGATTTAGCAGATATGTAGATGTGGCTCCTGGAGACCTGGTTTAGTGTTGGCCTTGGCAGTGCTGGGGTTGGGCTCAATGATCCTAGACACCTTTTCCAACATCAATAATTCTATTATTATAAAATTCTGTTCTTGTATGACAGCCAACATGTGCCCTGCAGGATTTCCCAGCATTTATGGGGAGAGGCAGGAGCACACATAGGTGTGGGAAGAAGGGAAGGAGTCCAGAACTGACAAGCATTGCAGGATGGACTTTGGGAAGACCATGAACCCAAAGAGGAGGTTATTCCCTGCCTGGGTTTCTCTGGGAAGGCTTGTCCATGGCTCCTACTCAGAGGCCATGGGGCTCTTGGGGCAGAGAGGGGATGGATGTGCCAAAGCCTGGAGGGGACGTGGGACACTCGTAGGACCTACCTCAACACCCTCAGAGCCAAGGAGGACCCTGGCCCATCTGTGGGGAATGATGGATCACAACAGGAGGATTGAGGACATGCCAGCCAGGGTGGACAGGGCTGTGGCACCCATGGGACATGCCCAGGGCTGCTGATGTCCATGGGACAGCCTGGTAAGGTGTTGCCCCCTGCCCCATTCTGGTGTTGGGCTGGTGCAGTGGGGCAGGACAGGCTGCCGGGGCCCCCAGGGACCTCCTTAGGGCAGGGCTCCTCCCGAGGCATCCGGGGCCCCCCGAGGCAGTGGCGCAGCCGCTCCCAGGCCCGGCCATCCCCTCGCCCCTCAGTGTGATAAGATAAGGCTGGGTGGAGGTGCCAGCAGCTATAAGAGGCGTCCCTGCGGCTGCTGCCGCCATCAACCCCTGCCCACTCTTGCAGCCGCCACCATGCTGACCGCCGAGGACAAGAAGCTGATCCAGCAGGTCTGGGGGAAGCTGGGTGGCGCCGAGGAGGAAATCGGAGCCGAGGCCCTCTGGAGGTACAGGCCTGGGGACTGCGGGGGAGAGGGGGACAAGGGCGTGGGAGCCCCACGGAGGGGCCAGTGTGGCGGGTCTGGCTGGGGTCAGCACCACTGACTGTCCCATTCCCCCAGGATGTTCCACTCCTACCCCCCGACCAAGACCTACTTCCCCCACTTCGACCTGTCACCAGGCTCTGACCAGGTCCGTGGTCATGGCAAGAAAGTGGTGTCTGCCCTGGGCACTGCCATCAAGAACTTGGACAACCTCAGCCAGGCCCTGTCTGAGCTCAGCAACCTGCACGCCTACAACCTGCGTGTGGACCCCGTCAACTTCAAGGCAGGCGGGGGACGGGGATGGGGACGGAGTTTGGGGATAGGGATCAGAATGGGGGGACAGGGAACAGGGGAATGGAGACTGAGGGACAGGGAATAGGGGGCAGAGATCAGGAAGNGGGCCGGGATGGGGACATGGGGGCTGTAGTGGCAGTGCTAAATCCCGTTTTTCCTTGCAGTTCCTGGCTCAGTGCTTGCAGGTGGTGCTGGCGACCCGCCTGGGGAAGGAGTACAGCCCCGAGGTGCACTCTGCCGTCGACAAGTTCATGTCGGCCGTGGCCAGCGTGCTGGCTGAGAAGTACAGATGAGCTGTCAGCCGTGCCTGTGTGCCATCAATAAAAAAAGACTCTTTTGCTGCAGCAACGTGTCTGTTTGTGCTGGGGCTGGGGTGGGCTGGTGTGTGGCAGTGTTCCTGCTGGAGGGAGGGGGCTCAGGTGTGACAGATGTGGCACGGGAAGGGCAGCACCAGCCCCGCGCTCCCTGCCTGTCCCCCAGGACCCTGCTTGCTTCCAACCCTCCCCAGCACGGGATGAAGCTGATAGCAGGACCCAGGGAATGAAGCTGTGGCTGCACCCCTCCAGGGATCAGGACAAAGGCTGCACCAAGATAAATGAGATCCTTGTATTCCCTTGAAGGATTCCTGGGATGTGATGGGGCTGTAGGATAAATCCTGCCTGTCTCCATCTATTAAGATGGCTTTTCAGGCCTTGATTAGGAGTGCTGTGGGAGCTAAGTGCTTGCATAAACTCGAGAAGCAATCTGAGAATTCATGGAGTAAAAACAGTCCACCGCAGACCATTAAGCACAAAGACTGTTCTGGGACTCAAGCTCCTGAGCCACAAATCCCAGTCAACTGCAAGGGAAGAACCTCCACACCTGCCCTCGTGTCTGCTCTTCCCCTGGGACCTGGGCAGGGTAGGAATGGGATGGGCAAATCTGCAGTCCAGTATAGGGACACTGGTTTCAGGACTCTGGAGCCTGAATTTTAAAGAAATCAGTGATCACAGGTGGTGGGCTATGAGATACCAAACTAGCCCTGGGTTTGCTCTGTGCTGTGACACCAGAGGGAGGAGATGAGATCCTGCAGGAGAAAGGTGCCTGAGTGTCCAGGTGGGGCTGGAGGCAGGTGGGGAGCATGCAGGGACGCTGCCTGCTCACAAACAGGCCTGGCAGTCCCTGACCACAGCAGCCCCTGCTCCTGCAGGTGAACCCACAGCACCTATGCTCCATCCTCAAACACAGCCCAGTCCACATCCCAGTGTGCTCATGTGCATTTACACACATTTGTTTTTGTGTCACCAGCTTGAAGGGCTCTGCTGCCCTGGCAGCTCCCCCCATGCACACACATACAGCAGACACTGCCCTGCTACTGCTTCCCAGAAAATCAGCCGCCTCAGCCCTCCCTCCCCACTCTGAAGTGGTGCCAGACCGAGCTAATCTCCCCCAAACACAGATGATAAGAACCCCAGCCATGGAGGAAACAGGGCTGTGAGCTGTCACTGCTGGTCTGTGCCACCTGCTGAACCTACTGTGAGCTCTGCAAGCCCCCTCATCCTCCTTGTCTTCCTCACCACCTTCATCTTCGTTGCCCTTGTTACATTCCTCACCTTCATCTCACCATTTGGAGCACACAGGGCTCACCACAGACCACTGTGGTCACTCATATTTTCCCAAAGTGCTTGGAGCAGTGGCCAGTGCTGATCCTGTGGCTCTGCCCAGTGTCCTCCCTGCCCAGAAGTCAGGGTCCCCCAGTGCCCCACAGCACCAGGGCCAGCACAGACAGGGCAGGAGAGGGGCTGGGGCAGGGGAGCTCCAGGCTCTGTTAGCAAACAGACGTGACTGTGGTTCAAGGAGCAGGGGCTGAAGAGGGCACACACAGTGGGGTGGTGTGGGGTACACTGCTGTGGGGTGTCCTGAGGAGCAAGAGCAGGGAGGGCAGTGGGGCTGCTGTGCACAGGGACTGTGCTGGATGGCAGAGGGCTGTACAGGGACAGTGTGTGCAAGGATGTAGGTGTCAGCTGGCACTGTGTGCAGGGCAGTGTGTGTCCTGGGGCAGCCTGGGGGGTGTGCAGGCTGTTGGGTGGTCAGTCTGTACATGCAGGGGGCTCTGTGGGGGCGTGAGGCACAAACTCCCCCACGCTGCTGTCCCAACACCCGGCCAGAACCCATCCAGGCTGTGCCAGGAGCACCCAGCCAGTGTCCCACCGCATGCCAGGGGACACACACGGGATCCTGTGCCAGTGCAGACCCTAACGACAACCCATGCCAGCCCAGGCACTGCACCTAAACCTAAACCTCATCCTAACCCCAAGCCTAACCTTCAGCCTAACCCTGCTGCCATGTCAGCCCGTGTCCGTGGGGCAGAGCCGCTGTGGAACAAACCCCGACCGTAACCCCGAGCAGACCCCGCGGTGCCGAGGCAGNAGGGCGGCGGCGGCCGGCGGGGACACCCGTGCTGTGGCTGCCGACTCGGGGGTGACATCATGGTGCTGTCCGCCAGCGACAAGGCCAACGTCAAGGCCGCTTTCGGCAAAATCGGCGGCCAGGCCGAGGAGTATGGCGCCGAGACCCTGGAGAGGTACTGTGGCTGTCCCCGGTGTGACCCTCCCTCCTCTCCAGCCCCGACTCCCTGGCATCTGCCCCCTCTTCTCCCCATCCGCAGCTGTCTCTGTCCTTTGTCACCGTCTCACCTGTCTCTGAACCCCTCTATTCTCCAGGATGTTCGCCACCTACCCCCAGACCAAGACCTACTTCCCCCACTTCGACCTAGGCAAGGGCTCTGCTCAGGTCAAGGGTCACGGCAAGAAGGTGGCAGCTGCACTGGTCGAAGCTGCCAACCACGTCGATGACATCGCTGGTGCCCTCTCCAAGCTCAGCGACCTCCACGCCCAGAAACTCCGCGTGGACCCTGTCAACTTCAAAGTGAGTGTCTGGGAAGGAGTGACCAGCCCAGCTTCCCTCCTGCAGCCCTTGGCTTCCCCCTTGCCTCATTCATTCCCTTGCTCACCTCATCTCTTGCCTTTCAGCTGCTGGGCCAGTGCTTCCTGGTGGTGGTGGCCTCCCACAACCCTGCTCTCCTGACCCCAGAGGTCCACGCTTCCCTGGACAAGTTCCTGTGCGCCGTGGGCACTGTGCTGACTGCCAAGTACCGTTAGGACGTGTACCCTGGCCAGAGCTGGACCCAACACACCGCCAGCCCTCCGACAGCGAGCAGTCAAATGTTCTGAAATAAAATCTCTTGCATTTGTGCTCCAGCTCTGGTGTCCTGCTCTGTGTGCTGCCCGCGGGAAGGGAGCGGGAGGGAGGTGCTCTGGGGGTCTGAACTGGAGGTCTCCCCACCAGGTGGGTACGTGGAGGAAATGGGCTCTGGTTTTGCTGAGAGGAGGCAGCATCTGGGGGGTGGTGTCCAGCAGGCAGACACTGCTTTGCTGCCCTGGGGGTCTGGGAGCAAACAGAGCATTTCTAGGCAGCAGCGGAGGGGAGAGGCTCATGGAAGGCTCCCTGCAACCCCAGGCTGTCCCACCAGAATTCCACACTGGGATTCCCTCTTGCACCACGGGCCCCATGCACCCTTGTTCAGGACATGGTCGGAAGGCATCTCCTCCTGGAAATGTTTGCAGGAGAGACAGGAGTACAGGGGCTCCTGGCACCTGTGCCTGATAGCAGAGTGAGAGCAACCTGAGGACCTCACTGTGCCAGGACATCTTTCTCTGCACACCCAGCACACAGGACTGTGCAGTGGTGGAAGGTTTCTTCTGTCTCCAGCTAATGGCTCATTGCTGGGTGTCACTGTGGAGGGGTCCTGGGGAGCTGCAAGGGCAGCAGATGGGGCTCAGCTCCAGATCCAGCAGTGTGGGGCAGTGTCAGGGCACGAAAAGGAGCCCAGGAGTTGTGCTGGTGGCTGCACCCCCAGCTCTTATCGCAGCCCTCAGCAGGGTGGCCATGGTGGGAGACTGATAAAGGGAAGTGTGGGCTCTCCTCCAGCTGTGGGTGTGGTGGGACACTGAGCAACAGATAGTCCCAGGAGGCTACAACCTGCCAGGTGCTGAGTAAGGGCTGGGTGGTGTTTAGTGAGGGGAGGAAGGTTGAAGGAAGCCCCAGAGTGGCTCAGAAAGCCAGCCAAGGTTGCTAGAGGCTCCTTTGATCCTTGGCACTGGCAGGGATGGACTCTTCCCTAGCTCCATGGCCTCCAGGCACTGCCAGTGAATGCACAGAGACAGGACAAACTCCAATAACTCCAAAGAGAGAAGGAGGCCCTTCAGGGTCTCTTCTGCAAAGGCATCATGATCCCACATGCCCACTGTTCATGGGCACAGTGAGGAAGGGAGGAGAAAGCCAGTCTGGGCATCAGTGGCCAAGCTGATCTGCCTTTGCATAGAGCAGGTGCTGGAGCAGGTTCCACTTCTCCAGCCAGGGACAACACCCAGGCAGATCTGTAGGCACAGCTTCCTAGGGGTCTTGTGGAAAACCAGGATATGGTGGGGACTGAGGACACACAGGTGTTCAAGGAGGTGTGAACTGGTGTGGAAAGCATTGGGAAGAGCCAGCATCAAATCCAGTACAGTCTTGCACTCCTCCAGACCCAGGCACTAAGGGCCCTCATGGTCCCGAGCATGGTGGGCACACGAGACAAGGTGTAAGAGCAATGTGGGGACAATGTGTATGTGAGGGTGAAAGTTGTTCCCAACTTGCTTTAGCTTCTGACTGCTCCCAAGCCGTGCTGTGACCTCAGGCAGGACAGGTGTGGTGGCAGTGGGCAGTGCCCTGCCCCTGCAGCCCTTTGCCAGCGTTCTGCCTGGCCGGAGAACCGCTGAGCCGGTGTTGTCCCAGCCCTTTGTCCCTCCTGCCACAAGATGGGGACCTCAGGCCGCGGTGTTTATCGGGGCCAGGCAGAGGGTGGAGGGCTGGGAGAAGCAGGGCTTCCAGCCAGGGCTTCCAGCCAGCCCGGATCCCGAGTGCTCTGGGGACACTGCTGCCAGCTCGGAGGGGGTGCAGACCCCTCTGAGAGCTCCAGCCCCGAGCCCCCCGTGTCTCCTGGCTCACAGCACAGGGGCTCCCTTCACTGGGCATCCCTTGGTGGCCACGGCTTCGTGTGCCCCAGGACACAGCCTGCCCCACGGCACAGACACGCTGGCCACAGCCTGGCACTCCCTGAGCTGGCATCCCTGCCCAGCTGCCTTGGGACCCACCAGCAGCACAGCAGCCATGCTCGGGAGCAGAGCAGGTCAAATATTTGCCCCGGTGCTGGCCCAGGCTGGTTTTGCATCTGGCATTGCTGCAGCTCCGGTGCTGAGGAGAGAGTTGGAGGCAACTTCTGCATTGCCACAGCAGCAGCAGCCTGCAACAGCCCCGGGTGACACTGAGGAGGTGGATTTGGACACAAAGCCCCCTGATCCAGGCCATGGAAGTACTCAGGAAGCCAAATCACACCAGGCAACTTCAGCAGAAGAAAGAAGATGAATATCTCCAGGTCATGCCTGTTTTGATGTCTCCACTCTCTGAGGACTTTCTCAGCTCTCATTTATTCTAGATGGACAAAGCATCCCGGGCTCAAAGATAGCCCCAGAACAGCACAGTGTTCTGTTCTGTGGTGTCACCAAGGCAAGTGGCATCTCAGAGCTCATTTTTATTGAAGGAGGAGTTAAATGACATCAGGCAATGAGCTTGATGGTAATGACTCACCCAATCACAGAACTTTCACCAGTCTCTTGAGGAGCTGCAAACAGCATTATCCAGATAGGCTAGATTCTAACTCATTGTGTTGGCTAGATACTCATGTCCCCAGAGAGTGTGTCCTGGAAAGGGACACAGAAACACGAACTTCTGAGGAGGTCAAGCACCCTAGGGGAGTTTAACAGGAATTCTAAATGAATTTTCTATCTTCCCAGTAGCAAGGGGGATCTAGCAAACAAGCAGTGGGAAGATAGAAAATTAATTCCTCACTGGAAGATGATCTTAGGAGCCCAATTGTCAGATCCTCTTGCTGGAATGAGGAGGGGAAACGTGTATTTCACAAACTGTTCTTGTTTATGCATCCCATGTTGGAATTCAATATGGCAATAGTGTAACCCATGAGTGGTGTAGCCAATAGGTCTTCTGCTTCTTTGCTGTGTGTTTAGACAGCCATTAAATGTCAGATTTTCCCTGCTGAAATGATCTCCCTGATTTGTCTGGATCCTTTTGAATTTTAAGCCAGTGCTTGCAGCCCCTCCAGCTCAGGAACATCTGAGAACTTAATAAGGACATTCTCCACTACAACAGAAGTTATTGATGACAGAACAGTAAATAATAATGGTAAACAAAGAACTGGAATCTGTCACGGAAGGAAAACAGACTCATCTAAAAGGATTCATTCTTGGCAATGGCCATGATTATTACTCATCCCTTTCTTTGATTAAAAGCCCCACTGTTTGTTGTGTTTTTTGTTTTGTTTTTTTTTTTTTTACTTAAAGCCAACTGGTTTGTAGTTCCTTGGTTTCCTCCTTTCACCCTGCTAAAGATAAGAGCCACAATGGTCTTGTTTCTGTGACCCCATCCCCCTCCCTCTTTTCCCAGAGATATTGGATGTTTGGAGGTGAAGGGGATTTTTTTTTTTTCAGGCAAGCAGTCTGAAAATAAGGAATTATTGAAATATACTTTAATTCAAACTTTCTGGAATCCTCCCACCTCCTCCACTGGCTGTTTTGTCAGTGGAAAAAGAAAAAGTGGTAGAAGACAGAAAATGAGCATTGATTAGATTTTCACTACAAAGATGGAAATTGAATAGAAATGCAAAATCTTTCTTCCTGCTGGTTGCCCTGTCTTCCTACCACACAGCAACCACCTGGGAGATCTGATTTTGCAGGGAGCTGAGATGATAGGCAATGCTCTGCTGGTGACATCAGCTTCCTCTCTCCCCGTGTTGTTTTTCTGTATTTTTCAGCAGCAGGAGATGCCATCTGGGGAGGGCACAGCTTTAGTTGTGTTCCTCCAGCTCCCACACAAGCAGTAATAGCAATTCCAGAGGCTACATTCCTGCCTGTTGCCTTCAGCATCTGTCTGTTGACCTGCTGCTGCTCATGAATTTGCTCTACCTTTTATAAACCTGCTGATCCTATTTGTTTCCACAGCTTCCTGTGGCAGTGAGTTCCAGAAGTTCATTCTCCCACCTGCTCCAAATAAAGTCCTTTTTATCCATTTTAAATCAATCTACCAGACTGATCGATGGACTCTAACTCTCATCATGCACCAGGTCCATGTTCCCTTTATGATTTTGTAGGGCTGGCATGTTTTACTCCCCCCTTCTCCAGGGAAAAATCCCAGCCTCTCCAGAACCCCTTCATATTGCAGCTACCCAATCCCCTTGATCTCAGTTGCCCTGCTCAGGGCTGTAAGTCCACAATGTTCTTACATCCTAAGATGTCCTGTTGTGATAGGACAAGGGGTGATGGTTTCCAGCTAAGAGGTTTGATTCAGATTGGATATAAGGAGGAAGCTTTTCACAATGGAGGTGGTAAAACACTGGCAGGGGTTACTCAGAGAGGTTGGGATGCCCCATCCCTGGAACCTTCAAGACCAGGTTGGATGGGGCTTTGTGCAACCTGACCTAGTGGAAACCATCCCTGCCCATGGCAGGGGGGATGAACCAGACAACCTTTAAAAATCCCTTCCAACCCCAATTATTCCATGATTATAGGATTCTATGAACAGAGGCCAGACCTGCACAGATGTGGGTGCACCAAGCTGTTACACAACAAGCAGGAAATTATATCTTTTTTATTTTGCAAGCCCAAGCCCTTCCTGATGACATCACCATATTTTGTTGGCTTTTTTGTTTGTTTGTTTCCTGCACATCAAGGCTACAATTTTGGCAAACCATCAGTGAGGACTCCAGCATCTTTTTCCTGAGCTGTAATAGCCAGTTGAAGTTCAGCCTCCTCTGTTTTAGATCATATTTCCCTATCCAGGTCACCCTCTTTATCTACATTGGAAGGATTGACCTTCTGTTTTTTCCATTTGTGAGTAACACTGAGAGCTGCAAAGTTCCACAGAGTACATCAAATATCCTTTCAGCAGTCTCCTGCAGTGATGGAGCATCATCTGACTTTTCTGTCAAAAGCTAAACCTGTGCAACTCTAACAGCAGAGTTTTGGTCCCTAATCCTGGGGTACAGTTCTTCATTATACTCTTCCTTCCCCTGTCACAGTGACTTCAAGTCAAGCTGCTGGGTGGACACAATTCAATGAAGATCTAGCTGAAGATAGTTAAAACAGAGATTTTTCCAGTCAGTGCCACTTTTTTACTCCTTGCACTAGGATCAAACAGAAATAGAGGAGCAGACTGTGCCAGCTCTGTGCTCTCCAGAGACTTTTGCACATGGCCAGGAGGATCCCAACTATGGATTTATGGAAAGCAATACAGCAAAATGTACATTGCAGTTGCTCATCCAGAAAGCTTTTAGACATCCCTCAATAGCTGAGCAGCTCAGTGCCTTTATTAATAGTAGAAATGTATTTATCAAAATTCATGGGTCAGCACTGTTAAAGCTCCATAAATCCAATTTGCACAGGGCATCATTATTTATTTTTCCAGGTTATTGCCTCAAAGAGGGATACTTCTAGTGTATAATCCAGACTTCTCCACAGGCCTGTTTGAAACACTGTAGGAAATACACTCTGCAGAACAGGGTCTTCCTCTTTTGTCTGACTGCCTGATGAAGGCTGTGTTCAGCACTCATGGACCAAAGAGCAAGAAGCAGAAGTGGTGAGCCCTAACCACCACAGGGACACCGACACCACATTCAGACTGCCACTGCTCAGACAGAAGCCCTGGCCCTGAGGCTTCAGCACAGACAGAAACCCCATGTGGTTTTCTCAGTCCTGTGGGTTCTTGGTGCCACACAGGATGAGGCAGATGCCACTGCAGCTGTACCTTCTGCCCAACTGCAGGTCTTTGTGATCCACCTGCAGCACTGTGCAAGTGGAGGAGGCTTCAGCTTCTCCAGCTCCAGCTTCATCCCCAGCTCTGCAGCCAAAAGGAGACCCTCCCTGGCCCAAACTCACCCCTTCTGAGGCTGCAAGGCTGCAGCCAAAGGGAAAAGGAGCAGCCCAGACAGTCACTAAGCCAATGACAACATTTTCATGTCCCCATGTGTTTGGAGCAGCTGTCAGTCTGGAGGTGGCATGTCCTACAGCATCCATCCACACACTTACAGTGAACACTGAAATGCTTTTCTTGGGAACAAGCAATTCCAAGGGACCCAAGCTGTGAAAAAAAAAAAAAAAAATAGGTATTGTAACACATTCTGGATCTGACTCTCTGTGTTGTCTTAGATAAGCTTAATTTATGCTCAGGTCTTTGCCATGGAATTTTTTTTTTCTTTCTTTCTTTCTTTCTTTCTTTTTTTTTTTTTTCTCTTTGAAGAGGAAAATAACTAGAAACAGCATTTCAAGAAAGTAATTCATAAGGGCTGATTGGAGATGGGCTGATATCTTTTAAAATGAATTTGAAGGCTAAATTAATGTAGAATGGGGGTAGAAGGGTCTATTTGTTTTCCACTGAGAAGGAGAGCTCTGAAAATCCAAGGATAGTAACACACAAGGGCAAAGGGAAATGAACAAGCAGTGACCAAATTGAAGCTGGAAATTAGCAGAATAGTCCTTTCCCATCCCTTGAGCTTTATTGCTCAGGCTTCAGGGGAGCCTTCTCCTAAATCAGATGAGGACATTGCCAGCTTTGGGCACACAGCCTGCTCTGACTGGGATTTTGGTGATGTCAGAGATGCTAGAAAATGACAGGCACTTCCCCAGGGGATTTCCTTCCCATGCCTCAGGAATTTATTACAAAGAGTAACATCTTGTGAGAGCAAGCAGCAAAGATTTTGAGCTCCAGAAGTAGAAACTCCATCACCGGGGAGCTTGTGCTTGACTGGAAACAGGTCTGAAGTCCTCAACTAAGCTGACTGGCAAGGGAGTGGTGGGATTTTTGCCT
The DNA here is from genome assembly GCA_013389925.1 of Aegithalos caudatus. Classification (NCBI taxonomy): domain Eukaryota; kingdom Metazoa; phylum Chordata; class Aves; order Passeriformes; family Aegithalidae; genus Aegithalos; species Aegithalos caudatus. Next base: position 1,593,765 of record WEIU01017749.1, read on the forward strand.
GAGCCAGGACTCTGAGACTGTCCCCAAGCTGCATTATTTCTGCTGGGGAACACATTAGAGGGTATCCCAAGGAAAACACAGGTATAACAAAATCCTTGACTCTTTTGAAATCAGCTGGAAAATCAGAGGATGAGTTGACCATGCCTATGAAAGCCACATCTCCCGTGAGTCCTATGAAGGTGGCAGATACGTGAGAGCAGAGAAGGCAATGGGACTTTCCAGGAGCGAGCATTAAATCACCCCTCAGCTGAAGGGCTGAGCCTCCCCTGGCATTTCCCGTCTCAGCGGGGACACCGTGGCCTGTCCGGTTATGACCGAGGCATGTGAACGTTTGTGATTCCAGCTCAAACTGATCTCAGATCACCACCACCTTCCTCGACCTTCCCGGCGCTGAGAAGCACACCCAGGAGCAGCACCGGCACCTCCGCAGGGCTCTCTGCCCCGTGCCCGGGATGCTCCGGCTCGCCGAGCGCATCCCGGGGGCTGGCAGGATGGAGCGGGGCGGTGCGCTCAGGCGGGAGCTGCGGCCCCGTTCGTCCCTCCCGCTTCGTCCCTCCCGCTTCGTGGCTCCCGGTGCGGCGGG
>WEIU01017749.1:1594451-1612618 GCA_013389925.1 Aegithalos caudatus
CGGGGGGCAGAGGCGGCGGTGGGAAAGCGGAGGGTGATGTTGAGGGGAGCCCCGGGAGCCGGCTCCGGTCTCGCGGCTGCCGGCGGGGGGGATCCGCAGTGACTTTGGGGTGGCTTCGTGCTTTCCCTAAGGTGTCGGGGGCTCTTGAGCATCCCCGGGGAGCAGCGCTTGTGCCGGCCCTGCAGAGCAGTGCGAGGTCAGGCCACTCGCGGAGGGTTCTACTGTGCTTGCAGCGGTTGTTTTCCTTGGGTTTGCCTTGTTTTCAGGGTACTTTACTTCCAGTGCCTGATGGATGGGTGGGAGCGGGGCTTTTGGGAGAGCGGCGGCTCTGGGGTCCCGCGGGCACTGTGCCCCCCCTCCGGAGCTGCTGTGGCGGTGGAGAGGTTTGGGGATGTGAGGTTGTTCACCTGCCCGTCCCGTCCCGGGGGTCGGCTCGTTCTGTCCATGCTTGTCCTGTCGATGATGATGGTTATCGCTTCCCCGCGGTCCGCAGAGCGTGAGGTTCCCGGGGAGTCACGGGTGAGATAGATGGCCCCGTGCCCCAGGCCCACCCTGCTCTGGCATCCTGCTCGCTGGGTTCCCAGCCCTGGAGAGCTCCCCTGCGCCTCAGGTGTGGTGCTGGCTTAGTCCCGGCGCCGTCCCGCCAGCTGTGGGAATGCCTCTGTAGGGAACACCGCGGTAGGGTCACATCTGGGAGCTGGCAAAGATCAGCTGCTCCCCAGGGGAGCGAAGGGTCCTTGTTCTGCAACATTTGTAGGTGGATTTTAGACCCGGGATAAAGGAACAGGATTTCTGTTACATTGTAAGTGGGAAAACATCCTGCAACGTAGCCCAGTCTTTCCTTGAGTCAGGCTCATCAACTGCAGCTTTAGACAGTGTCTGCTTTGAAATGAGGGCTTCATCCCTTTGATGGGGTGCCCTGTGAAACCCGCAGTCAAAACTACCATGAGATCATCTTTGGACAAACAATCCCAAGCCGTAGCAGGTGACTCTTTACTCTGAAATTGAAATAATGTGTCTGTGCATCAGGGATTCTACCGCGTTCTGTCCCTTGTCTTAAAACACTTCTGGTTTTTGCACAATACGTTTGAAATCTGCTTATGCGAGGTCTGTATGGAAGAGGATGGAAAACTGGAGGGGTCTCTTGCTCAGTTTAAAGCTTGTTTCACATCATGGAACAGTCAAGTGGGACTTTCCATGCTGATGGGGAGCAGACTGAATAGATGGGGATGGACACAAACAGAGCACAGCAGCACATGCCAGAGAACTCTCTCTTGATGCAAATGAGCTGCCAGAGCACACGCTTTGGCTGCAGTGACCTGTCTTTCAGGCTTTTCTGTGCTGATGTTCCGCTTATCTGTGGTATTTCCTTGTCAGCCTGGGCGGAGGGAGTCACATACCAGGTTGCTGGTGCAGCTCTGGGTGCCCAGCACAGCTGTGAGCAGGGGTTCAGCCCTTGTCACCTCAAGAAGCTGTTTGTCACTGGACTTTGTCCACAGCCCCAGCTGGTGCTTACCTGGTGACAGGCAGTGCGTGGGCAGGACAGGTCTGCCTGCTCTGACCTGGTAATGCTCTTGAGCTTGCTCCACATAATTGACCAGTCCTTAATAAAGAGCACTGCTGATTGCTGGAGTTTCTAATTTAGCAGTTGGCCTGCCCTCTCCTCCCCCAAACCCACACCAAGGGAGCTTTGGCTCCGTGAGGACGTGCAGGACGGGTGGTGGCCCTGGCTGACAGCTGGTGGGGTTGGGGCAGGTTGTAGGTTTTCTGATGGGACCTGTTGTGTGGAGAAGGACCAGGGCTTTCCCAGCTCTACTCACGCTTTGTGTCCCTGCCTACCCTCATCCTGAGCCCAAATGTCTCCACGGACTGCCAGAAACGAGTGTGCCAAGTGCGTGGGGAGTGTGCTGGGGGCACGGACACCACTGGTGAAAGCCTGCTCCTTTCCATAGCCCCGGTGTGGGAAATGTCCCTGGGCTCGCAGGGATCACAGCCGGCTCTTGTCCACGGTACCCACGCACAGCGCTGGCGTTTCAGCCAGGGAGCACCGCTTTGAAAAGCCCCTTGTGTGGTCTCTGCTGGCCTGGAGAGCAGAGTGACCCCGGCGTGGGGGCTGCACCGGGACAGCTCTGCCCAGGGGCTGTGGCCTCTTGGCTGTCCTGCCCAGGGCTCACTTTTCCCTCTGGCCTTTCCTGACTCGGTTCGCGAAGGTGCTGCGAGCTCTGCTCCCTTGGCTGCCCCCGTGGGTGCGTGGCCGGGGCAGCCCCCGCGGCAAGGTCAGGCAGCTGAACTCTTCCTCCAGGAGCAAATCCTCCAGCCGCCTTGTGTTGCTGGTATTTCTCGCTTTCCTGTTTCCTCCTTTCCCTGCTGGGCTTGCAGGATGCCCTCAGGCTTTGGCTTGGAGAGTTGCCAAGGAGTTAAACCCATGATTACCGTTCCTGTCTCCTCGCAGTGCCGTGGGTGCGAGCGTCCTCCTTTGGGGCATGAATCGTAGTTCCTGCTAGGATTAGATTCCTCCCTGCAGGAAGTGTGTCCCAAGGATCTGATCCTGCCTGAGGATTGTTTTCCTCTTTCTATGCCTTCTGTCTACACACAGTTGGGTCCTCTGTGTTTCCAGCACGACCCTGTGCAGCTTTGAGGGGAGGCAAGTTAACTCACCCCCACTGCTATTCTCTGATAGAAACGAGGAATCAGCCTCTGAAAGGTACCACAGTTTCTCCCCACTCTGGGGATTCCAGAGTAGGAAAGGAGCATAAGGAAGCACTCCACAGACACGTAAAGACATAACCTTCTACCCTCTTGCTCAATGTTACAAACCTTGGTTTTGGATGGCCTTGGCTCTGCTGTCTCTGTGCAGTTTATCCCTTTCTCTACTGGTGTGATGCTTCTTCTCCAGTCCTGAGCTCCAGTCTGGCTGGTTTGGGTGATGTATAATTTTGCTGGGGGTGATCTGTAGGTGCATGGAGGATCTAGTTTGTTCTGATGGCACTTTGACTGAGTAGCTGTTGTCCTCTTGCACACCCTCCCAGCCTATCCTGGAGCTGTTCTCACTATCCAGCAGCCCTTCTTCCAGCTAGGAAAATCATTAGGCTTTAGAAGGTATGTCTGAAAGAGTTACATTTGCAGCACATGAATTTTCATAGTGTTGTGTGTCACAGGAAGGCAGTACCTGTGTCCTGAGCTGGGTAAATGGATAACCACAGAATGGTTTATGTTGGAAGGGGCCTTTAAAATAATCTCATGGGCAGGGACACCTTCCACCAGACCAGGTTGGTCCAAGCTCCATCCAACCTGCCCTTGGACTCTTCCAGGGATGGGGCACCCACAGCTTCTCTGGGCAGCCTCACCATCCTCACAGGGAAGAACTTGCTCCTAACACTCAATATAAATCTCCCCTCCCTTAGTTTAAAATCATCCCCCCTGTCCCTTGACTCTCTGCCCATGTGAAACATCAGCCCAGTGCTCAGCAGAAGACAAGGGCACAGCTCTTGGCACCATAAACTGCTGCTGGGGCACAGGGACCCCTGTGCTGCCTGCACCCATCTGCTCCATGCTGTGCCCCAGGGCTTCCTGCTGCCTGTTCCATCACCTTTCCTTCTGCCATCAACCTTTCCTCCTCCTTGGTGTCTCTGGTGATCTCTTATCTTCAGGGCACGTTTCTCTGAGTGTAGTTTAGGCATCTGTTCGTGCTCTCTGGTTCAGGGTGATGGTTTTATATTAGGCATGTGGGTGGTTCTGGCTGGAGGTACACGGATCACCACATATCTAATGGGACTGGAATGAGAAATCAGGGACACAAAGTGCACTTTTCCAAGAAACATTAAGCCTCCTGTGTGCTTCTGTGGGTGGATAAAGCCCTTCAGCCTGCCCCCAGCAGCTCCCCTACCAACTGCTGTGCTCTCTCTCCCTTCCAGACTCCCTGTATGTCTCTGAGTACTTCTCCCAGAGTGCACAGAAGCTGTCCTTCTACAGCTGGTATGGGAACGCCAAGCTCTTCCACTTCCACGTGCCAGAGGACACGGTGCTGCTACGCTGGCTCCTGCAGGCATCCCGGGGGAAAGGCCCTGAGTGCACCAGCATGGAGATCACTGTGTATGTATGGGCCAGGGCTTGTCCTTGTGGGCCTCTTGTCCCCTTGTCCCGGTCACTCGTGGCTGGAGCTGGCTGGTTGTGGATGCTGGGCAGTTCCTCAGCTGCAGGAGCTGTAGTTTCTTCATGTAGCAGGACTGGATCTGTGTTTAAACCCATGGGTGTGTTTTGTGTTAATGTTACCGGTGGATCTGGGGCTGCCTGTCAGGTGTGGTGTCCAAGAGACCTCTTAGGACACTGGAGAGAGTTTCACAGTGAGGCAGACGTGATGCTCAGAGGTGTTCCTGGCCTGGCAGAACCTGCACATGGTGCCAAAGGATGTGGCAGGACTACGAGGGACTTGAGCAGACCCAAACTGGTCGGAGATGGACAAACTGCCCAGTGCAGAAGAGCTGAGGAGATTTGGGGGCACTTTGTGAGGGGTGTGGAGCAGAGACAGGAGAGGAATGAGGTGTCAGGTGTGTACAGGAGCATGAGAAGATTGCAAACTCAATGTCAGTGGAAGAAATGCTGCTTAAAACAGTACTTGACTTGTTGAAGGATTTGAGGTCAAAAACTTGACAGATTTTGAGTTTTACCTTTGGAGGACACCAAGCTTCCTCAGCAAGTTGTGCCCATGGGTCTCTGGCACCCCTTCCACAGAGACCTGGGAGTGACTGAAGCTGCTTGGCCTGTGCTTCCCTGGTCTGTCCTGAGGAGAAACAACTGGCACTCCTAGTTGTTCCTGAGCAGCCTGGCACAGATTATCTTCCTGCTTTCTGCTTCCCAGAAAGGTTTCCAGTAGTTTGGGGACGTGAGGGACAAGGCAGCAGCTAAACAATAATCCAAGAAGTGATGGATAACCCAGATAAGCCCCAGGGAGTAATAACATATCACCTGTCATGTGTGCTTGCTGGACCTGTTGCAGTGCAGTCCAAAAGCAATCAAATTAAATGCCAAATTGACTGAATAAATATCCCCCACGTTCCTGAGCTGTGTATGTTTCTGCTACTTCAAATGCTTATCTGGAAAGCAGAAGTACTGCTGTAGAGAAGTCTGTAACATGGGCATTCCTTGGAAAGTGTCTTTTCAGTCTGTGTGTTTGCCTTCCTTAAAAGAGGAAGTGGGAAGATGCAGATCTTAGCTAGAAAATGAAAGTTTTTTGTGGATGATTTTCCCTATATGGGGAATTTGCTGATGGTTATAAAGCAATAGTCTGTGGGTGGGGCTAAGCCTTAGCAAGTGTTGGAAATTTGCTTCCAGGCTTGATGGAACCATGTAAATCTTAATAAGCTGCCAAGTTAAACCAAGTTAAATCTCTACATAAATCCCAGATAAGCTGATAGCAGCCAATCCTCACCAGATGAAAATAATGACTTCACTTGAAAATGTGGGGTTTTCCAGCCTGCTCCCTTTCCAGTCCCAGGCCAGTTTATCTCACCAGTGTCTGTACATCCCTGAGTTTGCCCTCCCTGTGGTTTCTCTGCAGGCACTTTCGCCACGGAGCCCCTCCCGTCATTAACCCTTTGGGCACTCGCTTTCCTGCCAACGCCACGGTCCGTCCCTCCTACAACATCAGCATCAGCCTGAGCGGTGCAGTGCAGAACACCACCTTTGTGAACGTCTCCACCCCCGCTGCTGGGGACTGGTTCATCGCCGCCCACCTGCCCGAGGCTGCGGGCAGGATCGAGGTCAAGGTGAGGGTCCTGCCCAGCGCCCTGCCCCGGGTGTCTCATCACAGCCACACCTGACCCCTCTGCTCTCCCCTCCTGCAGGGCTTCTCCACTCCATGCCCCTATATGTTCCAGGCAGATATGTTTGTGCTCAGACTCACTGATATGCCTGTCCTGGAGCCTGGTGTCCCCATGCCACACACCGTTGTCTCGCCTGCTAAGCCACTGCATGTCAAGTGAGTGGGAGCAGCGGGTGGGTGAGCGAGGGCATGGCGGGGTGGGATTCCCCACACGAGCTGCTTAGAGAAAGCCAGTGTTGTTCCCATGTGGGGCTGGAGCTGGGGGGTCCCTGAGCCTGTTGCTGAGCTCCCTGCAGCAGTGGTAGGGTCTGCACGGGGAGCACACGAGCATCCTTCTCTGACTCTTCCCAGGTGGTCATAGGTTCAACCGCAGGAATTTTAGTTCTTCCAGATGTTTGCCTTGGGAAGGATTTTCACAGCACCAAGCAGGGCAGTCTAGCTCTTTTCACACAGCCCTGGGGACCTGGCTTGTGCTGGCAGTACAAGCCCTGCAAACTGCTGCTCCCTCTCCCCGCAGGGTCTTCGTTCCCAAACACGCCGCAGGGATGCGGTTCCAGCTGAGCAGCTGCGTCACCAGCGAGCAGAGAGCCTGCACTGTGAGGGTGCTGCTGGGCTCCATCACCCTGCCCCAGTCCTTCCAGAGGAGCCTCACCTGCACAGGGAGCATCAACTGCAGCCTGGCCCTGGATTCGCCCCCCTGGGAGAAGTGGCTGCAGATCATGGTGGAGAGCCTGGGCACTGCCAACGCCAGCGTGTCGGTGGAGATGCTGGCTTCTTTCACAGGTGGGATTGCGTGTTCTTGAGCTGTGAGGGAAGGGCCAGAGGGAGCTCTGAGTGTGCTCTGTCCCCCTTGGGTCTTTGGGTGCCTGGCTGTGGTGGCCTGTGCTCCCCATCAGGCTGTTGTCTCCTCATGCATGCCTAAGTTTTTGCTTTGGAGACAAAATTGAAAATTCTGGTGTTCATCCCAGAGGGGCTTTTGCTAGAGCTGCCTGTTTGGAAACACCTGAAAAGTTCAGTGTTGTTTTTCTAGAAGTTGTTTGAGAAGTAGTGCCTGGCTTAAAATTTGATGTGGAAAACAGTTTTCTGTGGTACACCAGACTAAGGCTCTATTGACTACTAACTGGCCAAGAGCAGGCTACAGGCAGGAAACCACCTCACAGAGGTTGACTTGGGGAAATGTCTGGGGTTGTAGTTAGGGGATGTCACCATTTCCAGTGTCACAGTGTGGCTCAGGTGGTCACAAGGGTCTTGTGGCTGTGATAAGCACGTTTGCACCTATTACATGACCATAATCCTTGTTTGACTGCTGGAAGCTCACCAACTAGGTACATTTTTAAAGTTTTCTTCTGCTGGGGGTTCTGCCACCTCCTCTTCAAAGCAGAGCCTCGTCCTGTGTGCTGGAAGACCTGCCACTGGCAGCAGAGGTGTCAGAGGGTAGCACTGGAGTCTCTGGGAGCAATGGACAGTCTCCAGCAGTGGGACTCCAAGTGTCCCATCCAGCTCCAGCTGCCACAGGGTGATGCCCTGTGCCTGTAGCTCCACTGGGCTGGCTTCTCCCTCCTGCTCAGCTTCATTTGCTGACATATGGGGAGCTGGCTGTGCAGCCTGTGGCTGTGGGACAGCTGAGTGCTGAGCTGTGCTGCTGGCAAATGAGCCCTCCCTGGGCACCTTGATGGTGCTGTGTTATCCCTTCTTCTGTTCCCCCTTCCCTGCAGCTCCAGGGGGCTTCCACCCACTGTACCACTGTCTGGCTCCCAGCAGTGTCCCAGCTTGTGCAAAGGTGGCTCCTCAGGGACAATTCATGCAAGGCATGAGCCACCTGAAACCCCCCAGTTTGTGCTGTCCCTTGGAGCCCTGCTGGGGCCCTGCCTGGGTGAGGTGCTACACTTGGGCTGTGCCAATTCCTCTCCTTTTTCGCTCTAGTTTGCAGACCAGGGAGCGCCAGTTCCTTCCTTAACTTCATCAGCCTGAACCAGAGCCAGGCTGGTGCCAGACCAGGAGCAGCAGGCAGCTCTGCTGCAGCTGCAGGAGAGGCTCCAGGCAACGCGTCGGGCCCGCGGAGCTCCTGCCTGCAGAGCCAGCCCGTGGTCAGGGAGGACCTGGACGTGGTGTCCGTGCGCTACCGGCTCCTGAACGGCCCCAGCGTGCCCGTGAGCTCCCTGTCCCCCACCCTGCTCCTGCTCAACCTCAACACGGGCATGGACAGCGGGGGATCCCTCGTGGTCAATCTGCTGCTCAACAAGGTGCTCGGGCTGGTGGGTGGGATTGTGTCCCCTGGGCACATTGTCCCTGCTGCTGCGTGCTCCGGGGGTTGTGGGTACCCACGGTGGGACTGTTTCTCTTTTTGTTGTTACAAAATACTCTGAGCCTTTTTTTAGCTGCTTCCAGCATGTCCCACCTGCCAGCTCCAATTCAAATGCCACAGCCTGCGGCATGTGGCGGCAGTGACGCAGAGGAGACAAAATGGAAAGCAGCTGCAATGCCATCTTCTCCATGGGAGCCTGGCACCTTGCCACCAGGAGAGGAGGCTGAGCAGGGGAACCCGGGGATGTTCCTGTCCAAGTCACTGATTCCCAGCTCCCTCAGTGACACCCCAGCACCACCAAAATCAGCCCCCTGAAGTTCCATGAAACTTCTAGAGGGCTGGACCAGGGCTCAGCCCGGCTGTTCTGCAGACTCTGACTTGTGTCTCCCCCGTGCTGGTGCTGAAATGATGTGTGGGTATCCCAGCTTTGGGGCAGTTCCCCTGGCAGGGTCCCCCACGAGGGTCTCATGGTCTCTCAGCCATGACACAACACCATAGTAGCACACAGTCCAGTGAAACACAAACCTGAATTGATGGGTGACTTGAGCTGAAGGATTTATTGTCCCACAGGCACTGGGAGAGGAATGGTGCAGGGGGATGGCATCAGGGCACACTAACATGGGAAAATTCTCTGTTTGCACAGACATCTCTGAGCCTGGCCAACACCACCGTGGCAGCCTGTGTGAGTGCTGCTTCACCAGTGCTGTCCCTCAATGCCACACGGAACTGCAGCACAGGTAGGAGGGATGCTGGCACACAGCTCAGCTGTGTCATCTCAGGGTCTGCTTTTAGACCTGGCAAGTTGTCTCAGGACTTCATGGTGTGTCCCAAAGAAACTGATTTTTGCACAAACCCTCATGAGGTCTTTGTCCTGGCACATTCCCAGGGTGCTGGGGTGCAGATGGTGATCTTGGCACCACGAGATAGCCTGCACCAAAGGAAGGTCTGGTTACCAGCCAGGGCTCTTCCAGCCTTGTTGGCAGGAGGTTTGGGGATGGTGAAGGTACTGCTGGTGTGCAAAGTAGCTAAGCTGTGCACTGGAGGACCAGCCAAAACAACAGGCTATTCCAGGTCCCTTGTACTGCCCAGATATATACCAGGAACTGAGATGAAAGAAAAAATTGAGAGCTCAAGAAAAAGGGTCTTGGGAGCAGGGGTCCTTTCCATGCCCCTGGTGCCTCCTGAGCATGGGAGCAAGGAGCCACAGGAGGCAGCTGATTCCTGTGTGCTCAGTCTCAGCCTGGGATTGCTGTGGGCCCTTCTCCTCAAGCCCTGGCACATCACAGCACCCTCTTTTGTTTCAGCTTTTTCCCAGGGCTACCCTCTGAGTGTGAGCACGTCCTCTGCGGAAGCGACGCTGATTGTCCTGTACCCACAGACAGATGACTGGTTCCTGTCCCTGCAGCTCCTCTGCCCCAAGGGACAGGGGTGAGTCTGGATGTCATCCTGCTACATCCCACTGCCCTTGGCTTGTGTGAGCAAACCTGACCCCCTGTCCCTAAGTCCGGGCTGTGGGCACCTCTCACCTGGTGGCAGCTGGACTGTGGCTGCAGAGGGACAAGGAGGTGGGTGGCCCTGCTCTTTTGCTCCCTTGTGAGCACCCAAGCAGCTTGTTTGATGCTGAGCTGGCACAGCTCATGTAGACTGCAGATGGCAGAGCCTGTCTAGGTGAGCTTCCCCCTCCCCAGGTGGATTCAGAGGTGATAAAATGGGAAATAATTGCTGTTATCCTTCTGGGAGGTCCCTAAGGTGCAGGCAGCTGTGCCTGAATCCCTGCAGTTTGCCTTCCTGCTGATTTCTTGTGTAAGGAGCCAAGTGCATGTACAAAACAGCACTGGTGACACTGGTCCTGAGGACAGTCATGGGCACTGGGGTCTGCCATGGAGGCTGGGGAGAGCTGACACCCACCTGGACGTCAGTCTGGCAGCCCAAGTGTCTTGGGACAGACAGCCCCAGCTCCTGGCTCTTGGGAGGGCTGGAGCAGAAATACCAGGGAGCTTGCACACAGGAGCGTGGCCAGGCATTGGGAGCAGGGCCCAGGGCTGCCCCAAGGCCTGTGGCACAGGGGGATGTGCTGTCCTTGCAGGGAATGCCCCAGTGCTGATGCCAGAGTGACGGTGTTCGCGTACCTCACCCCCTGCTTCAACGACTGCGGGCCCTACGGGCAGTGCAGCCTCCTGCGCAGGCACGGGTACCTCTATGCTGGCTGCAGCTGCAAGGCTGGTGAGTGCCTGCTCCTGGGAGCTTTGCCACCCTCCCCGAGGGGACAACACGATTTAAAATACTGGGGTTTGAGTGGGGGAGCCTGGGGTCTGTCCTGGCTGGCAGTGTCACTGTGCCTGGGGAATCAAAGTTCTGGGAAGCACCCAGGCAGCTCAGTCAGGGGTGATGGGGAATTGGGACAGCTTGGAGTCCCCCAGGGCATGGAGAAGTGCTTCTGAGCATCCCCAGAGAGATCAGGGTGCCTGGAGATGCCTGTGTCAGAGGCTGTGCCTGTCAGGGAGGTTTGTTGTAGGTTCCTGGTGGGAGATGTGATGGGGCCGGGCTGTGGTCCCTGCGTATCTCCTGCCAACAGCCTTAGACTCAGAGGTGCCCCTGGAGGAGGAATATCTATGTCAGCTCCTAATTATCTTAATGGCCTGGGAAGTCTGTGGTGTAGGGAAGATGAGCTCTGCTGTGCTTGGGTGGGTCTGTGCACCTGTTCTCAGCAGAAGGACAAGGCAAAACGTGGTTCCCTGCTGCTCTGGGCCTGAGCCAGGACCTCCCTGCTGCAGTGCTGATGATGGGTGAGGAACGAGATGGAGAGCATCATCCCAATTTCCCTGAGGGCTGCCAGGTTCTGGGAAGCACAGAGCACCTTAAGGGAACTGGGGAATCAGGCTGAGGACAGCTTTCTGCTGAATCACTCCGAGCAAAATGCCCCATCTGCATATTTGTGACCCAGAAATAAAGCACAGAGTGTAGGTTCCCTGGGCTCTGCCTGGCAGGGAGCCAGCACACAGGGCAGAGTTGCTGCTGTGGGTTCCAGTGACTGGAGTGGGATGGATGCTGCTGTTAACTCTGCTTCTTGACCATGGAGAGCCTGCACATACCCCAGCTGCCCTGTTCTGATCTTTTTTTCAAAGGGAGGGCATGGGTATCCTAATCTTTAATTTAAATAATTAAAATAATTTAAGTAATTTTAAAAAGAAGAGGCAGATTTGTGTGCATAGAGTGTCTCAGTTCAGTCCTTGGTATCCAGTCAGAGGGTGAGGGTTGTGTTTTGTGTCAGGCACTGTCCTTTAGGAAATTTTCACTGCCAGTCTCCTGTGCAGCCCTGGATGTCACCATGGGCTGAGGCAGTGGGTTTGTGCAGCCTGTGGAAGAGGAGCTGGAGTGGGACCAATCACACTTTCTGCTGCTCCAGGGACCCTGGAGCCAGCTATGCAGAGTGAGCACAGGGAAAGGGCAAGAGGCCATAGACATTGGCTGCAGCAAGGAAATTTTCACCTAAATTGAAGAAGACACATTTTTCCCCCTTCAGAGCTGTTTGTTTTGGCACAGGTTCCAGGTTTCCATCCTTGGAGATCTTCAAAAGTCAGCTGGGGAAGGTCCACAGCCTGACCTGGCTTGGGGTCTGCCCTGCTATGACAGCTGATAGGAGAGGAGCCCAGTGACTTCCTCAGTGCTGGGGATCATTCTTCATCCGATTCCTGGGATCTGTAGGAATCTTGCACCCAACTTACACCATCACATGAAGTATCTGAACCTTGGGTGCTTAATGTTCCACCAGCAAGTAGTATGTGTGTTGAGTTACTGCAGGGATGGAAAGTACCAGTCTGGATGTAGGATGGCCTCTGCTACATGGGGATAACCTGGGGAATGTCCTCAGGGCAGCCACAGGGCTCTGCTGGGGCTCCCCAGCTTCCCATAGCAGAGTTTGTGATGAGAAATGAGACCACCCTGAGAGTAGGAGCGTGAGAGGCTGATGGAGAAGAGGCTCAGGAATAGTCTGGGTGTGGGATTTCCCCTTCTCAGGCATCCCAGGCTCCTGTTGGTTGCTGTGGGAGGACAAGGCAGGGCCTTGGAGATCCACAGAAGCCTCTCTGTCTGCAGGATGGGGTGGCTGGAGCTGCACAGATGACACCAAGGCCCAGAGCGTGGGCACACAGAACTTGGCCACGCTGCTGCTCACCCTGAGCAACCTCATGTTCCTGCCTGCCATTGCAGTGGCTGTCTATCGCTTCTACCTGGTGGAGGCCTCTGTCTACACCTACACCATGTTCTTCTCCACGGTAGGGACTGCCTTATGTCCCCTGACACCTGCCCCTGAGCTCTGGGAATGCTACACCAGAATCGAGTCCTTGATGGAGCAGCCCATCCTGGAGCTCCACAAGGAGCTTCTGGGATCATTGGACAAGCACCTCCATGGGCATGTTGTAGTATCCAAGAATGCTAAGGGGTTGGAATGGACATTAAAAATCACCCATGGACAGGGACAGTGCCCACTAGACCTGGTTGCTCAAGGCCTTATCCAAACCTGGCTTTGAACACTTCCAGGGCTGGGGCATCAACAACCTCCCTGGGGAACCTGTTTCAGTGTCTCACCATGCTCACAGTAAAAAATTTCTCCCTAATACCTAAACTAAATTACCCCTTTCTATTTGTACCCATTAGTCCTTGTCCCATCACTCCAGTTCCTGAGAGGAATCCCTCTCCAGCTTCCCTGTACAGGGCTTCAGATGCTGGAAGGTGCTATGAGTTCTCCATGTAACCTTCTCTTCTCCAGGGTGAACAGCCCCAACTTTCTCAGCCTGTGTTCATAGAGCAGGTGCTTCAGTTCCCTCACCAACTCCATGTCCCTGCTCTGGACTGGCTCCAGCACTATGGAGCGAGCAGTGTCCTAGAGCCCTTTCAGAACTGCTGGGACAGTGCAGGGTGCCTGCTCTCACCTGCTTTCCATAATGCCACAGTGGTTTGGCTTCCTGGAGCCACCTCAGGAGGGATCCTTCCTGTGGGCTGAGCCCTCTCGTGCCTCCCCTTCAGCCCAGAGAGCCACGTGGTGCTGCTGGGCTGGTGCTGCCCTTTGCCCTTGTCCCCACGCAGTTCTACCACGCGTGCGACCAGCCGGGCGTGGCCGTGCTGTGCATCATGGACTACGACACCCTGCAGTACTGCGACTTCCTGGGCTCCGTGGTGTCCATCTGGGTCACCATCCTCTGCATGGCCCGCCTCAAGAAGATCCTGAAATACGTGAGTGTCACTGACCCCACACCAAGCCACGGGTGGCCACGCTGAGCCCTCTCACCGCTGTGTTTAATGACACAGCTGGGTGACAAAGCCTGTTTGTCACCCAATGCCACCCAGGGTTGTTTTGTCCCAGCAGTTTGGCTCGTGAGCCTGCATGCTTGTAGGGGCTGGGCCTGAAGATTTCCCCTGAGATTTGGGGTAAAGGTTCATAGGTTCTGTGGTTTCTCTTTCTCAAAGCTGTTCTTCCTGACTCTTGCGTGGATAGGGAGCTGGGAGGGCAGAAGAAAGGTTCTCTTTGTCTCTGGCACATCTGGCTGTACTCTCTCAACAGAGGAGCTCCTGACAGTAGTGGTGGTGTCTCTTTTCCAGGTGCTTTTCGTCTTGGGGACCCTGTTAATTGCCATGTCCCTGCAGCTGGACCGCAGAGGGGTGTGGAACATGATGGGGCCCTGCCTCTTCGCCCTCATCATCATGGTTACAGCGTGGGTAAGTGAGGGCAGCCAGGCAGGACCTGCTGCCCTTTGCTCCCCATGGGGAATGGTGGTGGTAGAGCAGACCCAAGGCTCCAGTCCATCCACAGGCATGGCCTGAAACCCTGAAACACCCAGGTGGAGGGGGCAGGGCAAGGGATTCACCTTCCAGCCCTGCAGTAGCTGAGAAATCCCCTGGTTCTGGGTCTCAGACCTGGAGCTGCTGTGCTGTCCCAAAACATGGGGTGGGCTTGGCCCTGGGCAGGAACTGTAGCACCTGTGCTGGGCTCTGGTACCACAGCTCTTGGGGGGGCTTTTTGCACAGCAGAGATGGGCCCAAGCAGCGGGGGGGCCAAATTCCTCAGGGCCAGCAAGCACCGTGGGAGGTCAGCAGCTGCTCTGGGTCTGCTCCCACCACCCCCAGCCTCTGCTTGGCTGCTTAACCCCGGTGTGCTCTGACCCCCAGGTTCACCACGGAGCAAAGCGCAGACACTGCTACCCCTCTTCGTGGAAGCGCTGGGTTTTCTACCTCCTCCCAGGGATCACCTTGGCTTTCATTGCCATCTCAGTGTACGCTTTCATGGAAACCAATGAGAACTACTACTACACCCACAGCATCTGGCACGTGCTGGTGGCTTGCAGCGTCGCTTTCTTGCTCCCTCCCCGGGACAAGCATAAGAAGCCCTGGGCCTGGTCGCAGAAGCTCACGTGTCGCTATCAGATTTGCCAGAACGACCGTGAGGAGCTCTATGCTGTGACCTGACCTGTCCTGCCCGCAGGGCTGGAGGGCTGGGGAGGCTGCTTTGGCCGTGGCTGCCCCTCGCAGGTCGGCAGTCCTCTCACGTGCTCCTTCCCTGGATGGGAGGGCGCAGCGTGGACTGGGTTTAAAGATGAAGATGGTCTGGGCTGGTCTTGTGGAAGCAAGTTTGAGGCCACCTCTGCTCTTCTGCTGGGGTGGGGCACGTTCTTCATGGTTCAAGGTCTTGTCCCCCACCTCCCCATAGCCCTGGGGGAAATGGCCAACCCTTCTTCCCCCGCTGCTGCATTCATGAGGCTTGGGCTTAGCCCACACTGAGCTGGAGCCAAGGCTTTGGCTGCTGGGCTCTTCTCTGCACCCCGTCCTGGTAGAGGATGTGGGACAGGGACCTTCCCTGCCATCCTGCAGTCAGCACTTGAACCCAAGAAAAGGACATACTTCTGTTCTGGGGAGCAAATGCTGGCGAGTGCCCTTGGTGCTGGTGGGGAGGGAGGGAGGGAGCTGATCCCAACACGTGCTGGGTCCTCAGCTGCCATCTCCTTGGGGTCTGGAGCCTCTCTCCCTCTGAAACAGGTGCTGCTGCTCTTACCTGGTCCTGATTCTGTGGGGGAAGAATGAGGCTGGGACTTGGGCCTGGATTCAGGATCAGACCTGGCAGGAATGTGACAAACCCCATGTGGGGACACACAGGAGGCAGCAGCAGCATCTCGGCCAGAGCTGTGAAACTCACAGCAGTGCAGGGTTTAGTCTGAGTTCAACTTCAGCTCTGGAAGGAGCCAGGCTGATGGTGTTCAGGGATTCATTGTTTCCTCCTTGTGGGGGGATTGGCGTGGGCAGGGCTCTCTCTGGGGCAGCGCAGGTGGTGTGGGGTGGTGCCTCCTCCAGCCTGCTGTGCCTCGGAGCCTGGGTGTGCTGCAGGGTCCTGAGGCCACAGCCGTGTCCCAGCCCAGCCAGGAGCACCACCAGGGGCTCCCCAGGTGGCCGAGGTCTCCTTTGCAGCGTGTCTCACCTTAGCCTTACTCTAGGGCACGCACAGAGCAAGGGCACAACCTGGCAACAGGGGAAGTTGTCCTTGCCCACCCTTGTACTGAAAGGGCTCAACTCCATCGTTCCAGCTGTGTCGGCCTGGTGTGTGCTGCTGGGAGCCCCTCAGGTGGCTTTGGGGAGGAAAGAGCTTTTAATGAAGGATCTGCCTCCTCGGGGTTCTTTCTTGGCTTTGAAGAGCCCCCAGCTCAGCTCTGCACTTTATCCCTCTGCCTCCCCCTCCTCAGCAAAGCCCCCCTTTTTAAGTGAAGGACACTTGTCCCCACCCAGCAGTGTCATCCCCCCATCACCCGTGTCCCCTGCCTTTCCTTGTGCTGCTGCCATCCAGGGCAGCACGGCGGGAAGGGGGACACGGGGCCCTCAGGGCTTCCTCCAACTTTTAACACTTTTAGGCACTTTTTTTTCCCCCATCTTGGTTTGCACAGCGGTGCTGAGGCCCCAGCACCGTGGCAGGCGACCGCCGCTCCCTCACAGCCGTGCCGTCCATGCCAGGCCGGACCCGGGTGCCACCTGAGGGACCTGAGTGCCACCAGACTGCTCTGGGTGCCACCAGACTGCTCTGAGTGCTGCCAGTGGGACCTGGGTGCCACCCGGCTGCTTTGGGTGCCACAGTGGAACCCAGATGCCACCAGACTGCTTTGGGTGCCACAGTGGGACCCAGGTGCTGCCAGTGGGACCTGGGTGGCACCAGACTGCTTTGGGTGCCACAGTGGGACCCAGGTGCTGCCAGTGGGACCTGGGTGGCACCAGTGTGACCTGACTGCTGCCAGTGTGACATGGGTGCCACTGGTGTAACCTGGGTACTGCCAAGGTGACCGGAGTGCTTCCAGTGTGACCCAGGTGCTGTTGGTGTAACTCAGGTGCTGCTGGTGTGGCCCCGGTGCCACCAGTGTGACTTGACTGCTGCCAGTGTGACCCAGGTGCCACCAGGATGGCCCAGGTGTCCCCAGTGTGACCTGGGTGCTGCTAGTATGACCCAGGTGCCACCAGTGTGACCCTGGTGCCACCGGTGTGACCTGATGCCACTGCTATGGCAGGGGATTGCTGGTTATCATTGAAAGCAATAATTCCTCATCGGGCCTTTCCCTTCAGGGATTTCCATGCTGGAAGCAGGATAAGCTTTGGGGCAAGAAATCCCGCTGACGTGATTGTTTATTTTATGTTTAATTGTTAATTTTTGCTTTGCCTCCTCCCTGCTGACCTGGCTTTGGTGCCTGCAGGAGGGAGGATTAATTATTTTGGGTAAAATCTGAGCAAATTCCTGTGTCTGGGAAAAAAAAAAAAAAAAAAAGGTTATTTTTTTCTTTGCTGTTAATACCTGTGATTATTTTATACAGTAAATTTTAAAGCTTACGGTTTTATAATTTAATAAAGGTGACGGTATTTGCGGGCAGACGCCTGGTGGCTGCAGTCACACAATCACTGGGCTGGAAGGGGCTGCTGGAGATCATCTCATCCATCCATCCCCTGCCCTGGCAGGGTCACCTGGAGCAGGTGACACAGGAGCGTGTCCAGGGCGGTTTGGGATGTCCCCAGAGAGGGAGATCCCTCCCACGCCTCCCCTGGGCAGCTGTCCCAGGGCTCTGCCACCCTCCTGTGAAGTTGATGACTGAATATCCAGATTGGGAAGGGACCCACAGGGATAATCCACCCCAATTCCTGGCCCTGCACAGACACCCCAATGTCACCGTTGGACACAAAAATGACAAACTTGATTCTAGTAGTTACAAAGATTAGAAGGTTTTATTTGCCGTTTTGTGCAGCCTTTTTACAACATGCTGCGCTGAAGAACCATATAATTGGTTAGTAAAAACAACANTTCTCCAGAGCAGATGCTTTTTGGGGAGAGGTGGCAGCAACCACCATCCATGCCCAGGCAGGATCATCCCCTGCCACCCTGGCCCTGCACAGAGCCCCAACAATCCCAGCCTGGCCATCCCTGGCAGCGCTGTCCAAGCTTTCCTGGAGCTCTGGCAGCCTCGGGGCTGTGCCCATTCCCTGGGGAGCCTGGGCAGTGCCAGCACCCTCTGGGGAAGAACCTTGCCCTGAGATCCAACCTAAATCTTCCCTGGCCCAGCTCCAGCCGCTCCCCCGAATCCATTGAGGTGAAACTCCAGTGGTTCGGTCCGTGCCCATCCCTGCTCCTGTCTGGGCACCGCCGGGAGGAGCCGAGGCCACCCTCCATCACCCTCCGGGCTCGCCGGAGGAGAAACGCGGGCGCGGCGCGGCCCCTCCCGGCCGCCGTCCCGCTCCTTCCGCGGCAGCCAATGAGCGGCGGCCNGCACCCTCTGGGGAAGAACCTTGCCCTGAGATCCAACCTAAATCTTCCCTGGCCCAGCTCCAGCCGCTCCCCCGAATCCATTGAGGTGAAACTCCAGTGGTTCGGTCCGTGCCCATCCCTGCTCCTGTCTGGGCACCGCCGGGAGGAGCCGAGGCCACCCTCCATCACCCTCCGGGCTCGCCGGAGGAGAAACGCGGGCGCGGCGCGGCCCCTCCCGGCCGCCGTCCCGCTCCTTCCGCGGCAGCCAATGAGCGGCGGCC
>WEIU01017749.1:1612835-1635425 GCA_013389925.1 Aegithalos caudatus
GTGGGCACGGAGTCCTAGAATTCAGGCACAGGAAATCCTAAGTGGGAATAGATCCATAAGGATCATCCAGTTCAGCTCCTGGCCCTGCACAGACCCCCCAACAATCCCACCCTGTGTCTGAGCATTGTCCAAGCTCTCCTGGAGCTCTGGCAGCCTCGGGGCTGTGCCCATTCCCTAGGGCAGTGCCCAGCACCCTCTGGGGAAGAACCTTTCCTGATCTCCAGCCTGAGCCTGCCCTGGCCCAGCTCCAGCCCTTCCCAGTCCCAGAGATCGGAGCTGCAGCCCCTGCTGAGCTCTGCCCTCAGTCTCCTCCAGGCTGAACAACTGCTGCTGTTAATGTTTTAGCACAGGTCTAATGCTCCCAGCTTTTAATACCCTCTTGACTGGAGCCCTTGATATTAAAACTCAGTCCTGTGATCAAATTGTCTCCAGAACAAATCCCACAGATCCTTCCCCTTTCACAACGTGTCCTGAGAGCCTCTGCTGTGTGTGGATGAAGTGCCAGTGCTGTCAGTGTGCTGGGAGACCCCTGTGCTCCCTGGCAGCTGCTCCCTGGTGCAGCCTGACTCCAGGCTCCCTTTCTGCAGACTCCCAAAGTTGACTTGTGCTCCAAGCTCGGGATGGATTTGAAGCGGACGATGCTGCTGCGCCTCGCCCGGCGGGATCCCCGGCTGCATCCCGATGATCCAGCCAGGAGAGAGGCCATCTATGACAAGTACAAGGTGGGTTCCTGGCCTGCAGTCCCTGGCCTGCTGTCTGCTTTTGGTGCTCCTGTGCTGAGGGGCAGGGAAATATGAACACCATCAGGCTTTTCTTGTCTCTTTGTGGCTTCTGATTTCAGTACTCATCATTTAGGGGCACAAAAAGCAGTTTTGCTGTGATTGAGGTCAGTGAGACTCTGCAATAGAAAACAGGAAGAATTTGTGCTACCCTGTTGCTGTTGGACACAAAATGAAGAGCTTGACTCCAAGGAGGATTTATTTTACAATTTGTTCAGTCCTTTTATAACATGCTGTACTAAAAGGCAATATCATTTGTCCATAGGACTGACAACTTTCTAGTTCCATTGGTCAAACTTAGAGAAAACACACAGGCACAGCTGTACAACACTATTTACAAAACAGGAGCTTGTTTACAACATTTTTATTCTGAGAACAAACCTCCCAATGACTGTCCCTTGGGAACACTCAGCAAGCAGGCTAAAATTTCTCAGATTCAGAAAAATCAGGCCCACACTACCCCTGGAGAGAGGAGCCCAGAGTGCCCTTGTGCTGTTGAGTTTTGTGCAGCTGGTGGTGGTTGCCAGCATGGAAACACCAGCAGCACCCACAGTCCATGGAGCTGTGCTGAGAAACAGCCCCAGAACTACATACAGGAACTGCAGGAGCAGACACAGCTGATCAGAGAGCAGAACCCCTGCTAAGGAGAAAGGAGAGAAGTGGGCCTTGGTTGTTAGAAATGAGGGAACAGGCCTTTGAGATTTGTCCACAGTAATGTTCCCACTGGATCACATTTGTGTCCTGGGCATAGAGGGGATCTGCATCTTGGTCACCTGCAAAGGCTGTGCGACCTTCTCCTCCTTTTATCACAGGAATTTGTGATCCCAGAAGAAGAAGCTGAGTGGGTTGGCTTGAGTTTGGAAGAAGCCATAGAGAAACAGAGGCTTCTGGAAAAAAAGGTGAGACCCTGAGGCAGTGCTCAGCATTCCTGAGGTGTTGTGGCTGCACATCCAGCTTCTTCATGGGGTGTGTTCACCCACGTGCTCCAGTACACACTGATGGCAGGCAGTGTGAGGAGGGAGGGGAAGGAAAAGGGAGGAAGGGAGGGAGGGAGGGATCCTTGGGAGCTGCTGATGATTCTCATCTGCTCTCAGAACTGGGGAAGCTGCTGGGTGCCCCACACAGGTGCCTGCCCTCTCTGAGGGAGGGTTACAGAACTGAGCAGCAGCTGTGGCACAACAGGTTCAGCCCCTGAATAAAACCCAGTCACCTTTCCTCTGGTTTTAGCTGCCAGCACTCCCTGGGCTCCCCACTGCCTTTCCCCTTGCTGCTGTTCAGGTTCACTCCTCTCAGTGGTTTATCCTCTGCTTTGTTGCAGGACCCTGTCCCCCTCTTCAAGGTGTATGCTGAAGAGCTTGTCAGCCAGCTGAAAGAACAGCAACAGGCAGTGCAGAAGCAGTAGAAGGAGAGAAACCTTGGGAGCAAAACCCCTGCTGCAGATAAAGCAGTGGGATTCAGGGGCTCTGCTGCCTGAGCACCTGAAAACCACGTTCCTGAAGTGTCATGACAGCCTAAACTCAGTGAGGACCTGTTCCTGTGGGCTGAGGAAAGAGTTCCTGTGCTGTGGCTCTGAGAGTTCTTGTCAGACTGACTCAGTGTGGATCTTCTGCCTGTACAAGCAGTTGGCTGATGTTGAGAGCCCGCTTGTGATGCAAAATATACATTTTGGTATTATAGCAGTTAACTTCTCTCTGATACTTATTTTATTCCTGTGGTGTAGCAGGAACTGAGACACAATGTAACTTAGATCAATCCCCAGCTTCATCCAGCCCAGATGGTTCTGCCCCAGAAGTGTGACCCCAAACCCCTCAACAGGTGGGGCTCAGCTCCCCAGCACAGCTCACTAATCCTGGGGTTTCAGCCCTGTTTCTGTTTTAAGTTGGTGAGTTTTAAACCTTATTTTGTAAAAATGTAGTTGAAGTGAGTGTTGAAGTCTTTGCTGCTGTCTGGCAACAAGAGACTGCAGAGCACTTGCCATAATTACAGGCTGATGAACAGCCCTGGGAGTCCCTGGTGTTGTCTGGAAGCTTTGTGGTGGTGCAGAGTTTCTGGGTGGATCAAAATCAGCCTCTGCCCCTTTCCCCTCGGCTCTGAGGTGAGGGACAAGCAAAGAGCCTGCAGAACCTTGTGTGGGTCATCTGGATCATTCCTTGCCACTTGGAAGGGACTTTGCCTTAGCCCTGTCTTAGGCTTCCCCTCTCTGGTGCATCAGGGCCAGTGCACTGCCTTGTTTGTGAGCCACAGGACTGATGAGAGAGAAGCTGGGCTTGTGGAGCAGTGTGGCTCAGCCCCTCTGCCCTGGAATGGAGTCAGACCACAGGGGAGTGGAGATTGCCAGTGCCTTGAAGGGTTGGGGGAGAAGTGCAGGAGCCACTGAGCATCAGCTGGGGTCTGGCTGAGGTAGAGTTGAATGAGATCTAAACAACAGTATTTCATGAAAACCAGACTTCTCTGCTGCTCTTTAGGACAGAGAAGGGGCTGGAGTCCTCCTAAGGGGTATTTGATCCTGCAGGGGAGCCTGGCACAGGCTGGTAGGGCTGGCTGGGGCTGCCAGACTGGGCTGTGCTGTTCTTGCAGGGGCACAGGGGGAGCAGGCTGGGTGACAGAAGCTGGGATGTTTCCAGCCTGCCTGTGTGTTCGTCCCCAGCAAGTGCAGGTTCTCAAGAGCAAACTGGCACAGAAGGTCATATTTGCCTAATTAATGATTGTGCAGCTAGGCCAGCACAATGACATTTGGTTATCTTCTCTCTCTGCTGCAACTGAGCTGAGTGGGAAGCTGCTGCCCAGCTCCTCGGGGACCCTGACACTCTGCCCTCGTTAGAGATAATTAGCTGGGACAAGCTCCTTGTTTGACAGCTCTGCTCATCATTAGGGCCAGCACAGCTCATGCATTTTAATGCAGCTCCCAGCAAAGCTTCAGCCCCTGGCTCTGTCCTGGCCCCCCTGCACAGCTTTGCTGGAACGTACCCGGCCTCCCGAGCCCGCCTGGATCCTGCCCAGCCCTCTGGGGTCCCTGGTGCCTCGGCACTGAGGGAGCTCTTGGAAGTGGCTGAGGGGACAAAGAGCAGCTGCTGCTCTGTCCCGGGGGTGGGAGGTTTTGGTTCTGTGGAACTGAGGCTCTGCTTGTGTCTCCTCCCACGGCTGGAACCACCCAGCCTGGACCCTGCCTGTTCTCCAGAGCTGCTCATTGGGCATCTGCAGGATCGGGAGGGCTTGGTGGGTGACAAGGGGTAGCAGGAGCTTTTGGGGGAGAGCTCCTGTCCTGCTGGGGGTGAGGGTTCTAAGGGGGCACTGCATGAGCACAGCTGAAGCTGCAGGAGGTTCTCTGGAGATCTATTTGGGATATGGTCAATCCTGACTTCTGTTATCCTGCCTTTGCAGAGAAACTTTCCCCTTGCTCCTTTCCTTGTACCCATGTTGGATGTGGCCCAGAGATTTACTCTCATGGATTACTCTGCTGCTTTGGGGGGAGCAGAGTTGGAGCACACAGGGCTGCTGGGCACAGCAGGAAATGTCTCAGGGTGGGCAGGGAGCCCCTGTGCAGCATTTGGGGTAGTCTGGGCTACAACCCCCCCAGCCAGGGTACCTTGAGGTGGAGGAACAGCTCAGGGGCCAGTGTTAGACCTGTCCTGCTCTTACAGAGCTGGCTGCAGCTGCAGAGTTTGGTGCTGCTTGAGGGATGGATTTTCCCTGTCCAGGTGGGCTCAGTCTGGCAGGGAATGGTTCCTTCACTGCCCTGACAGGGGGGATCAGAGGACCTGGTAGTTTGCCATGACAGTGTTCCCAGGAAGCCACAGCTGGCACAAACCCACGGGTGCAAGTGGGTGCTGTCAGCTTGAAGTTGAAAATCCACCCCTGCCCAGGGGAAGGGCCTGGCTGCCAAGCACAGCTCAGACCCCAGCACTGCCTCAGGCTCCTGCAAAGGTCAGCAGCCTCTGCTCCTGGCCCAGAGCCAGGCACAGGCACGTGGAGCCTGGGGAGGCTCCAGCACCGGGCTGGCAGCTGGTAAGGATGTGACAGCCCCCAACAAACTGCCAGAGAGCCCTGCCAGGGTCACCTTGGATCAGGCTGGGATGGCAGGGCTTGGAAAGGGAAATGGGGAAAAATTATCTCACCAAGACAGCAGTGAAAGGAAGATGAATGAGAGGCACGTGTGGTGTATTAACCAGCAGCACTGGGAAGAGAAATGGCCAATCCAGGACTGAGGGGTTCCTGTTTAATTCATTCCTCAGGTATCAAAAACACACCACTCTCTTTAATAGTCCCAGCAAGCCACAAATATGAAACTGCTCCTTGGAACATCAAATTTGGGCCCATGTTCCAGTTATGGAGGAACAACTGGTAGGGAATCACCCCCAAAACCCAAAACTGCAAAGTAATAAACCAGAGGAAAAGGTTAACTGGGGAAAGCATCCAAGAGGGAAAGGCCATGGGTGGGATGGCTGGGCTAATCCTGCTGTTTGGGACTTGGTGGTTCTGAATTCTGGTGTTTGCTGGTATCTTGAAGCAATGTTTGAATTTTGCCTGTCTCACTTGTTATTCCCAGCAAGTCACAGTCACTGATCCAAAATAGCAGTTTGAGATTAAGGCTCTGCTTCTCAACAAACATTTTCTTACCTGTTTATCTTCATGAATTAAATAGATTTTCTCTGTAAATTCCCAATAATCCCCTTTGTATTCAAACAAAAGGGATATTTGGGGAGCAATAGCAAAGGCAGCATATCCCTTCCTGCTGGTCTCATAGGTAAACCTGTATTTCCCTCCTGGCTTAGAGGCCCTTGGTTTAATCCACTGTTGCAAAGGGATGTGACTTTTAGGAGTGCT
The DNA here is from genome assembly GCA_013389925.1 of Aegithalos caudatus. Taxonomy (NCBI): domain Eukaryota; kingdom Metazoa; phylum Chordata; class Aves; order Passeriformes; family Aegithalidae; genus Aegithalos; species Aegithalos caudatus. Next base: position 1,618,439 of record WEIU01017749.1, read on the forward strand.
GTGAATCAGGTCAAGCTTGGTGTCAGCACAGGTCAAACTGTAGCCTGAATGTCATCCCCCATCCTATAGCATTAATCAAGGAGACATGAGATGTAGAAACTCTCTTGGACAATTCCAGAAAACCCTTTCAAATATCACTGCAGTGTTTCCAGATCCACAGGACTCAATTCCTTCCAGACAGCTGCTCTGGGATGCTCAGGCTGCTGGGGCTGGGAGTATGTGCTGTGCTCATCCCCACAGCTTTGCTCCCACCCTGGAATTTGCTCTGGGGATGAGCAAATGGCAGCAAATATCCTGGTGGCTCTGCCTGTGAGTGACAAATCATTCTGGATTTTAGGGATCAAGATGGAGCCGGGCTCATTACAGAGGGAAGGATGGGAGACCATGGGTAGAGATGGGGCAGCCACTGGTTGGACTTAAAGTAAAACTTCCACAGGAGGGTGGTGCAGTCCTGGGACAGGGTCTGGAGAGGTGGAGGTGTTCAGAGGACAGGGTGAGGCCCTGAGTGACCCACTGGAGCCTTGCAGCCAGCCCTGCTCAGAGCAGGAGCCTGGGCTGAGACCTCCAGAGGTCCTCCCAAGCTCGCTGTGTGCTGCAGCTCCTCCCTGCAGAGCAGCCAGCGAGGAGGGGCTGAGTCCTGGTCAGGGGAAGAGCAGCTCCCAGGTGCTGGCAGGAGAGGAGGGAGTTCAGTAGCTCTCTCTCCAGGTATTTGTTCCCTCCCTCCCTCCCTGGGGTGTGGACAGTCACCCTCTGGCCTGAGCTCCTTCTGCAGCCACGTGCTGTGCTCTCTTTTCTCTCCACCCAAGGAATTGTCTCGTGTGCCAAACCATCGCCTCCAGGACAGGGATGGCAGGATGGAGTGATTGGCCACGTGCTGGATCACCTAGAGCCCAGTGAAGTGGAGCAGCAAACAACCTGGCCCTGTGTGAGCATCCCTGGGGCTGCCAGCCTCGGGTGCTGGCTGGCTGTGGGCAGCAGAAGGCCCTGGTGGCTCTCCACGATGACCACTGGCTTTTCCAGCCCTGCTGGTTCCTGACACACTGCTGGTCCTGGCCCTGCAGGGGACGAGGTGCATGCCAGCTGTGTCAGGGCAGAGCTGTGGCCTGGTGGGGCTCTGGGGGGCTCCCTCTGGGGTGAGACAGATCTGCAGCCAGGCAGGGTCTGACTGAGCCTGGGTAGAGAGGTGGAGAGGGACATGGGGGCTTAGGTGTTACAGTAAGGAGTCATAAGAAGGGGGAAAAAAATAATTAAATAATTAAATGAATAAAATCTACATATGCAAATTAATTGCCAAAAGCTCCCTGCCATATTCCTGCCACCCTCTGTCCTGCAGCTGTGGGCTGAGCTGTTTGGAGCCACTGGCCATGGGGAGATGGCCACATGGAACAGGGGCAGGCAGGTGCAGTTCCCTCCATTCCCTGCTCCTGCCACATGCTGTGGGCTCAGGTCAGGCTCCTTGGCTGCAGCAGGAAGAGCAGAGAGGGGTGGCCATGGCCAGCTCTGAACTGGCCACAGAGGCCTTTGCCTGGCTGGACTCTGCTGCTCTGTGCATCCAGTGCACACATTTTCCAGGCAGCCATTGCCATGGAAACATGGAAATGGTGCTGGTTCAGGCCAGCCAGAGCACTCAAACACAGAAAATAGCATTTCTGAGATGGGAGTGGGGCTCTGCTCACAGGGCCTCTGGGTACCTGGGATGTGGCTGCTCTGAGAGGGTCCTTGCGCCCTGGTGTCCCCAGGGATGTGTCCCCCAAGCACAGGTGAAATGAGGTGGAGGGAACACACAGGATGGGACATACTAGGGAGAAGGGAGCAGCGGGAAGGGGATTTCTCTGGCAGTGCTTCAGGCGTGGTTGGGGCCAGGATTTTTGTGTTTCAGCCAGGTATTTATTCCCATAGAGACTACTCACACATTCCAAGGCATTTTAATTTCCTTGACAGCCCTTTAAATTCCTTGACAGACCCCTCCTGCAGGTGCTGTGAGACTCAGGTGGACTTTCCCTAAGGAGTCTCCCCTGCCCAGCTGGGTGTGAGGTGACTCTGCCCCCACAGCCCATAACTGTCTGTGACTGCTCATTTTACTCCTTAGGATGCTGTCCCTTGACTTTTGAGGCTGGTCAAGGACCTGAGCTTGGTTAAATCCTTCCCCCTAAAAGTCATGTATGGATTTGGAAGGTTTCAAGGGGTGGAAAGTCTTCACTCCTAACTTTAAGCTGCCTTGCTCCAGCTCTGGGAATGGAGCTTTGTCATGCTGTGCTCCCAGTGCAGGACTTTGCCATATGTGGGATTTTCTCCTCTTTCTCACACTTTATCCTCTCAGTCTATTGGGCTTCAAGGCTTGCTGCAAGGCTTTTCCTCCAGAAGTCATTCTCTACCACTGTTTTAAAGTGTGGAACCTGTGTGCCAGCACCAAAAATGGAGGGAAATCTCCTTGGATGCAGGCACTAGGCTAGTGGGTTTCCACCTGGCCAGGTGGTCCTGGGATGTACAGAAAGTACTGTGGAGATAACTCACACCCAGACCCACCTCTCCTGGTGAGCTCCCTTCTCTTTTTCTGAATGCTGTGTCACCTTTTATTGGGTTATTTTCCCTGTCTTTTGCCTGATACGCTGAAAAACAAGGTGAATTAAGACCTTTGTAGGGCTCTGGGGAAGATACTTTGTTGGAGGGCTTGTGGAGCCAGTCTCTGCACTTGGGAGCAAGGCAGGGGCTCCTTGGTGGGGGGACCAGCAGGTCCCGGTGGCAGAAGGGGACAGCTTGTGGCAGGAGAGGGGGGAAGGTGACAAGGCCCTGGCAAGGGAGCTGGCCGTGGGTGTGTGTGGTTGAAGCCGCGATGGCGTGTGGCTAAAACTGCTGGCTCGGAGCCCGGGAGCCGGGAGTTTCCATGGGAACGGCGGGAGGATGCTCGGAGGGCAGCGCGGGCTCTGCCGCCACCGCCCCGAGCGCAGGTGGGAGCTGCCCTGGCTGGGCACCTGCAGGTACCCGGGAGGCACCAGCTCGTCCTCAGTGCCAGGGGAGCGATCCCCCCTCAGCCAAAGCCCAGAGCACCTCACACAGACGCTGCCTTTGACAGACAGAGATGGCACAAGCAGGAGAGCAGCCCCAGGCAGGACCAGAGCACGGCAGGACCCGGATCAGTCCCCGGGCTGTGCCCAGAGTCCCATCCCTGAGTCCCAAACCTGCCTCCCGCTCCCAGCAGAGCCCGGAGCAGGCAGCTCCTGGCCCAGAGCACAGCTGGGGCTGTGACACCGTCCTTAGTGTGGCTGCGTGGTGTGCACCCGGTCTCTGCACTGGGGGATGCAGTGCCCGGCTGGATCGGGGCTGGAATGTTTGTGCTGAGCCTTCCCGGTCACCCAGAGCCGGCTGCTGATGAGTGTGGGTGGGGAGAGCCCGCCCTCGGTGCCTCCCTTTGCTTGCCCTGGCCCCAGGTGGGCTCTTTGCCCACCACTGGGACCAGAGGTGTCGGCAGCAGCTGCTCCAGGCACCAGCCAGCCCCTTCTCCACTTCTCTGGAAGCCTTTGGTGACCAGGTTGTCACCAGCACACCCATGGGAGCTTTTTTGTGGGCATCATCCATTGCTGCTGCTCCCAGTAGACAGGCTTCCATTTACAATCACCCTAGTTTCCCAGAGGGAGAGTATTTACTCTGGTGCCCACACAACCCATTTCCAGGAGTGTTTCTGGAACTGCTGTCAGGTCAGTGACCTGCCCTTTCCAGGCTCTCCCTGTGATATGTGAAAAGGAAATTTATTATCACATCTGCCAGGCTCCAGACAACTCTTTCTGGCAGTGGGTAGGTAGGATTTGTCACAGGATCAACTGGTTCACCCTCGGTTCCTTCAGAAGCCCTGGACACACCTGCTGCTGCATGGCTCCTTTCTGCTCTCAGCTGGGTTTCTGTTGACATCTGTGGTCACCTTTGTCTCCTCACTGCTCCCCAGGACAGGAACCCCCAGTTCTCCCAACAAAACAGTGAGCTTAGGCAGAATCTCCCAGTGCTCCCCCTGCAGCTGTCCTGAAGGACTCCACGCTCTGGATTGCTTTGAGGAGGAAATGGGAAGATGACCTTGGCTTCCTTACCCTCAAGCCCACGCTGCTCATCTCTCACCTTGCTGTCCATTTTCTCCACATTTCTTCAGCCTTTAGATTCTCCCTAAGACCTGTTTTTTCCCTCACTTTGCTGGAACTACTGTTTAGGGCCAGTAATGACCATGAGAACAGAAGCACATTGCAGGTCCCGTGTCGGTGTTCCAGCCAGCAGGCCTGGGCTGGGCTGTTTGCTGTTCTCTGGCTGCCACATCCATCCCTGGACCATGAGAATGGAACCAGGACCACATTCCCACCTGCAGGACCCTCTTAGCTGTGAGCATGAACCCATGTCCACATCACAGGACTGGTGGCCAGGCCTGTGCTCTGTCCATCATTGTTAACACCCTCCAGAGGAGTGGGAGGCTCTGGGCCTCACAGACCTGGCTTGGAGAAGCATCCCAGGCTCTAGGGATGAGCATGGCCAGCAGTGCGACTTCCCCATCCCAGCCAGCACCACAAAGCCAGGAAAAAGAATGGCTGATAGCAGTTCCCTGGTAGAAAACCCCAGTGCTGTGAACAGGAATCACAAACGGCAGCAGTGGAGAAGGAGGGAAGAGGTCATGGAGGACAGTTTGGCGCCATCCTGGCTCTTGGTATGAACCAGTGTGGAATCCCAATGAGAAACAGAAGAAATGGCTGGTAGGGCACTGTGTGTCTGCACCCAGCACCACTCCTTGGTGGAGGAGGATGATGAGGGTTGACAGTGATGATCCATGATGGTGTGGGAAAGCCTTGGCGCCGAGGCATTGTGCAGCGGGAGCGATGGGAAGGGCTGGCCAAGGGAGGCGCCGCTTTCTGCAACAGCCTTCAAAGAGTTTCCCTAAGTGTTGCTGCTCTTCAGGGCTTCCTCCTCCAAGGGAAAAAAAAAAAGTAGGGAAAAAAGGAGACGAGGAAGAGCAATCTCTGGGTGCGGGATGAAAGCGGCCTGTCTTGACTATTTACCCAGCAATTATAAGTAAATCGGTGGTGCCTAACGGGGCCGGTTGCCATAGTGACGATGGGATGGAAGGACCAGCATTTGGTCCTGGCTGCAGCCAATCAGGCTGGGAAGCCCAAGCTGCAATATAAAGTAAAGATTCCCATCTTCCAGCCACGCACTTGCCAAGAAAGGGAAATAGGTTCAAGAGTCTGGGGAAAAAAAGTGCTGCGGCCGGCGGCAGGCAGGGCGGCTGCTCCCGTCATGGCGGACTGCGAATGCCCGGGCAGGTGAGAATCCCAACTCTCCCCATCTCCCGCTCATTGTTCTCCCGCGCCGCGGTCCCTCCAACGCCCCACCCCACCCACGCCGCCGCCCCGACCCCCTCGCCCCGGCACCCACAATGAAACCCCCCTTCGGGTGGGAGACAAAGAGAGGCGGGTGGAGAAATGCTCCACCATTCTCCCCAAATTGCCATCGTAGGCCTTTCAAATCAAATTTCGCAAAGCAGCTTCATCAAAGGCCCCCAGCTGAGAGGCACGAGCCCCATATTCCTGCCCCCCCGGCAGGTCTGGGGTGGTGCGGTGATCCCATACAAAGTCGGCACCGCTCCAGAAGTGTCTTTGCAAAAAAAAAAAAAAAAAAAAAAAAAAAAAAAAAAAAAAAAAAAAAAGAGGGGGGAAAAAAAAAGGGGGGGGAATATGGAGATAAAAAACGCAAGCGAGAAAGAACGGCGCCTAAATTGCTCATCGTCTCCCCATCTCATTACTGGCGACTTCTGAGGACGGATATTTCCAAAGGCTGCAATGAAAGACTTGTGAATGGAGCCCCCCCGGATGAGATCAAAGCCCGAGGCTGGGACGCCAGGGTGTGCCGGAGGAGGGGGCGAGGGCCGGCAGCGCCGCAGGATGCTGGGGGGAGCCTTCCTCCCCTGCTGCCGCTGCCCTCCATGTTTCCCAGTGTCGCTGCTGCCGCTGCCTGACCCATCTTGCAATGGAGACCAGGGACGGTGGCCAGATCCCAATGACTGGAACCGAGACGAGCAAACTCCGTTGGCTCGCAGTTCGGCAACTCTCCCAAAATTCATGGTTAATAAAGGAGCTTATTCCGTCCGGGACCTCTCCAGACACCTCGAATTGCAGATGAGCGGGTGGCTTCCCCACCGCTGGAGCCCACTCCTTGGGTCTCTTCTCTCCTCACGCCGCGGCATCGCCAGCCTGGTGAGCCACCAGCAGAAGGGCCGAGGACAAAGGCAAGAGGACAGAAGTTGTGCCACTTTCCCTTCCCGCCGCCTCCCTTCAAACGCGGGCTGCTTTCTTCTGCTCAGCAATAAATTTGGCTCCGGGCGGCGTTCCCACCACCGGCACCACCGGCAGCCGGGCGCCCCATCAGCGGCACGGAGAGCAAACTCACAGATGGTAAAATAAGAGAGTCGTGTAGGGTTCAAAGAGACCTTCTATGTCAATTGTTATATTATTAGGTAAACTCCAAGAAGAAAATCTTTTAATCCACTGTGGCTAATCCAGTCCACTTTTGTTGGCCAGGACATATTCAGCATCAACAAAAGGCTCTGGCCGACGGACACCGGCATACATAATGTATTGATAACTGCGGGAGCCGGCTCGGCGGCAGAAAGAGACACTGCTCGGGCCAGCAGCGGGGGCCAGCAGCAGGATTTGCCCGACTTTTATCAGTTTTATTTTCATTTCAAAGAACGCGGCTGATATTTGCACTGCGCTGCTTTCCAGGGGAGCACAAAGAGCGCAGGGATGTTCCCAGCTCCGGCCGGCCCTGAAACCTCGCCGGGATCCTGCCAGGACCTCGGTGGGAGCCTCACCCCTCACTGCCTCCCCAGGGCAGTGGTGGCACAGAGGGATGCAAGGCCAGGTTGGTTCCGGGCCTGGTTTTGGGGTGGTGGTTCCTATGGGGAGCTGGCAGCTGGCGTGGCTCCCCTTAAATTAGCCATGACCTGGGATTTACCCTGGGATGGTGCTGTTGCCCTGGGAGGGGGGAATCACCTTCCTCTAAGGACATGGGATACAACTGATGTGGGAGTAGAAGAGTCCATGCTGCGAAGAGCCGGCGCCGCTGGGGAGGAGAAGTGGAGATCACTCCTGGAGTCAGCTCATCTTCCCAACATGGCACAGCAGAGACCAGAGCCGAGGAACCTGGAAAGGAAATAAAACCAGCGGCAGCCAAGGGCAGGTGGGACACGAGTGGGGACCACGTGGCCACAGCCCGGCTGATGTGGGTGTTCGGGCAGGAGGAGGTGGGAGCTGGTGGGAATGAGCTGAGAGGGGTTGAGGTGGCAGCTGTGGATGCTGGAAGTGAGTAGGGCACCAGCCACCCACCCCCTCCAGGCACTGGGTACAGCCTGTCCTGAGCAATGGGCTCCCCTGGGGAAGTTCTGGGCAGGAGGGTATGGATGGCCAGGCTGTGACCACAGTGACTGGGAACAGCTGTGAACTACATGGCTGGACAGGCATTGGTGGCCATGGGGTGAGGATGGGGCTGCAGGGAAATCTGCACAGCAAGGAACTGGGGTCTCTGGTGGGTGTGACCTCACTCAGGAGCCCAGGGCACTCCCAGGATGCCATTGAGTCCTGAATGTTCTTATTCCTGCTGCGGGTAGCTCAGTACCATCCAAGGCCAGTGGCTCGTGTAGTCATGGGGATCTTCAGTAAGAACATGGAAAAGAAACAGCAATGGAGAAACCAAAAGGACTCACTTCAAAGAGCCCGGAGGGCTTGCCCAGGGTTTTGTCCTCATGACAAGGGACAGCAGTGGTGTCCCTCTCCTGAGGATGGGGGACTCAGAGCACCCCCAGATGCTCTCTGAGGTGGGCACGGGCATTCATCCATTGGGATAGTGCTTACAAGGCACTGACAGGCACAAGTGACCCAGGGAGGAAGCAGCCTCACAAGGATTTGGTTGTTACTGCAAGCCCTGGATCAAGCTGTTCTGCTCTTGCTGCACTCACAGATACTGGGAATCCTCCAGAACTACAGTCCCCCTCCAGTGGGGTTAAAATGGCCAATGACAGAAGCTTCTGCACAGAATGGATGCACAGTGATTAAGCAGAAAGCTGTGAGTCACCAGCCCTGGACAGTCCATCCTGAGATCCCCCAAGGGATCCAAGGGACAGGAGTCAGGGATGTGGATGCCACCCTGAAGCAGAGGCTCTTTGGAAAGCTGAAGTGCAGTGGGAGCTCACTGAGCCTCTCTGCTCAACCCAGACAGTTTCTCTGACCACCACCAAGGCATTCCCAAAACTCCCAGCTGCTCCACATGGTCCATCCAGAGATGTTCCCAGCACAGAAGCTGCCAGGCCATACTGACACATGAGGAGCACAAACCACCTGGGAGATAGAGGATGAGAATTCAGGCTGAATCATTCATTTCCATCAGGCAGAATTTTCATGGCACGGGTCTCTGAGCAGCTGTTGAATACAAGACTAAGATAAACAGGCTGAGCTAAAGATGTTCAACTTTGGAGATCTGAAAATATCCCTTTGTTGGGAAGAGGGAAACATGGACCTCCTGGGCAGACACCTCTGCTCCATGTCCCACTGCAGGCCAAAGCTCAGGTGGGTTGGGGTGACTTCTGGCATTGACTGGTGTCTTGTGGACATTGACCAAAAGGTGGTCACCCAAGACCATGGGCATCACCTCACAGCCCTGGGAGAGTCAGAGAAGTGTGGGAAGAGGAACCCACAAGCTCCTCTGTGACACGTGTTCTCCATGACATGGCCTTGGCACACTGGGGAAGATGCTGCCAATAGGAAGAGTCCAAGTCCAAGGTCTGGATGAGATTTGGAGTTGTACATCTGCTTCCAGAGGTGTTTTCTCCTGTTTTGAGCCTCTGTAACTATAAAGAATCAAGATGAAATACAGCACAAGGTTGGATTTGCTCACATTTGCCAGCCATGGGTTCCCTGGGATCACTGTGCCAGCCAGCATGTATCCATGGAAGGACTTCTGACAGGAGATGCACTGGTAAAAGAATGCCCAGCAGGACAATCAAAGTGGGAATTTATTCTTTGGGAGAACACCAGGAGAGCCCTGAGGTGAGACAGCCAAGGCTGCTGGGGTCTGGCTGCTGTCAGCTCCCACTGTGGGGGGGAGGAGCTGCACAGGCTGAGGGACACAGCACAAGGGGTGTGAGGTGCTTGGACATGAGATGCTTGGACACAACATGGGTGGACAGCAGAGGGTGTCTCCAGCCCTGCAGAGCAAGGGAGCGGCAGGAGCCTCCGTGTCCTGATGGGGACAGGGGACAAAGGGCTGGGAAGCAGCTTCTATGGAAGACAGCCCAAGGCTTGGCTTCTGGAGGAGATGGGGCACTCAAAGCTGCCTGGCCTGATGCTCAAATCTCCAAGGAGCAGTTCTTGTAATCTCTTCCTCAGGGAAGTGGGATGCCACAGGATGCTCACAATCACAATTCCACAACTCCCCCTGCTCTCAGACATTCTGTCCTGGAGAGGACTTGGCTCTGCTGTGGTTCACCTGCCTGGCACAGGAAGGAGAGATTTTAGGAGAGGCAGCCAGGCAGAGAGTTGCCAAGTGGTGAGCATGGGTGACATGCCCAGAAGTGCTGGCAGAAGGGGACAGGGAATCCCATGGCTGACATCCAGTGCTGGTTTGCCTTGGCTGTGGAGCAGGTCTTGGATCCTTCCAAACACAGAGACGCCCCACTTCTCTGAGCCTCCTCCCACTGGAAATGATTTTGTCAGCAATTACTACAGCTTTCTGTCAGGATAAGACCAGCACTCTCCATATCTGCTCACCTCATGCTGGAAAGCCTTGAGATGAGTCAATGCCAAGATGACCTCCTGGGATGGACTTGTGCCAGGGCAGTTAAAGCAGCAGAAGAGTTTGGAGACTCCCCCTAAGTGTGTGGATAAATGGCACCCCCAGCTCATCAGGCAGGACTGTTCCCTGCAGCAGGAAGCAGGTCAGCCCCAGGCACTGCTGGGCTGTGTCCAGCATTTTGGCTGGTCAGGACCTCAGCTGGTGTCCATCAGGGCTGAGCCTTTCCTGGCACTGTCCCACTCATTCCCACCACGGAGGAGGAACCCTCCAGGGAAACCTCCAGTGACCCTCAGGCAGGTCACTGGGGTGGAGGGGTCCAGGAGATGTCTGTGCTGAGCCCTGGCCACCTCCACTGGGTGCTGGTGACACACCAGTGTGGGGGTCCCACCTCCCAGCTCAGCCAGGAAGGGATGGCCCTGGCTGGGGAGGTGGCACAAGATGGTTGCTCCGAGAAGGGACAGCTCAGAGGGAAGATGGCCAAAGAGGACAATCCCACCTGCAGCTGGGAATTTTCAAGGGGCTGCTGGGAAGCAGGAGGTTGGGAAAGAGGTGATGTGATGGAGGCTGGAGTCTCCATGAGGGTAGAGAGAGATCCCAGACGGTCTGTGGCTATCCTACCAGCCAGCTGAAAGGGCGGAGGCTCCCAGAAGTGTCCTGCCAGGACTGGGGGTCCCCCAGTTGGGGCTGGCCAGTCCCCCTGGCCTGGAATACACCTGGTCCTGCAGCACACACAGCCTGTTGTGCCACAGAAGGGCCCAGAGAGGGCTCTGGCTAGCAGACTGTGACCTCCTGCCAGCACAGCTGTCCTGCCTGACACGGGCAGCCACCAGGATCCTGCTACTGGCAATTAGCTCCCAGTGGCAATTAGATTCTGGCTGCTGGGCTGCCTGGACACCCAGAGCCAACACTTCCCCAGGGCATGGGATCACTCAGAGGAGCGTTTGGGGCATTTAATGCCCTGTCTGAGGAGCTCGAGGCTGAGAAAATCATTCTGCAGGAGAATTAAGGGGTGGAAATGCTGTGGGGCTTCCCTCAGCAGTGCCTGATGTGGTCACAGGGACCCTTTGCCCAGGGCTGGCTGGGGTTTGGACCTCAGCAAACCAGCCACAACCTCAGCTGCTGTTGTCACTTCATGGGCTCAGAGCTCTCCTGGTGAAGGACAACAGTGAGTTGGGACCTAAACTGTACCTGTCAGGCACAATGCAGAGGTAAAATTATTTCTAGAGCTTGCCCTGGATGCATGAGCGTTTCTGAGATGTCCTCACAAGCCTCCCTGCACACAGCAAAGCCGACCATAAACCCGTGGGCCACTAGGTGGACTCACAACAAACCAAAATTGCGGGATAGAGAGCTCCCTGACCGCCTGCCTCATCTCCGGGGAGAGCCTCCTCAAAGCAGAGGCACCGACAGCCAGAGTCGTCCCAGGAGAGAACAGAGAAACAGCAGTGTGTGTCCAGCTGGCCACTGCCTGCTCACCAGAGGTGGAAAATTAGCCAAAGTATGGTCCCAGGCCTTCCTTGTCACAAAAATTTTGCCAGTTCCCTGGGAGAGCTGACTCTCCAGGAGGAGTGAGCCAGCAATGTGGGGACCAGCTCTCCAAGCTGCAGTGCTAATGGAGATCGTATCCAAAGAGTCACACTGGAAATTTTGGGGCTGCAGGATGGACATCAAGGCACCACCAAGCACTGAGGTGGCTCTTGCCAGCCGAGCTGGTGGTCACAGCTAAGCCAGAAGATCTTGCCCAGTGTTACAAATCAGGTCTGTGAGAGCAGACCAGACGATATTTCTGCACTGACCAGCCTTTCCTCACCTTCCAGCAGCCCAGATCACAGTCTCTGATGGCAGGGGAAAGGAAACCCATCTTTCCCAGAAGAACCAAGCAGGTTAAATTATCACAGGCTGCTCTGGGATAACCCTGGTGCAGGAACCAGCTGTTTCCATGCAGCTGTTCCTCGTGTTCTTCTCACCCCATCCCACCATGGGGACACTGGAGCAGAGGGCAAGCAGTGGCCTGGGCAGGGGGGTGGGCCCTAGCTCTGCAGCGGGGCTTGGGAACCAGGGACAGGGTTGTCCCCTGACACTGCTGCTCCCTCCTGCCTCAGCTCTGCAAGCTGGGACCATTTCAGCAGGGAAAACCACTTCAGAGGCCCCGTGCTCAAGAGCACACCCTGCTTCAGACATCTCCCTCTCACAGAGAGGTAAGGTGTGAAGTGTGTCCTTCAGGACTGTGGGAACGAGTTCCACTGCTGTGCGTGGGGAGCACAGGGTGTCCCTGCCTGGCCCAGCTCCCCTGGAAGCATCTCCTGGGTAGGGTGGTCCCAGCAGAGATGAGCTGACGTCTCTTCTCTCTGCAGGGTGGCACTTCTGGGATGCGTGTGGACAGCATCCCATCCCTGGCATCCCGAGAGGAGCAGCGAGCCTGGTGGTCTGGAGCATGGAGAGGCAGGAGTGCGGGGCACAGAGCCAGGCTGGAGCCCAAAGGTGGGTGCAGGAAGGTGTGTGGGGTGTCCCCGGGGGGTGCTCACCTTCACTGGCTGGGGATGAAGAGCACTGGGTGTTGGTGCTGCTGGCTGAGCTCCTGTGCCATTGCTTTTGGGGTTGATCAAAACCAGGGGAGCTCTGGGGTCTGGGATGTGGCAGGGATCTGGCAGGGTCTTGGATGTGGCAGGGTCTCAGATCTAGCAGGGGTCTGTGAGGGCCTCTTTGCTCTGCCAGATATGGGAACTTTTCCCCAAAAGCAGCACAGAGGCCAGGTGGGGAGGGCTGGGGGACACACCAAGGGCCTGGCACCCTTATCAGTCCATGCACTTCTATGCCACAGCCCTGAGCTGGGATGGGAGCCCAGGGCTTATCTGGGGTGGGACAGGAGCGGGATGAGATGGTCATGTGAACAAACTGGGCTTTGCCCAGCCAGGGCAGAGGAACAGTAGCTGATATGGTCTCTGGCTGTTACTGGGGCTATGAATGGTGCAAACCAAGCAGAGGAGAGTGGCCATGAGCTGCTGTGACTCTCCCTGGGCTGGTTGGAATGGAGGAGAAGGAGTATGGGGAAAGCCTTGATCAAAACTCCAGTCCTGAGCCCAAAACATGAGGCTAGAGGTGGCTGACAGTCAGAAAGGAGCTGGGGTGGTCTGAGGGCTGGTGGTAGGAGGGTCACAGAAGTGTGGGAGGACAAATAAAAGTCCATGTGAGGCTCCTCTGTGAGGAGGGTGCTGGGTGAGCAGCACGTCCAGAGCAGCCTCCCAAGGCACGGCATGAGCATGTCTGTGATCTTTTTTGGGGGAAGCATCAGATTTAGGGTCTCTGTAATGCAGTGGGAAGGGCAAAGCAGAGCTGGGGGAAAGAGGCTGATGCCAGTGCAGGCACAAAGAGAAACACCTGGAGATGAAGGCAGAGCAAAGCTCTGTGAGAACAGGCCAGGGTGCTGGGACACTGCAGGGGCTCAGGGTTATGTACTGGGGCTTCCACCTGCCAGCTGGGCATCTGCACCACCATGGGCAAGCTGTCAGCTCCCTCTTGCACCCCAGGACATTATTTTCTTGGTGTAATTTTTTTTATTTAAATCATTATTTTCTTCAGCCATCACTGGTCATGTAGTCAAAGCCCAGGTCCTGCCTCAGCACTGAGGATGCTGCAGGCCCGAGGTAGGAGGCAGCACATCCCTGTGAGCGAGCTGCCCTTTACTTCTGTCAGTGATTAGTGTAGGACCTCATATTCCACAGTATTTCTATTTATCCCCTAGTTCCAAAAAGCTTTTTGAACACAAACACGAAGTTCGGCACCGCTTGTGACCTTGCAGGAGCCTTTTAAATGGCAGCCAAAGGTTGAACAGCACCATCTAGTGCGCTCCCTCCCGAATCCGCCCGCGCCGGAGGGACGCCGGCTCACACCCACGCTCATCCCTGCCGCTGGAAGGAGCGCTGCATGCTGCCAGCCATCACCCCCCAGCACCGGGCAGCCCCACCTTGCTCTGGGGCACTCAGTGAGTCGCTACAAAGAGGAGAATTCATTTGGGAGGACTAGTCAGTGCTGGAGCTGATCCCAGCGGTTTCAGGCTCTGCAGATGTTGGAGAGTTTGTGGGTCTCAAACTACCTTGGCAGGAGGGGAGGGTGCTACAGATCACATCCCTTTGCAAGAAGGCTCTGGAACTGCACTGCACCAGTGCTGCCTGCATGCAGCACAGACTCTTCAGACCAAAGGCTGAGAGCAGTTCCTTTTCTCCAGTGTTTGCTGCTTGTTTCTTCCAGGCAGAAAGGAATGTGTGCATTGGGAGCTGGGAAGTGTCCAGAACCCCAGGTTCACATGGGGGCAGCCTCAGTGGCAGGGTGACACCAGGGGTGTACCAAAACACCACTGCCGTCTCAGTGGTGGCAGTTTTGGTGTAAAAGTGATATTTGGGGTAAAAGGCAGAGCTTCACGATCAGCTGATGAAGAAAGGGAAATAACCAGGTTTGGTTCATTGGCCTCAAAGGCCTTGCAGGCTGATTCCTCCAGCACACAGTGAGGAATGCTCAGTGTGGTTTATCACCTGTTTGATGTCCTCAGATGAATCTGGAAATAAGTGATTTTGGCCCCTAGTAGAGTGCAGGGATAAGTCTCCTCATCATAAGCCACCCCCATGAGGGGCAAAAGGTAGGGAAGAGGCTCCAGAGGGAGCCCACGGCTCTCTCAGCCCCAAACATCCCTGCTAGAGGACCAGAAAATAATGAGGAACCATGAGGGCTTGGCATGGACCTTTGGGAATTTACTGCTTCTAGGAAAGGGCTGCTGCCTGGCTGCCTTTGCTGGAGCAGGGCAGTACTGGCCCTGCTTTCCCTGGGGGCATGCACAGAGTGACCCTGCACTGCTGAAAGGGACATGCCAGCTGGTCTGGAGGGCCCCTGCCTCTCTGTGTGCCTGGTCCTCACTCGGGGCTGTGCCCCTTGAGCTGGGGGAATGTGCCAGGAGCTGGTGGGAGCAAGATAAGCCTCCAGCACTTCTCTCACTTCCCCAGCTCCAGCCCAACCCGAGGAGCAGTAAGGAAGGTCAGGGAAGGATGGCAGCATGAGGGAGGGCATGTGAAGCTCCAGCACCTCAACCACCTGCATCCTGCTGCACCCAAACTCATTACCCACCGCCTCAGGCTCTCCCTTGCCACGGAGAAATCTTGCTGTGGTTTCTCAAACAAACTCAGCTCAAGCCATGAATCTTGCTGGGCCTTTCTCTGGGAGATGAAAAGCTCTTTAGCACCTGATCATGTCTCACCCATGAAGTGGCTGAAGTGCTATAATAGAGGCTCTCTAGGGCTCCTTTAAACTTGCTGGGGGGGCTGCAGGACTCAGCTACCCCCCTGCAAAGCAGGGCTCACTTCTAACTCTCATCCACCTTCTCCCGATTTCTCAGCATCCTTTCCAAAACAAAGATGCTGGAACCCTTCTGCTGTAGCACCCAACCCCATCCCAGCTGTACATTCCCCCTGCTGCTCCCACATTATCCCTCCTGTCCCCTAAACTCCCCCGATCTGTCCTTGCCAGATCCCGGCTTTCCAGCAGAAGGGCCCTGTGTTCAGTGGACAGACCCTTTCACAGCTGCTCGCATTCAAGCACGTTTTATTTGCCAGGGACTCAGCTTGTGAAGTTTTCTACAGCTGTCTTGACCTCGTCCATGTCTCCTGCCCCTCTCATTTCCCTCGCCCCGGCGTTTTTCTCAGCAGGGCTTTTTAATCTATTTCTAGACCATTGATGGAAATACTGAATAGCACTGGGCTTCCCATCCAAGCCCGGACACCCACTGAGCGCGCTCCCATTCTGCAGGGATTCCCCATTGATGGCTGTCGGTTTGCCAGCTCCCAGCCCCTTTAAGGTGTCCCTCTTGATGTTGTATTGTGCTAATTTTTAATCAGAATAGTATATGGATTAAGTCACATGCCTGAACAGAGCCCAGGTCTATTATTTCCATGCCGCAACCTTTATCAGCCAAACTTGTAATCTCTTCAAAGGATGACATCAGAGTTTGACAAGAGCTATTTTCTGGAAACTAGGCTGATTGCATTAATTATATTCCCATCCTTTAATTCTTTACCGGCTGAATCCCACATCAGCTTTTCTATTATTATGCCTGAGATCAGTATTGCACTGCTACGCGTAAATCAGCTCCGAGCATCGTTCACATGAGAGATTGCAAGGAGCCACATCATCCTGGCATACTCTGTGGTGGGGAGGGATGGGGAGTGTCACTGCCCAGAGTGGATGTTTGGGAGTTTCACAAAGCTAGAAAAAAATTTTGCATTTTGAAATGTGTTCCCTAAATGCATTGAGGCAGGCAACTGTGGTAGTGTAGTCGCATAAGAAAGCAGAAACAGTCCCTATTGGAAACCATTCTGAGTTATTTCTGATTTTCAGAGGCTTGTTTGCAGGTTCAGCTTTTGGGATGGTATCTAGGGTCTGCCTGGCTCAGAGTCCATCACTGCTTTCCAGGGAAGATGCACACTTTTGCACTTCCTGGCATACCACTCTCGTTTGACCTCTGCATCTGGCAACCACTTCTTCTCCCTTCAGTGTCCCCCACCACTGCAGCCTCAGAGCTGGTGCACCCTCTCCCCATAACCAAACATCCCCGATTTGGGGAATCTCCACGTGGTGTGACCCACTGCAGTCCGTGCAGTGCCACCTCTTGGACAGTGCCTGACTTCTCCCCGCAGCAGTTGCCCAGCTCAGAGAAGCAGGACACACACTGCAGGTTCTAAACCAGCTCTAACTGTTGTTGGAGGCAAGAGTGGCTGGTGGGCTGCTGCCCCTACATCTCCAGGCCCATGGTGCGTGATCCAAACTGTACAAAACTCAGGCGTGTCATGGTGTTCAACACAACGGAGCCGTGGAGGCTGGTGGTTTTTGAAGGTTGATGCCTTTCCTGGGCAGAGCCCTTCGACGAGACCCTGGAGGTCTCCGAAGTTTCTCTGGGGCCGTCTCTGCCCAGGATGCTCACGGGTTTCCCTCATCCAGGGCCAGACGAAGCCCTGGAGCCACTCAGCCCTTGAGGTGCCCACCCAGCCGGGGCTCTGCGGGAAGCCCAGCCCGAAGCCTCGGCCATGTGCCGGAGCTGTCCGGGGAGCCCAGCCCGTGCACTGGGCAATGTGCTCCGGCTCCCGGGGCTCGAGGCCTCCCCGAGCCGGGACCTCCGTGCTCCCCCGGG
>WEIU01017749.1:1636244-1710802 GCA_013389925.1 Aegithalos caudatus
CCAGGGCAGGGGCTGCGTGCCGGGGGCTCGGGCCGGGTGTGAGCGCGGCGCTGGCTCCTGCCGCGCTCCTCACGGGGCCCAGCCATCCTCGCTGGCCGCTCCTGGGCTCGCTGGCTTGTTTCACGAGGGACAGGTGGGCTGTAAGGACAGGCACGGCATCGGCGGCGGTTCTTGGTTTAGCCAGGATCAGGAAATGGGGGGAAAATGGTAAAGCATCCCAAAGATGTTCGTTGGTGCGGGGTTTGCTTTGAGAGGGAGGGCGAGCTAAAATGTGTATTTCCTGGTGTGTTTTTACATGCAATTGAGTTAATCCAGTGCAAGGAGTAATTTGTGAGGCTGCTGGTGCTCTGCAGTACTTGGGGCTTAGAGGCTGAGGCTGTTCTGTAACACAAGGCTTTTGCTACTCGCTTTAAATGATGAGGTTGATTTGAGCTGCAGAAGTAGCAACCCTGGGATTGCCCTTTTCTTCCTTCCCTGCCTTCCCCATACCTTCCATCCTCCATATTGACTCATTGCTGTTCTTTAAAAACATCGTACTTGATCAGGTTTCCTTGTCAAGGTGGTTTTCTCATCTTACTTTGATGACCTGAAATTTTCCCAGGCTCATAGCATGCAATTTTGTTAGCGTAAATGAACCTTTCCTCAACGGCTTGCCTTACAAAAAGCTGTGCTAGAACTGAGCTCCTGTACTAACATGCCCATCTGAAACAAGAATGCAGTCCAGATGCCCAAAATATTAGGGTCAGCGATGCATCTGGATTCCCCTAGAGCTAGACGAGGCGACGCGGTGCATTTCTGAAATGCAGAGATTTGTGAGGAATGTGGCGCTGGTATGTCACTTGAGTGTAGGAAAGCCACCTGTGTTTGATTAAGGTGCAGCCCCGCTTTCAGGACTAACTGGATGTTCTTTAAAAATAATTTTCACAAGCCTTAAATTCCTGTTTAAGGATAAGAATTTCCTAGATCCACAGCTAGATAAAAACGTGTTGCTTTAGTATGATCTGGTATATGTCCTGTCCAGGTAGGCAGTGCAGAAGGCGGCATGTGTCCTGTGGTACCTGAGTATGGATCTCTTGGATGTGAGCTGCCACATGCCAGAGTCATGTATAAACCACTGGTGTTGGAAAATTGGCTGGTGTTTTAGCATAGTGGCAGCTGTATCAGTGATGCCAAATTCTGGATGTAAAGTTTTGGGATGTTCTGTAACTGTCCTTCTTAGCCTCTGCCTGGTTTGAGCTCGATAATGTGCTCTCGGAAGTTACCAAACCATTGATTCTGTTGAAAAAGAGGTGTTAGTACAGTAAAGGTGCAGAGCATAACCACTAGTTTGTTGTCTTAGAGCACTTATTTCCAGTGATACTCGCTTATTTTTTCCTCGTCTGTTTCAGCCGAACAAACTTGTTCACCTTGGAGCTACAAATATTAGTGATTTGAGATTGGCGCTCATCCCCCACTGTTCCCGCACAAGCAAGGACCAGAAAAATGAATATCCAGGGGAAAGGCTTCCCCTTGGACCTGGGAGGAAGCTTCACTGAAGATGCTCCAAGGCCACCGGTTCCTGGTGAGGAGGGGGAGCTCGTGTCCACAGACCCAAGGCCAGTCAGCCATGGTTTCTACTCTGGTAAAAGTGACGTGGTCAGAAACGAGACATCCACGGCAACACCGAGGCGCTCTGATTTGGATTTGGGGTACGAGCCCGAGGGGAGTGCTTCGCCAACTCCACCCTACCTGAAGTGGGCCGAGTCACTGCACTCCTTGCTGGACGATCAAGACGGCATCAACCTCTTCAGGACTTTCCTGAAACAGGAGGACTGTGCGGATCTGCTGGACTTCTGGTTCGCCTGCAGCGGCTTCAGGAAGCTGGAGCCGTGCGCGTCTAATGAGGAAAAAAGACTCAAGCTGGCAAAAGCCATTTACAAAAAATACATCCTCGACAACAATGGCATTGTGTCCCGGCAGATCAAACCGGCCACAAAAAGCTTCATCAAAGACTGTGTCATGAAACTGCAGATTGACCCTGACATGTTTGACCAGGCCCAAACGGAGATTCAGTGCATGATAGAAGACAATACCTACCCTTTGTTCCTTAAGTCGGATATTTATTTGGAATACACGAGGACAGGTGGGGAAAGTCCAAAAATTTATAGCGATCCGAGCTCGGGGTCTGGGACAGGTAAAGGGCTACCTGGTTATCTGCCAACTCTGAACGAGGATGAGGAGTGGAAGTGTGACCAAGAGGCCGAGCCCGAGGCCAGCAGGGACTCGGCGCCTTCCAGCAGGCTGACGCAGAAGCTGCTCCTGGAGACGGCCACGCAGCGCGCGGCCTCGGCCCGGCGCTACAGCGAGGGCAGGGAGTTCAGGTAGGTGGGGAGTGGGGCGGGGAGCTGCCGTGGGCATGGGGGACGTGGGAAACCTTGGAAGACCGTGGGTGCTGGGGAGCATCCGCCTTGGTACGGGATGGCGTTGCCGAGCGGTTGGATGGAGTGCAAAGCTTTGTTTGAAACTAATTGCAGGTTGTTTTAAAGGTGTCTTTAGCTGTTCCGGTCTGATAGTGCCAAATCATCCCTGCAGCATGTTCCTCACCTGGAGAAACTGCTGCTGGAGGTGTTCTGGAGGCAGGTAGGGCTTGGTGGGCAGTGCGAAGCCGTGGGCAGCCCTCATGCACGTGCAGTGGCTGTGCAAGCTGCAGTGCCAGGTTTGCTGTAGCCTGCGCCAGCAGGTCAGTGTTTAGGTACTGCCTGGGCAGGTACAGCTGGTGGTGACACTTCCCGTGTAGGAATTGTCATGAGCCACAACTGGGAGCTCACAGGAGATAGATACCCTCACCTTGGTGATGTGGGTAGGAGTGAAGCAGCATTGATCATGCTTCCTGATAATGGCACTGCTTTGCATATGAGATTTCCAGCACTGAATTCTAGCGGTGTCAGAATCAGAATCCCCAAATCCAGTTAAAACCATGCCCGGCTGAAGCTCTTCCCTTCATGAAAGTAATTGCTGGGGTTTTTTTAACTGTAAGACTTGCACAGTTCTGCAGCCTGTTTTTTTCTGGGTCCCCCACCCACTTCCAGCCAACATGGATTTTGAAACTTGCTGAGAGCTCAGTTAAAATTCCAGACAATTAACTTAGCAGGGAGCTCTCTGGGATCAATAAGCATGTGTGTGTCTAACCCTTGCTGAATCAACAGAACCCGGCCAGAACACATTCCTACTTTTTCCCCCCCCTTTTTAAAATAAAATCTCCTTGTTTTAAGACCTGCTTAGGCTAAAATCTGACGCTTTGTGAAGATTACGAAATGAAGTAGCTGAACTGTCCTCTTCAAAGCCTCCTGCCTTATGAAAAGCATTTCTGTGTTTAATCTCCCTCGGCCGTCCCTTTAGGCTGGCAGCTGGAAGCGCATCCCACCCCGCACAAGGTCTCGGCACCTTTCAGCTGGCAAAATGTTCTCGGTTTGATTCTTGTTTTCTTACAGATTTTGAGGAGAGGACGTTGCATGTGAAACTCTTGGGGAGGGGGGAAAAAAAGGGAATTCATGTGGGCTCCTGCTGTTTTAATCAGGAGTCAGAAAAAAAGTTTCCCAGTGTCTTGGGACTTTCCCATGGAATTAATAAAAACCTTGGATGTGTCTTGAAGTGCATTTCACTGAGGAGTTGGGTGCTCACCATAAATGAAGGATTAGAAAAGTGTATGATTTAACTATCTTTTTATTTAAGCAATAATGGTGTTAAGATTGAAAATAACTTACTTGAGGGTCAGCTGTGTTTAGTTTCCTTACCAGACCAGGTAGTAAATCCTGTGTGCAGCATTGAGCTGTTTAGCTCCAGCTTCAAAAAAAAGGTGCACTTTACCCATTACCTGAATATATCTGTGCCAGGTTGTAAAATAGTTTAAGAAATGTGCTGTGAAATAGAAATATTTTGAAGTAGAGTTCATCAGTCCTGCACATTTTCATAGGAGATTGTAATAATGTGAAATAAATCTTCACCTGGAGGATGGAGATCAGAGAAAATGTGTGGCTATTAATTTGTAGTGTCCAACAGCCTGTCATTGTGGCTACTGACACTCTGCTGACCTGTGGGATAGTGAGGCAAGGAAACGTTTGCCATTCTCACCAGAGCAGGGATCACTTCTCAGCCTGGACTAGCTGAAGATAAGGGATTTATTTTATTTTTTAAATCTTGGTCTGTCAGCTTCTTGGTGTCCAGAGCATCGCCATGGAAGATGCTGCTGAACAGCGTAATCTCTGCATTTTTTATTCTAAAAACTGCTGAGACACTAATTTATGAGGTGATTATTCCTCTTTGAGCAAGGCCTTGTGGTTGAATTAACCTTCTTCCTGGATGTTGTATTGCAATAGCTGTCTTGAACAATCTGGTTTCTAAGCTGTAGCATCTTTATCCTGCAGACTTCTTGTTCATTTACTTTCTCACCTGAGGAAGTGTGCTGGAAGCTGGGGAAGTTGCTTGTAGCAGGAAGCAATGGCTGTGTGCAGCATTTGAAAAGCTGGGTCCCAATTTATGTTGAAAAGATGCACAAAGCTTTTTTTTTTTTTTTTTTTTTTTTTGGGCATATGTGTGGAAGAATTTCTCATTTCTCTTCTTTGGGGAATGTTGAAATAAGCTGTTTTGCATTATATCTCAGGGCCTGTTTAATCTTCCCAAGATTGAACTTCTATTCCTTGGCTTCCATGGAAACCCTAAATAAAGAGGAATCTAAGCAAATGCAATAGAAGTATTTCTCTGTTAGCAAACGAGCATCTTGAATCAGCTCCAGGTTTTTTTTTTTAGCAGAAAGTTCATAAATCTTGACGCAGTAGCTCTGCTCTCGGGAGAACAAACGTAAAAAATTCCTCAAACGGCAGAAGACAACCCGTTATTAGCGCTGGATATTTTTGAAGGTGTGCAAATGTGCAGGCAGATTTGAGAATACCCCGAAGCCAAAAGCATCGCTGTTACCCACTGTGTTTTTGTATGCGTCGGAAAAGGCCAATAGTCATTATCGTTAGGCTCCTGCAAATTAATTGGACATTGGTTATGGATCAGTGAACTTCAAAGAGGGTAACCCCCGAAGATCTCGGGCATTAACTCGCAGCTTCCGAAAGTGACACTAACGTGGTTGTGAGGGCGGCTAAATCGTTCATTAACCTTCTTCCGACACGCCGGGACAGCGTTCCTGGGAGCTGGAGAGCAGAAATTAAACCTGTGCCCGAGAACCGCCTGCAGCCTGCTTTTCAAGCGCTCCAGGAAAACGCAGCCTCTGAAAAAGTTGGAAATTTGGTGCTTGGTGCTTTGGTCGTGCCTTTTGCTGGGATGGGTTTGTCGTGCTCTCTCTTGAGCTCTGCGTGGGAAGGGGCTCCCGTCCCACTCCCAAAGCGTCGGAGAGCAGCGCTTTTGCCTTTGATTGCTTCTGTGGTGGGAAGTGGGAAGAGCATATGGTGTTACCTGCCAGCAGCTCTGCCTTCATCTCTCCTGAAAGCCAGGCAAACGGAGAGATTTACTTTAGTTCTGACAGTTGTTTTGGGTTTTGACCCATTCCATGAAGTTTATAGTATTGAAGAGGAAGCTTAGGTGATGGTGATTAGAGGACACGTGGTCATGGGTAAAGTCTCCAGTTGTTGGACTTTGAGGAGCCTTGGTGGTGGAGCTGCTGGGCACGGATGGAGAAATTTCTCAGCATGGGCTTTGATATACACAGGGGGTTGTTTTGTTGTTTTTTTAAAGGAGCTGGCTCCAAGCTTTAATTTCCACAGTCCTGCGCTGACTAAGCTCACCACGTTTCACAAGTGTTGGTGGTTCAAATGAAAAGGGTGGGTGATGTGGTTCTCCTGGCTGGTAGGAATCACCAGGAGAGTCCTTGTGCCTGTGCCCACGCACTGGCAGCCACTCTGGACACGTGGGAGGGCAGCTCTCCCCAAAACTCACAGCCAGCACTTCGTGGGGTGGCATGCAGGGGAGGCCACTGGAGAAAAGCTGAAGAAGCTTTAGAGGGATGTGACAACCTCTGGTCTGGGGCAATGCAATGACAAATTAACATGTGGAGGCTGGTTGACAGAAAGCACAGAATCTCTCCATGGCTTAGGGAGCATAAACGGTCCAGCGGTCAGAAGCTGGGGCTGCATCAGGAAGGAGCTGGCAGAAGTTTAGCTGGCAGCCCTAATTTTGAGGTTGGCTGCTTCGTTCATAATTAAATATTAAATTGCACACCTCTGACTCAAGACTGTGTGGTGTTGAAGGAATTGGTGTTAATTGTACTGACTGGTTGGAAAACTGAGGATGCTAAATCACAAATGCTGGTGCAGAAGCAGTCATACTTGGAAAATTTAAAGCTGTGTTACCCTCTGTACTGATGCTTCTTTTAGCTGGAGAGGTAGCACACGCATCTTGGAGTTAGGCTGTTGGAGCTTCATGGGAGCTTGTTTGCAGGAAGAAATCAGCTACTGAATGTTAGAGTCATATGTGAAGTTGGGAATGCTTATCTTGAATTAAAATTGCTGGGCTATCATTTGTAATCAGTACAATGTTCTTTGGGATCCTTGTAGAGCAGTGGCTATTTTCAGTTTTAAAGAAAGTAAGTTGCAGAAGAGTTTGGGTTCTGCATTGTTCTTGAGAGAAATCAGTGAATCCAACAGGCAGGGGGTCTGGTGCTAAGAGCTCTAAGTGGTAATTTAGTGGCTGGAGAACTTTAAGATATACAGGACAGAGACTGATGGTGTTTTTGCACAGAAGTTAACGCCAGCTTTTTAAAATATATTGTTAAGCCGATGAAACTTCTGTGTGGAAATGCTTACATTACATTAACAGTGTAAAGCATTTATGCTAGTGGTTGCCAAGTTTTAAAATAGATTTATTTGAAGAAGAATTACCTTTTGTGCCCATAGCTTTGCCTCTGTACAAATCAAGATGAAGAAGTGGTGTGTTTGTGTTTGGTTATGGATCAGTGCTTTGGCTTCTTTTTAAAGACAGGTAGTTAAGCTTTTAGCACACTAATTTGATAAATAAATAGTGTTTTCTTCCCTCCTCCAGCAAACAAAGCCTTGTTTTGTTGTGATTGAGTTTTATTTGGGTTACAGAATATTTTCTCTTAAAAACCCAAGAGGGAAGTTACGTCCCCCTTTTTGGTCCAGGGGAAATTGAGGTTGGACATGGTAAAAAAAAAAAAATCTTGGGAGCATGAAGCAGCCTGGGAACAGAGCACAAAGGGTGGGAATCTCTGTCCTTGGAGGGCCTCATAACTGGGTTAGACAGAGCTGTGGCCTGACTGGTCCAGTCCTGGTGATGGTCCTGTTTTGTTGTGTGCTTACAATGATGGCACAGACCATGAAATACTATATTTTGAGGAGAGTGGTTTGAGTTCTGCCTGTTTTCAGAAAGAATGGGGTGCTAAAAGGCTGAGTGGGAGCTGAACCAATGCCAGGACGCTGAGAAGTCACCCAGGAGGTGGCCACAGGGTGGGAACACCTTGGTTTTGATCTGAGTTCAACTTGGCTTTATGTTTTAAGAGTTTCTTTGTTGCTACTATAATGGACTAATCCCTTGAATAATTAGTTGCCATTGGACGTTTTAAAAATGACTGCCTCTTGGATGTTTTCCTGTAATAGTCTGTTAGATTCTGGATTTATTAACTATTGAGACAGACTGTGAAATCCTGTTAGGGCAGACTTTCTTGGTGAAAAAGGGACAGAGAGAGGTGTGGGGGTGCTGGGGGAGCACACGCTGGCCCCATTTCAGGTTTGAGCTGTTGACTTCCAACCTTCCCAAGAAATCCTGGCTGCCTGCTGGGCTGGGACAGTGGCTGCTGGGACATGGTCTTGGGTCATCCCTAGATTTGGGGCTTCAGAAGGTGCTCCAAGAAGTTACAGCACTGTGGCTACCTGGTGCAAGGCCAGTCATGCGGTCACCATCCATTTAAAATGTATCATGGACCCGATTTTATTACAATTGGTGGAAAAATCTGGTTTCAGAAGTGACTGTGTGTAATGCAGAAAATTGCAGTGTTTAAAAAAAAAATCAGAACAGAGGTGCTGATATCCTAAATCGGTTCCTGGATATATCATTGGATTATTAGGCTCATCCTTAAATCCATTAAGCAAATTACAGTTAATCAGTCAAATAAAAGAAGAAAGATCTTTTGAGAGGCCCTGTCTTTTGAGCCATGCAGAAGCTGTAGTAATATTTTAATTTTCCATCTGTCAGTGAATGTATTCAGTCACTTTGCTTCCTTATGTGGAGGATTTGAAATTAGAAACTGAGGTTAATTATCTGCATTAAATGAAATATGTGAAGACCACAAAAGCAAAAACCTTCACAATTTGGTATGGTCTGTTAAGCTAGGCAGGCTGCTTCAGAAGGAGAGGGGTTATTTTTCCCTGGTTTTGTTCCGATTGAAGGGTTTTAGTCACAGTAATTGAAATGATTAAAAAGTCAAATTGGTGGTGAATATAATTCTGAGCATCTCTCTGAAAAGATTTGACACTTGGTTGAGAGCAGGGGTTTGCTCAGCCTGGCCTGGCAGCGTGGAACAGCCCGAATTGTGTCACCCCAGCCTGGGTGAGGCTGGGTGTCCTTGGGGCTGCTTTATCCACCTCTTCCAGGGCAATGGGATGTTGGAGCTCTGCTGCAGGGTTAGTAGAGATGATTTGGAAGTGGAACAATGCCAGATGAAAGCTACACTTTTGAACTTACCAAATACAAAGTATGTCTGACACCATCTATCCTAATGCTATAAATTAGTTAATTAATGCCTGCTTCACTTGGAAGTGCAGCTTTAGACTCCACAAAGATCATGCTCCTGGAAATACACATTCCCCCAGCAGTCAGCTGAGTTTGAGGCGATTTGTTTGTGAAAAGCCTCGTTTTATTCCTGGTTTGCAGTACACACATGGCTCAGGTGTGAGTTCCTCTGGGGCCTGCAGTATCCATCTCCACTCATCAGGTGCAAAGCTGCCCCTTCCTTCACTGGTTCCTCCATGAATGCCCAGCTCAGGGAACTTCAGGAAGGGTCTGACTCTTCTGGAGACACACATCTTGTTCCCCTCCTGTGTGCCAGAATGAGCTGCTTTGCCTAAAGTCACACTCAGAAATTAAATTGTTGCAGGTCACGCTTGTGTGTAAAAGCAAAACCATCGTTCCTCTCAGCCCTGGTCTGGATCCCTCACTGTTGTAAGGCAGTAATGAATTTAAGTAGAACCGCTGCAGTTTTAAGTCAGATTATCTGAGTTCTATAAAACCCACATGGAAATTGGATTTTACCTTTGAAGACTCCAGAGTACACGTTTGTGGTAGGACCTGGAATTTCTTGATTCCCTGGCTCTCAAGATACAACCTATCCTCAAAGTATCAGTTTTTTGAAGGTCTTCATCTGATCTAAATAGCTAATAGATGAAGAGCTTTCATCTATCCTGATGATAAGCAGTGGAGGGAGGCAAAGCTATAGCAAGAGGAAAAAACCTCTTTGAAATACCCAAGTGAGACCTACTGGTTAAGAGCCTCATGTTAGTCCCTGGATCTACCTCCAGAGCTAATGACCAGAAACTACAGGGTTTTATCCTTCAGCTCTCTGACCCCACATATTCCCTGTCCTTTTGTAGACCACAGAGTCAGTCCTCTCCTTCTCTCCATCTTCATTTTCCTTCCTTTCTGGAGGTTCAGTTTTCTGTCCTTTATTTCCAGCGTGTGTTTAGAGGAATGCTGGTGCTGGAATGAGAAGAGCAGTATGACTAGGCAGGTGGGATTGCCTTTTTTCCAGCACTTCATGTTTAGGTTTGGTTAGGTCTGCTGGAAAACCATGTCTTTAGTGTTCAACAGATTTGCCCTTTTCAGTCATAAATTTTGGTCGTTTTCTTGTCTGCCAGTCAGCCTCTTAGACTGGGAGAGATTTATCTGGAAGAGGAGCTTCCTTGTTCTGCCATTGATGCCAGCCTGGTCCAGGCTGTTGCTTTGGGGCCTCTCTGGGATTGACTTCTTGGACAGCCAAAGACCAGAGCATCTGTGGCTGCCCCATCCTTGGAAGTGTCCAAGGGCAAGTTGGACAGGGCTTGGAGCAGCCTGGGATAGTGGAAGGTGTCCCTGCCCATGGCAGGGGGTGGAACGAGATGAGCTTTAAAGCTCTTTCCAACCCAAACCATTCCATGATTCTACCACCTCGCCAAGGTTTCACAAGCAAAGTATGTACAAGTCAGAGCCAAGTCACTGGAGAGCTCCTAGGAAATAAAGGTAGGATCCATGGAGGGAGGTGTGGGGACTCAGGATCCAGCTGTAGCTACTGCATTTGATCAGCTTTGTCCTGGCTCTCCTCCACAGAAGTAAGAGCGGTAAAACCGTTTGGCATTAGACATGCGAATGAGAGCTGGGATGAAGCTACTGTTACCCTCGAGGATCCCAGAAGAGGAATCAACAAATAGAAATTATTCTATTAGCAGGGGCAAAGTTCACAGGTTAACCATCATGTCAAATCGATGAAATACGGCCTTGATCTCCTGCACAAGGCCTTTATTGTGTATAAATAAAGACTGCCTGAGCAAAGACAGCAAGTTCTTGCACTGTAACATTTGCAATGTGTTGGAGAAAGGGAAGCTCTGTACAGATGGCAGCACGAAATGTCTCCGTTGGAGATTGGCTTCATTTCTGCTTCAAAAGATTGTAAAATGTGACCTTGGAACCTTCTTACTCTCCTTATGGCCGTACTCAGATTGGATTTCCAAGGGCATGTACTTTTTAATTTTTTTTCATAAAATTTGGGGTCTCTGGCTAAGAGGTCTGGTCTTTGTACTTTTAATTCAGTCCATGTGAGTGTCGTAACATTTATTTCTTAGGAAATGAAAAGTGTTCCTTCTTGAGCAAAGCCACAGACAGAAGCTGTTGGGTAGGCTGGCAGCCTCAGGTGTGTGCAGCATGTGTCTTCTGCTCATCTAGTGCTGAGCAAAGACCATCACAATTCCTTTCTTGCTTGGTTCATGCCTCTACCAGGAAAAGCAATGACAGCAAACTGCCTTTGTTGTGGAAATACTGAGATTTCATGTGTCTCTAAACATCTGCACATTCAGTGCAACTGGGCTTTCTTCTCTTGGGAAAAGCTACTTTGAAAAGGCTCCTTGAACTTAAGACAGACCAATGCTGGTGAAACGAGATGGAAATGGGCAGCAAAGGATATGTGGATGTGTCACTGCAGCGAAGGATTTGTCACGTTGTAAAACAGCGTGCTGATTTTCCCCTCTGGATATATGCAGTGAAGTTTGTGACCCCGGGGGTTTGAATGCTGCTGACTGGGGAAATTAGCCCAACTGGAGAATTTAAGAAGGCAGAGCATCCCACTGTGCCCAAGCTTCGAGCCTTCCCCACCCAGGGATGGCAGAGCCTGCAAAACTGATCCATGTAAACCTTCCTTTTTCTGAAGAGAGGAAGCTTTCCAAATGGGCATGGGAAAAACTTTCTTTTGGTAATCCTGGAGATAACAGGTCATGCAGCTTCACCCAGTGATCCTTGCACAATAACTTGTGGTCAGGCTGAAGTGTCTATTTTAGAAAGGCATCCAAATGATGGGAGGGAGGTCATGCAGCATTTTTGTTATCTCTTCCCGTGGTTAGTTACTCACTGTTCCCAGTGTGTTCTTTATTGCTCACTTCAGTTTTTTCTAGCTGCTGTGTTTTGGTGTTCTTTGCTCGATTTGGAGGCTCCAAAAACCTCTGCATGTTTGAAAAAAGCCCTGCTGAATGGGTGTGAATGTTCTCCTTAAGTGGCAGAGCTTTGTTATGGGAGGCCTTTTGGTTTTATTAGACTTTTCAACCCTCCGGTCGACTGTTAAACAAGCTGGAGCTTGTCGTGGTTGACAAACCTTCGCTCTGGTCTCAGACCTAACCTACCAGTTTAAAGGCAGTATTCTTTTGTGCGCAGGTTTCTGGGTGGGGACCATCGGGCTTCTAAGGGAAATTAACTTGCGGCCTCTCTTCCCCCCCTCCCGCCCTCCCACCTCAAATAAATTAAGTTTTGTGCTAACTGTTCTGTCACTTCAAAAGGCCAGAATAAACTGTCAGCCTTTAGGTTTTCTGCTACCTGAGGTACTCTGCTGCACACTGAGTGCAAGTAGGTGGGAATGTGTAATTACATTATAAACAAAACAGCTGCACGATCAGTGTCAGCAACTGAAGATAAAATGTAGGAAGTTTTTTCAAGTGATTCATCCATAATTATTTAAAAACATGTTGAATTTATTCTTAAGCTTCGGAGGAGAATTCTTGCAAGGCTGGCGTTTGCTGCCCGTGATGTTTATACACCTGAGTAAATGCCTGTCTCAGCAGTTTGTCCATGTTGAGTGCTCCAGATCTAAATCCCTTCAAAGGTAAACGCAGCACACCTTTATCTCCGCTGGCCTGGCTGTCTCCAGGCTTTTGACTGGTGAGGTGGAATCTGTTATAGCAGTGGCTGGCACCAGGATGGGCAGAGAGACAAGGCTCACACCATTTTAATGTTTGTTGTAGATTTGTTCTCTAGGTTTAGACAATGGCAAAGGCTGCGTGGCACAAACACGCTGATGGGACTGGTGGAGAGGTGGTGGGGAAGCAGCTTTGTGTGCCCACAGCCACGACAGCCGAGCTGCATCTGCTTCCCCCTTTCTACGTTCTTCCAGCAGTATCTGTTTTGTGGATTGTAAGGGTCCGAGGAAGAACGGAGGGAATTTCCTTTGGATGATCCCTCTCAGATGCAGCAGTCTGGTTTTAGAGGTGCTGGAAGTCACGGTGCTTTCCCTCTGGTTGTGTCATTGCAGGTTTTGGCGTTTTTTGCCCAGCTGGGTAAAACTGAGTATTTTTATTTTCAGCCCCATGCTCTTGAGTAGAGGGGTGTCTGTCACATGCTTCTCTCTCCTTGATTGCCAGGAAGTCGGAAACTGAAAGCAGCTGGGGGTTGTTGTTGTTTTTGCGCTAAGCCAGCAGTCAGCGGCCCCGATAACATCCAGCAGGGCAGGGCCGGTGCCCGCGTGGCCGGGAGGGCACCGCAGTGGGTGGCACTGCCGAGCAAACAACGCCTTGCAGTTTCATCAGGTTCAGGGTGCGCTTTCCTCCAGCCACAGGCGCGGCACGGGCGCTGCTCCGCCGGAGCACAGCTGGGAGAAGAGGGGAAGGGTCTCCAGGATGGGCACCTCGAGTTGTGTCTGCTCCAGAGATCACCCCTGTCCCTGGGATACTTCACCAGTCCCTGGGACAAGTCACCAGTCAAGCTCCACTGCTCCATCCTGCTGCATTGCTGGGACAGATGAGCAAATTTGAGGAAGGCAGGGACTCCAGTGCTTGTTCTAGCCCCTCTCCTGCTGAACCTTGCTACCAGCAGCTCCAGCTTTGGTCAAGAGCTCAGCGAGGCTTTTAGGCTCCTGCAGCAGCTTAGGCAGAAAGGTCAGCTGGCCCCACCTTGGTCTGTTTTCATTTCTAGGTGCAGTGCTGGAGCCCCTCTCCTCAAGACCTGACTATCCTTTCCACATATCATTGACTTGGGTGCTCCCCACCTGAGTGCTCCAGTGCTTGTTGGAGCTCTGGAGGGTGAGCTGATATGCCATTGGTTTTATGGTGAGGGTGCTGGCCCTGCAGTCCTCCAGTGCCTGCCCACAGCTATTCCACTTGCTGAGAGGGGTAGATGCATCCTGCAGCTCACTGGATTTGCCTCCCCAGCAGTAGGATACACTTGAGAGGCAGCAGTTGCTTGGCCTCAGCAAGGTCACCTGGGTTTTGGTCTCTGGTGGTGACGCCCTGAGTCAGCTCCGCATGGATTGCTGTGTTTCTCACCTTGTGTAGGTTCTTCTGTCCAGAGCCATCAACCACACTGCCAGCAGTCAAGCTACAAGCAACTCTTTTCCTTTGTTAATTGCTGGCTGTGGCTTGGCACCAGCAGTGTCAGAAACCCTCCCAGGTAGCCCATCTCGGGCTGTGGACTTGGGTGTAGTATGTTGCCTCAGGTGGTATGGAGTGGCATCATCCTCTCACTTCCCAGCTTTTGAAATCATCCTGGAAGCCTGAGCTGAAGAAAGAGGGTGGGACTGGAGCCAAACCTCTCGTTCCCGATGGGACACTAGTGGCAGGAACACCTATTGTCCACAAAAATGTTGCCAAGCCACAGAAGGCTATTAGCAGGAAAGAAAAATGTGGTTCCTTTAAAATTTGAATTTTAAAAATAGTTATTCTTTTTTAATTGTAGAAATACACATTGATATGCCAAGTAGACAAAACTGGGGTTGTAAGAGCAAGCATCTGAAATTATCTAACCAGTGTAGTTACTGACTTAGTAAAACAGGCAGGTTTGTCAAACAGGAGTATATTCAGTCCTTTATATTGCAGATATAAACTTTGTTTTAAGCTGTCAACCCCTTCATGCCTTCACAAGGTGTTCATGAGGTCTGCCTTTGATACAGGAGACCCTTCTGCACCAAGCCCCCTCTCCAGCTGACACTGCAGCCATGGTTTATATTCATGTCAGGCTGCTGCCTGTCCCAGGTTCTTCCAAACCCATTGATGGTTTTCCTTGAGTTAATCTTTCCTCCTTGCTCTTCCCATGGTCTCTGTGATGCAAGATCACAAAAGGCTGTTTCAGTACCTGGCCACAGCTAATCAGGATTTTACCTCTCTTACCAGATTTCTCAACATACTCGTGTTCTCAGTAAGAGCATCAGCAGTGGTCACCTTACCTGGTATCGACAGTAGTCCCACTTCAGGCTGGAGCTTAGACTACTCTGTTCCTCCAAAGCTCCTTTCCAACTAATACCTCTATGATTTTAGTCCTTAACTGACTGCCAAGGAAATCCTGACAGACTTCAACAGTTTCTATGCAGCAACGAGCCCTGAATAGTTATGCACTATTAAAATCAAGCATATATTCAAACATAAATAAAAGGAATATTTTTTATTGTTGTTTAGACTTGGTATGCATGTTATGATCCTCCCATTCTTTAAATGAGCTAAAATGTGTTCTGGTTGTTAATTTATCTTTACACTGTTTGACCAGAGTCCTACATCTCACCTTCGAGGCCAGTGAAGGTGGAAATAGGTAATGAACTATTTTTAGAAATCAGCAGTGCTGCATTCCGGGAATTTCTGCAGTATTTTTCAGAACCAAGTTTGTATGTTTTGAGCACAGATAGGGAAATATGTCATCTGTGTAAATTGCTCTAAATTACCTGCAATTTGTTGGGAGTTGCCATTTCTAAGTACTTATTGCAACTCTAGATATTTGAGGAAGCTTTTGATTATCCTGCGCTTGTAAAATGTAATTGGCTATTTCTTAATTGTTGTCCTCTGTGAAGTGTAATTACCTGTAATGTAGAGCTTTTTATTTGTCAATGCCGCAAACAGGAAATCAAGAGTGTCTGATGGAGATAAGTTTGGGGACTCCACCACAACTTGTAATTGCGTCAGATGACCTGTTTGTGATGGGACTGGTCTCTCCTGTAGAGTCCTGGAGGCCTTCAAAGAACCTGGAAACCTTAAATACCATCTTCATGTGTTGTTGTGCAGAAGTCTGGCTTCTACTTTCCTAAAACTGTCCTCAGAGAGCTGCTGTCTTCTTAGCGAGGTCATGGCATCTCTTTATTCAATCATACTGCATGAAGTTTCAGGAAGAATAGGCTCATTTAGAATTAATTTCTTAAATGCAGTTAATCAGAAAACATTGCAGAGCTTGCTTTTTAACATGAATACCTTAGAGAAGTCAGTTAATTAAAGCTTAGCAGCCTGAAGGAAGCTGACAGAGACAGAGAATCCCAATCCTTGTTGGTGTGTGATGGTACCTGGGATGTAGAGAATAGGGTTGTACTGATCCTTGATCTCCTGCAGACTAAACCATGTCTGATCCCAGTTGGATATCTCTGCTCATCTCTTGTGTCCCATCTGCTGCTTGGCTGCCCTTGACTCAGCTGCACCAGCATTCCTCTAGGACCAGGGCATGTGTGGGAACGTCTTGGATCCTTGGCTGACCTGGTTGAGGGGTATGTTGCATGACCAAGGTCTAAACTCTTGTCTCACTGGATTGGTGTCATGCACAGTCATGCTGAAACTTTTGTTGTCATCATCTTCCCAGGCCACATCTGTCCTGGCAAGGACATTAAACTTTATTACTTAATTGAACTTAAATGAGGCTGGGAACTTACTGGGAAATTGTTTGAAGTTCCGGGTGGGTTTTGTGTTTTACAGCAGGAATAGAACCATCAGACCAGGTATGTTCACCCCTCCTTTATCTCCACCCGGGCTTGGCTGTGTTGACCCAGCGCAGCGCTGGGGAGCGGCACAGGAAGATGTAACATAGACTGACACGTCCAGTCTGGGGTTCTGCATTCTGTGTTAGGGGTTGCAGAGACTCAAAAGGGAATTACAAGCCCTCTCATTGCCCACTGCAGGCCTGGGAGGTGCTGTGCCAAGGCAGGCTGGTTTATGGACAGCTCTGCTTCTCTTCCCGGGGTTCCCAGAGCTTTTGTGTATGTGTGCTTTTCTTACATGCAGTCTGTGGGTTTCAGTGTCCTCCTCACTGTGCCTTTAGAGCATGACTGAGAAGTGAAAGCCACTTGAGTGTGTCCTCCAGGAGCTCCTGGCCAATTCTGCCACGCAAAAGCAGCAGCACAAGCTTTCTTTGGAGGAACCTCCTAAAAGCAAAACCTTAAAATAACAACCATCTTCTTGCTAAATTAACTGTCTGCAGACACAGAACTTTTAATTTTAGTTTTGCTCTTTTGCTGGCGACCCGGTGCCGAACAGTTCTCAGGGAAGGCAGTGAGTCAGCTTGCCCAACAGTGACTCTATTGATAGATGGAAGGAGTGGCCCTCAAGGCTGTCTAGTCATTGTTGGTGCTTGGCTGGAGCGCCAGGGGCTCTCAGGGCAGGCTCCAACACCTCTCGCCAGCCTTGGGAGATCAAACGCCATGAGTCAGGCCACAGAAAATCATGATAGAGCCCAAACTAATTAAAATCTTTTTTTTTTAATTTTTTTTTTTTTAAACCGTGTTTTGAGAGTGGGAAGGAAAGGACACACACACACTGGGTGTATGGGACCTGCTAACTCAGGTGTCCCTGCACGTTGACTTTTCTTGTGCCTCCCGAGCTGTTCTAGTGGAAACTCTGCCTAGTCCTTTCTCTGCTTTGGAGTGATGGGACCTGCCAACTTTCTTCTCTCTTGATATTCTTTCACTTTTCACCTCTCTTTATAACGGCATTGAGGCAGACCTGAAAAATAAATGCTTAGCACCAACACACCACTCTTATGTATCCCAGCTTCTGGTTATTTCTCAATTCAAAATGCACATAAGCCAGAAAACGTTTTAAGAGAGGCTTTAATTATTTCCTTTTTTTTTTTTTTTTTTTTTTTGTCATTTTGATCAAGATGGGAGAGACAGGAGCTAGCCAGATAGTGAGAAGTGCAGCTGTGCTTCAGCCCCACCAGCACCTTTCTGTTGGGTTTTCCCATCTCCTTTCCCAAGGAGCTTGCTGTCAAATATGAGGAACCACATCCCCAAAGCCCACAGCTTCCAAGAGAACTTGTGACTATAAACCAAACCTTAAAGGTTATGGATGTGAAGGACCATATCCTGTTAATGTCCCAGGTCTTCATGCTAGCACTGCTGTCCCATGCCATTCCTTGAGCTGGTACTGTCCCCTGAGCAAGAGAGAGTTACAGCAGGCACCAAGAGCCTCAAACTTCACTTTGGGCTATTAAATGCAAGTGCCACACACTTCAATACCTCAGGCCATACTGCCCCAAGCTTTCTTCAGGTGCTCTGAACATGTGGTGTGCACCTCCCATCTCCCAGGCACCAGGAGCAGGCCAATTTTCAGCATAACGCACAATCTCAACTATTTTATTGCTTAATTTAGGCCATAAAGTCCCTTTGATGTGTTGTGTAATGCAACGTTCATTCTGAAAAAGTGGGTGGAGTAGCTTTATGGTATTATAAAAATAAATAAAATGCCTGGCAGGATTTTGAAACCACATGGTCATTCCTCCTCTCTCTGCAGATAAGTTGATTGTTGAGAGAGAAATCTTGCTTAATATCTAACTTTGGGTGATTTATTTCTCCAGAGTCCTTTCATCTCCAGCGTGTATTGGGTTATCTGTGCCTTCTAATCTGATTGTTTTAAGTGTGATCAAAGAAACCAAGAGAATGCACTTTATTTTCCCACTGTATGAACAGAATGCTGTTTGTACAGTGCATTACATCACCTGTTCCTGCTGCTCCTGAGTCCTGCACCAAATGGCTGCGGTATAAATAGAAAACAGAATGGACTTGTAGGGGGTGATGAAATTTGTTCCACTTGCTGAGTAAAACAGAGTTAACTCAATGAATGCTTTCTTCACGCCCAGCTCTACCTCAGCACACAACAACACAGGCTGAAAATGTTTGGAATAACTCACTCGTGCAGTGTATGGAGCTGGCATTTTGGCAGCCTCAAGGAGCTGTGCTGAAAA
Organism: Aegithalos caudatus; assembly: GCA_013389925.1. NCBI lineage: Eukaryota > Metazoa > Chordata > Aves > Passeriformes > Aegithalidae > Aegithalos > Aegithalos caudatus. The sequence continues at coordinate 1,654,671 of WEIU01017749.1, forward strand.
TCCACAGGGGACGGCAGGCAGGGAGACTGCCCTGTCGTTGAAATTGCTGGGATTCTTTCCAGGCTATGCAAAGAAAGAGTTTGGCTTTGCATCAGCACCATGGTGTTGTTGTAGCTGCTGTGGTCCACAGGCAGGGTCTGTTGGCAGAGGTGGTTGCCATCCTTGCTCAGGCTTGGTGCTGCAGGATCCCTGCACACTTGGGGGGCTTTGCCATCCCAAATAAACCCCTCTGTCAAAAGCAGCTCTCTTTTGGAAGGTCTGGAGGAAGCAGAGCACAGGGCCCCACCTGGCTGTTGCAAACTGTGCATTTCTGGGGGATAAGCACCAAAGAGCAGCTCTGATTATCATGGAGGCCCAGGAGATGCCTCTGATGTTAAACCTGGAAGCTGCATTTCTCTGCTTGATAGTAAAAATGCCAAACTGAAGAAAGAATATTTCTTTCCTGCCATGTCTCAGTGCTTCACCACCACATAACCTCAGTTATGTCCATGGAGGACAGCTGTCCTCTCTGCAGCTTTGCCATGTCCCCTTGCTAATGTCTCCTGGCCTTTTCAGGGGCACTGAGCAGAATTTTCACTCCAATTATCTAATTGATTAAAGTATTTAACTTGGAACATTTGCTCTCAGCCTGTGTTTGACTTTCAGTTTCTTACTTCTCCTGTAGACCAGAAGGGTAATCTGAGGGCCTGGACATTTCCTTGGTAGCTTTTCTAAGCAGTAGCAGTTGGCCTTAAAAAAAAATAATTAAAAAATAATCCTCTCTCCTTACTGACCTTGCCTTGACACACCTACAGGCCCTCATGAAAATCCCACCCTAAGTAAATAGTTTGCATTTTTACTCAGAGAACTGCCATGCATCAAAAGGTCAGGGAAATCATTTGGGAGATAAGGTGTTTTTATCTTAAGCAATTAGTCCTTAGTGTTTGATTTTTTTTTTTTTTTCATTTTTTAATTGGATTGGAAGTTGTTCTTGTGTGGTGTGTGGTCTCCATAGGAATACTGCACTAAAAAGATGCCTAAAACTTGTGCTCCCCATCTCCATCCTGCCCCTGCCACCTTGTTTGCTGGGAAGCAGAAAGCCATGGGCATTTCTGACATGCCATTCCAGCAGGATGAGTTTGAGGCCACTATCTCCCCATCAGCCTCCAGGTGCTGATCATCTGATCCTCATCAAAGTTTTGCCCATCCATCACTGGGCTGCTGGTGGTTTTCTCTGTCTGTAGTCCCCAGGTTGGAGCAGCAGGAAGGACAGAAGCATGGAGTTTTCCCTTTGGATGTTGTCATGGTGTGGGTTAGACAGGACTAACCCAGACTGCTGGGGCATGGCTGGGTCTCCTCCTTGCTCAGCCATCACCCTGTGCAGTGGGGAATTCTCCTTCTCTGAGCAACCCAAGCCACTCTGCAGTTTCCTTCTAGTGAATTACAGAGAAATGACATTGTCCTTGCACCAAGGTAAGATCGACCAAGTCTTTCCAGTGTCCCTGTGGGTGCTGGGCAGTGGGAAGGACTGTGCAGTTACCTGGCCTTGCCCTGCACAAAGGTCTGTCGCCTCTGGGTGCAGCAGGACACTGAGCTGGCTCCACAGACTCACCAGCAGCCCTGTGTTCCTCGCCTCGAGGTCATACTGCAAAGTTTGCCACAGCCAAAACACTTCCCCTGTGTTATTTGCAAAGTGCTGGTGTTTGGAAGCCTCTGCTTGCTCAGCTGAGGAGGGGAAACGCTAGAACTTATGTTAGGTGTGGGATTTTCCAGCCCTTGAGGAACAGCATCTTCCTTGGTGACATTTCAGCTTTCCTTTGGTGTGATTGGATGATGGGCAGGAACATCCCTCAGCAGTGGCTGGGAAGCTCCTGTATCCCTGAGCCCTTGTGTGTGACAGGGACTGAATTCTGGGCTACAGATGGATGATGATGAGCTGAGATCTCTTTATGGCTGTTTTGTTGCTGTTGTTGCAGATCTTAGAGGTGTCTGGTTGGACTGTGTGAGTTTATTGACACAGTCCTGCACTGAAATAAACTGTGTCTGCTTGAATACACCTGTTGGGATATAAACCCTAACCCTTGTTGTGCTCCTTCCACAACAGAAATCTATAGGTCAGTGTGATACACCACTAGGTTTTTTTCCCCAAAAATCTTTTTCCCTGCCTTATGAAAAAGCACTTAACATACACATCCAGAGGTGTGAATTACAGCTGATGTAATTAATCAGTGTTTGTGGGCCTGTCCCCCTGCAGTCTAGCTGGCAGTTAAGAAAAACAAAAATCTAATCTTGGAGAAGATTAGGAATTCTTTGACAAAGGTTGAGCCAGGGTGATGCTGCCTTATCATTTGTACTGGTGTCCTGTGGTTAATCTGTAATTTAAGTAGGCAGGTTGTTCCTAAACCAGCAGCATCTCTAGTCACCTACCTCGATTTTTGCAAACCAATAGTCTTAAAAATGAGCATGAAATGAGACTGAGGCAACTCTAGATGCCTGTCATTGCAGGATTGCCCATTGCAGGACAGGCAGAGACAGAGCTTGCTGTCACTTCTGAAGTCTGTCCTTCCCAAGCCCGTCCCCAGGCTTGTCCCAGACCTTCTGATCCCTCCCATGCTGGGGTGAGTGAGCAGCACCAATACTGTGCATTGGAGGAGAGCTGGAGAGGAAGCAGGGAAGGAGGCAGCTGTGCCAGCAGGCAGCTCCAAGCAGGGAAGCTCCTTGCCTTCCCTGCAGGCTGCTTTGCTGTGCTCAGCCCCAGCCCAGATACAGCAGGATTTGGTCCCAGCACACTTCCAGCCAGCATATCATGGCAAGCTTCCCCAAGCAGCAGTTTCCACTTTTCCTCTTTGCTGTCTATTGTTTTCTTATTTGGGGAACTGGAATCCATGATTGAATTGGAAATGTGGTTAGCATCAGCCTGTGACGAAACAGGGTGGGTTTTTTCCTTTCAGATTGGTCTGAGCCTGAGCACATCTTCCCCTGGACAACTCAAGGGCTGCACATCTCTCCTGTGACCCACACACTCGGGCAGTGATGCAGCACTCACTGCCTTCATTGCTGAAAGAGCATCCCATTGAGTCTCAGGAGAGCTGCAGAGTGCTGGCTTGGGCTAAATTGGGCAAACAGTCCCCTGATGGCAAAGGAGGAGGTTGCCTGAGTGCTGATGGCTTACATTTAGTCATTTAATGCATCAGGAATAGGTTACATTCTCAGTTATTTTGATTTAAATCATTTCAATCTAATGTGTTAATAATGTCTCTTTGAATGAAAATGTATTTCCAAGTTGCTTTAGTATTTGCTAGCACAGTAAGTTGAACACATATGTGAAAGAAAGGGCCATTTGATGAACTGCTATTGTTCTCTTAATTCAACCCACCCCATTTGGGCCACTCAGCATGAATGGCTTTGTGTTTGCTAATAAAATCATGCTATGTTCCCTGCAACACATGTTCTGCATGTCCCAGCTAGTCAGCAGCAGTAAAACCTTATTTTTATAGGTTTATAATGTTACTTCTCAACTGTGGCTTCTTTTAGATACAGCAGTGCTTCCAGGTTTGGCCTTGGCTCCCTGGAGCACACAGGGGTGGCCATAAGCCCGTGTTTCTGGCTCGTCTCCCCCTTTCCCTTGGCCCCTCAGGCACTTGCTCCCTGCGTGGCTCATCAGCCAGTGTGTGTACCTCCTCACCTAAAGGGTGCTGTGTCAGCAGCCACTGGAAGAGAAATAGGAGTGCTCTCCTTGGCCTGCATCCTCCTCTCCCCTGAATGTTTGGATGAGGCCAGGTTGTTTCTTGGACTGTCTCAGAGAGTGGCTATGGACTCCACAGCCCTTTTACCTGCTGGGCTTAGGAGACACAAAGATAATGTGGGAAGTGCTCTGCTGTTGCATGATCCCAGGAGAGCTGCAGCCATCCTGGCAGTTTCTTTGGGCAGTTCCTAAGACAGGGATGAAAAGCAACCTCTGCCTTAGCACAGCATCTCAGAGGGGGCTGCTCTCAGCAGTTGGCTGGCAGTGTCCTCCACAAGCTATGTCCAAGCTGCAGGGAATCAGTATGCAGAGCAGTTACTCCCTTTCCTTGGCACATTGTTTTTTAAGGACTCTAGGGTAGAGAGGATTAGACCAAGTTCTTAGGGGAGGAGAATAGCCAGCAGGGGATGGCTGGTCATTTTTGTTCCTTTTGTAGCACAAACAATCTCTCTCTTACTACTCACAGGGCTCGTGAGCCTTTGTGATGTTTATTTGGCTGAAAGATTTGGAGACCTCTGGTCTAGATAGCTCTCCAACTGAGAAGGGGAATTTAGGCACTTGTGATAGTGTGGCCAAAGAAATTACAATAAATATTTGGGAGATTTTAGTGTTTGGCATTCATCAAGAATGGTTTAGCAGAACAAAATCTTTAGTGGAAAGGATGGAAGTCCAGCTGAAATGACAAAGATGTGCCTGGGCTGGTGTTGGCACATCTTCCACACTTCAGGGATTAGAAGGAATTGTGTAATAGCAACATAATGATCTGCAGAATTGGCTCATTTAAACTTCAGCTGCTTTTGTTTAGAAGATGGACTTAAAATCTGAAACTGGGTCAAAATCTTTCCTTGCTCTAGAACTGAAAGTTCCACACATTTCAGACTTCTGTTTGAAGAGCCCTCTCTCTTACTGCTGTTCAGCCAGCCCTCCTGGGCTGAATTTCAGCCAGACAGGTGTCCTTGGCCTGCTAGTTCTTGTCACTTGGGAAAGCGTTGTTGATCAGGATCAGATTTTCTAGGGTTTGATGATCTCCAACACATCCTCTCCTGCTGATGCAATCGTGGTCCTTGGTTCCTCTTTAAGACTGATAGAAATGTCTTCTCTCTAAGGTGAGGAGCTGAGCAGGTACAGTTCTGGGGGTATATTCAGTCTCCTGGATTCTTACGACGTTTTCACTGAAGGTCAGAGTTTTGTCACTTTGTGAACTTGCCCTAAACTACCAGCAGGACAGAAGTCTTCCTCAGCAATGGCATTCTCCCCAGAAATGAAGCCCAAGTCATTGAAAGCTGTTGTGGCCACGTTTCTCCTCTGTTTGCAGCAGAAAACAAAATCCCCAAAGCTTTTTTTTTTTTTTTTTGACTGCAACTGCATTTCTAGCAGTAGAAGAGGATTATTCTTGCAGGCACACATAGCCTTCTCATCTCCTGGAGTTGGCCCCAGTCAAGGAATTGTGCAGATATTTCTTTGTTCCAAAGTTGCATAACTTTTCCCAGATAATACAGCCTGTGGGAAGAAGGAGGGTTTGTAAGGTTAGTGTCAGGAACAAGTGCTTGGGGAGGTCCTCTTCCTTACTTCTAAATAAAGCAGTGTGGTAAGGTGCTCTGCTGCTCACCTGGACTGAGGTAGGCAATCCCACCGGGCAGTCACCCTACTGCTCACAGGAAAGGAACAAAGTGATCCTGCACATGGAGAATCCATGTCACCAACAGTGGAATTCATCAATTCCTGTATTATTTGCTAAAAGCTGCAAATGCAAATGCATACACAGACATCTGTTATCATCTCGAGCGAGGATATGTCACCATTTAGTGTTAACAACACACACAGCAGAGGAGCCTCTTCGCTGCCTTATTGGCAGTGTGAGTTTTACATCACACTGTAAGTGTACACGTAGCCCAGGAAAGTCACTCCTAGAATAAAAACCACTGACAGATACTGTCCTCTCTTCCCTGGATGTGACAAGGTACCAGCAGCAAAGGTTGGCAGCAGTGTCACTCTGCTGTCACATCATGTCACACTGGAGTCCCACCGCTGCAGCTGCAGATACACAGGGTCAGACAGACATTGGTGTCACATGTTCCTGCATGTTTTGATTAATTCATCTACATACATGGGTTCAGGGACGGGTGCTTTCATCAACTTTGTGATCAAAATGTGTGCCAAGGATATTATGAGTCATATTCCAGACTCACTAGTAGTTTTGGAGAGGGGATTAATGGGGATGTTATAATATTGCTCATTTATGCTATAGGCAGAGCTGGCAGCAGTGGCTGTGTAGTCGTGGTTGCCCAACATTCCCCATTATATAAAACTTTGTTGTAGTTGCTCATATCTTTTCAAACTGTGTTGTTTGGTGTTCTTCCATGCTGAGATTCTGCCTCAGGCTGAATTATTTTGGCAAATTTTAGTAAAAACAGAAAGGGAGGAAATTACGTTGTTTTGTTCATGTCAGAGTCTTACAATTTACTTTACATTGATAACCTTCCAGTTTTCCCACTTTGAAGCAGGGGTTTGGCAAGTGGATTGCTGGAGGTGGGAGGGATGCTGGCAGCTTGAACATGTATTTTGCCATCCATGTGAGAATCTATTCAATATGACTGAATTATAAGCTTGTGAAATGGCACAAGCTCTATAAAAGATGGTTTAAAATTTTGGCAGTCAGAGTATCTAAAAAGTGTCTTTACTGTGAGAGTGCTCATGGCTAAGACTTCAGAGACAGGAAACTGCAATTCCTGCTGCTGCTGATCATGGAGCCTTCAGCACTCTTTGTTAGGCAAGCCAGCTCTCTCCTCACAGCCTCCAGAAAAGGAGCTCACCAAAAAAAGGCTTTTTGTGCAGTGACAGGGAGGAGGTGAAGAGGGAGAGTTCCTCCAACGGTGGGCAGGTGGTTTTGGGAGCTAGCAAGAGACAAATTGTACAGGGCATTGAAACTGGAAAGGGGTTTTCCAATGCCTCCCAGAGCTTTTGGGTGCTGTAGCCGAAATTGCTCCTGTACTTCAGCCTTTTTGCTTTTTCCAGGCATGGGGTGGGTTGAGCCAGAGGAACCAACAGAGCAGGTAGGAAGAAAAGTGCACAGGGTATTTGCATTGCCTCTTGTGTCATTGAAGGGCCCTGTAGTAGAAGAAACAGAAGATGCAAGCAGGAAAACAAGAGGTCCTTCTGTGCTGGCTTTTGCCAGAGCAGTGCTGGAAGATAGCTCTTCTCCCTGGGAGAGAGTCATTGTTTGTGCCTCAGCTTTCTGTCTGCTACTTGAGACCCAGATAAGAAGTCTTTAAAAACACTGAGTGTTAGGCCCAGAGCATTTCAAATTGTGCACCCATGTCTTGAGAAAGTTGTGACAATTTCAGCATTGCAGTTGGCTTTTTGTGCCTAAGAGAATAATGGCTTTTCCTTTGACCAGAGCAGCAGCACAAATAAATACAAGATACACTTGTGGAAATTGCAAGAGGAATCTCCAGCAAAGTGAGTAATGCTGCACTCGACATGAGATTTGGGTGATGAAAAAATACAAAGAGGGGGAAAAATAATGATATGAATCCATTTATCATGTGCCCTGAGCAGATGAAGTTCTGCAGAGAGGAGATGGTAAATGGTACATGAGCAAAAGAGATCTTTTGAGCAGAAGATACATTTTTTCTTACTTACTGATTGCTTTTCCCTGCTGTCTTTAGGAGAAAACATCTAGAGCAATGATAAATTCCTGTAGTACCTACCTGGTCAGTGAAATTCTGTCAGTATGGTGTGGCCCATATGCACTCAGTAACAGATGGTGGGTGTGTGTCACACAGATGGGCTCCAGTGTTTCACAGCTCTTGTGCTCCAGGCCATACACAGAAAACAGCCTTTCCCTTCATCCATGGAATTTCATTTCTGCTTATGGCACGTGGGATGATTGCAGTGTGACAGTGGGTCAGACGAGCTCCAGTGCTCTGCTCCTGCTGTGGAAGAAGAAAATGGTGTCAGTGACACATCATGTCGACTGGGGGTGATTGTGGGCCCACCCACTGCATCCAAAATGCAGAACTAAACCAGGTCTCACCTCTGGGGCTACAAAAATGTGGCTTTTGCAATGGTCCTGTGCTGTAGTCAGTCTCTGGGGAGTTGTCAGCTGGAGCTGGAGCATTTGAAGTGATTGTAAGATCTTTTTTCCTTGTAGGTTTTCTGCTGAGATCAGTTATTCAGAGCACTTAAGAGTCTCTTCACACTTCCCCACTTTCACTAATTATCACAGTGTCTCTGGGGCCTCCCTCCCCTGTTGAATTTGGTTGGGTGTCAGCAAGTACCTTGTACTCAGAATTTCTGGAGGGATTAAAAAGGCATCAAGGAGCACACAGAGTTTGCTCATCTAGCCTTGTGTCTTTAAGAAACTGAAGTAAAAACCGAATACAGTTATTTTTTATCTGAACAGTGGTTAATTTGTTTAGAACAAAAAGCACATTGCTTGCATTGTCACTTATTCTTCCTATGTGAAGCTGTCAACTGCTTTTAATTGTATAAAGATAAATAGGAATGGAACAAGACTTCAAACAGCTCTTTTATAGCACTTGGAGTGGACATGGTACTTCATCTATATACCACAATAATGCATACCAGATGAAAAGATACTGTGGAATTTGTGCAATAAAGGTAAAAGCCCATATATCTGCCTTTTCCAATGGAAGAGAACCGAGACAGAAAAAATCTTGAAGGCAAAAATAACAACAAACCCCAGCACAATTCTTGAAGTCAAATTTCACTTGCTGTGAAGTGCCCTCAGGAAAAACAGGCACAGGGTTTGCCCAAGCAGTGGCCAAACCTCATAAGGGGATGGACCACATGTATCAACCTCCCCAACAGTTAAAGGTGTTTCACCTCCCTCCAGGTCTGCAGTTTAGCTGGACCCTTTGGTACTGCTGTGTCCCAGGAATGACTCTGTGGGCTCCTGTGCAATTTGCCTATGTTATTTTTACTTTTTCCCCTTCCCTGCCTCCTTCAGCTGATTTTCTCTAGATTTTAATAAGTATTTCAGTGAGATGAACTGGTTCTTTCATCTTGGATTGTTTAGAATGCCTCTGGAGATGTGTCACCCTCAGCAGCAGGTGACACCTCATCCTGCCACCCCAGCATACAACCTTGGAGTTACAGTCAAGGAATTCCCACTAAACAGGGATCACTAACCCACCTGCCCTGGCTCCCTTTGGATGCTAGTCTCCATCTTTCTCACTGCTCTGAAATTCTTTGCTCTTGGTTTGCCAGTCACACACCAAATTTAGATCCATTTATAAAAGAACAGCCATGAGAAATGGGAAACTGAATCCACTGACTTCATTCTTCCTTTTTAAATATGACTTTGTGTGACCTCGATGCAGCGATTGATGGTTTGTCTTCCAGGTCTGGCTGGAGATGCAAGGTTTGGTGACTGTCCCAAAACTAGGACTGTGAAAGAATACTTCATGCTCACCATCTAAGGAAAAGTCACTTTAATCTTTGTTTAAAAGGAGGGCTGTTTGTAGCAGCTTCACAAGACTGTCTTCCCTCTGTATGCCTATTTTCCAGGGAAAACAGCAAGTTGTTTCCTGCTAGTCTGCTAAACTCTTATAAAAGAAATAAGTATCTCTAGAAAAGGAAATACCCTTTTTAACAGCATCTGTTTCCCTTAGACACAGTTTCTGTGTTTTACATTCCTTCTGGTGGTTGTTATTACAGTTCTTCTGAGGATTTGTCATTGCTGTCAACCTGTAATAAACCTTGTCAGAAGGACAACATGACTCAGTCCACCCTCCTCTTGCCCCAGCCCCTGCATTATATTGGCCAGGTCAGCCTCAGCTGTGAAGAGAAAGTCAGATTAGGAGCTCCCAGTAGAGACCAGGAGACTGAGTTAGGATTTATACTTTCGCTGTGATGCTGACATCTCTTCGGAGCTGAGCAATAAATAATAGAGCAAGTTTAAAAGCTTTTTGCAGCTTGCCAGTATGTTGTTGTTGATACAGCCTGCCGTTTGTTAACATGATCCAACAAGTATCCTTTAATGACCCCATTTGGGGAGCCTGTGAGACTCCAGAGCACTGCTAGAGAAGCTCTGTGTCGTGGTGCTGTACTTCTGAAACCTACTTATCTGTGGTGGTTGCAGTCAGCTGATGCTTATGAACTCATGTTCATTATGAAGTACTGATTGGAGGCAGAAGTCTTCTTCAGGGGTGCTTCTTTTCTGTCCCAATCTAATGGTCTCTTGACTTTAAACTTTGAATGTGTTCCCTAGAGGGAAGTAAAGTTAAATAAGACTTTGCAGGAATTTTTAATGTGAAGGTATGAAACGTCTTTGTGAAGGTCTTTTGCTCGACTGAGTTGTTTTTTCATGTGCTGCCAATATCTGATCCCACTTCTTGACCTTTAATATACACTGAGAGAGAAGATTAGGATGTTTCTAATCAGCTGAATCTTCCTTCTGGGAGCACTATTAAATCTTGACTCTCAGCTTTATCTCTGCCAGGTCTTGCCAGCCCTCCATGGTTTTGGTTTTGTTACCAGCTGAGGTCAGAGTTCATGCACCTCAAAGGTTCTTGTTCAATGGGGGAAGTTTCTTGGATCATTTCTGTAGGATTTAAGACACCAGCGAGCAATTCTGCTTGGAGGCAGACCTTTCTCTTCATGTGCCTTGTGAGCCAGACCTTAATCAGTGAAATAAAGTCTTTTATTTTGTGCAGGATTACTGCTAATTCTGCCCACCTCATCATTAGTAGGGCTTCATCAAAGGTCTTCACGAGGAAAGCGGAGTGGTTTTGAGTGCTAAGTTAGGTGCCTCATAGGCATTGAAAATATTACCTCAGCTGGTTTCTTCTGCCATCCAAATTTGTAATTTCATTAAAATTCCAAGTTTGTTGGCAATGAATTGGTAACGAGTATTGAGTTTCACAGCATTGTTTTGAGGGGAATTCAAGTGAGGCTAGCAAGTCTGTGGTCATGCAGCTCAGCTTATGTTACACGGCCCAGTGGTACAGGCAAGCGGTTTAATGTCAAAGCTGCAAGTAGTCTTTGTAAAACAGAGCCCCCCTGAGCTGCATATCTTCCCTGTTCATTCCAGCCATCTGCAATACCACTGCTGTGGTTGAAGTATTGGGAAATTTATCCCTGAAAGCAATACAACAATGGATTGCAGTGCTGGGGTTGATGCCCTCCTGAAAAACTTTGGTGGTCCAAGGAAGGATTGAGCACCCATGGTCTTATTTAGCCCTGGGATTCCAGTGGCTCCCATTCCCCAATGTGGTCCGAGTACCTGTAGATGTCCCCTCCCTATTCTACATTTTTGAACACTCCAGAGGCTCTGTAGATACGTAGGAAGGCAGTAATGGTCTGGAGTCATTGGCCAAAGCTGGATGCTTTGTTTCCATCCAAAAACTTACTCATTCTACAGACCTTGGTCTTAAGTTACTGAACTTGCAGAGAAATGTGCTCGTAATTTCTTTCTTATAAGCCTTTCTTGTTGAGCAGAAATTTTGGCAAAGAAGAGTCAAGTCACTGGAGAATCCCCAGTTCTGCCTGGTTACACCAGGCCTCCTCAGATCTTTCCTTGGAACAAGCAGGCAAGAGGAAATACTTTCCATTTCAGAGAAGCGTGGACAAACAACATTGCTTCAGACAGAGAAGAAAAGTGGCAGACGGAGTTACAGTGCTGAATCCTGCTGGCCAAAAGCATGCTCTTGCCTTTATTCAGTCACTCCTGGAACACAGTGTTCTTATTGTATTCCTCCTCACCCCGCTCAGTGCCTCTCCTCGGGCCCAGGGCTTAGAGATGCCCCAACCACGGTGCTGGCAGATTTGGGGGAGTTAAAAAAATCATCAAACACATCTCAGCAATGGAACCTCTCCCTCCTTGCCTGACGTTTGGTAAGCGTGCGTTCTGAAAACCTGGATCCCGTTAGAAACGTTCCTGCCGTCTGGAAAACAAAGTACTCGCTCGCCTGGTTTAGTCATTAAGTAAATTTGTGGTTTGGTTGAGACAAAAAATAATGAAGAAAAGCTGTTGAAATCCTGGGATTAATTTGATAGTTTGCAGGCAGTGGTGTTTTTAAGCGGAGCTGCTGCGTTCTTTATGTTGTGAGCGGACCCAGGTACAAACCTGGGCTTTCCTCTTTCCCTGTGCCTCAGAGCCAGGCATTTGGAAGTAATTTGTTCCACGAAGGCCCTCTCGGTGCGGGCGAGGGGGTTGCTCTGGGCCCGGAGCCACCGTGCGTGGGTGTCGGCACAGCCGGGCTGGAATGCCGGGAGTCGCTTTCGGCTGCCTGCTCCGTCCGCAGAGGGAGCAGCGCCCCGGCTGCAGGCAGGGACGGGTGGTCGCTGGCTGGGCATGGCGTGGAAGGCTCTGAACGTCGGGAGGTTCACGGCTGTTGTTCCCCCTGTGACATGGTGGCCCCTTCTGGGAAGAGCTGTTTCCTCTGGAACTCCCTTACACCTCCCGGCCGCCCCGCCTGCCTTCCCAGGGAAGCGAAACTGCGGGGTACAAAGCAGAGAGGCCCATGCAAAGATCCCCACAGCACTTTGCAAAGTGTTTCCCCTCTCCACCAGCCCCAATTTACCTGGGACAGTGACCAAGGAAAGCAGAGAGCAGGCAGCTGGCACTGAAGTGCTGTCTAAAATGCCTTCTCTGTGTGTTCATCCACTTAACCACACATATATATGTATATATATGAAATCACTTGTATTAAACATAGATGTCATTTCAGTCTGAGGAGCCAATTAGCAGAGTGGAGAGCTCTTGCCAATCAGCCTCTTGCTGAATTTCCCCCAGCTCTCAGTTTAAGCAGGGGAAAGGAGACTGCATTATCAGCCCTCCCTACCTGTGTTGCTGCTAGCGATCCTGGTGCCCCAGGGAGAGCAACGTTTGGAGGGTCAAAAAGTCAGGGATAAGGACTCAGGTCCCACTCATTTCAGGGGTTAACATGCTTGGATGTTCAGCACATCCCTGCACAAGCTTGATTCTGTCCCTTCCAATAAAATATTAAAAACAGTTCTCTTGTGATGATTGTCTGGCAGAGGCCAGGACGTGGAGGTGTGTGTGGCTCATGGGTGGCAGCAGTGTACCCTGGATATCCAAAATGCAGACACTGCTTGGTTTGCCCTTCTTTTGTAGCTTCTGAAGTTGCTAGAGCAGCTTTTGAGTGGCTGATGCAGCCTGACTGCTCTAAAGAAGTGAGGCTCTGTTCAGTTGTAATTAATGCAGCCAAATATCCTGTATATTTTATAGAAAATGTCCCTAATATTGTCAGCCTTTCATGGCTGATAAGGATTCACATGAATCATGTGATCATGTCATCATTTAAAAAAACAAACAAAACTAGTATGTTATGGTATAAACTCAGGCTAATATGTTGAAATTAATCTAGGCAGATACCTGTTATTGTTAGATATGGAACAGAATGTTCTGCAACATTTGCTTTATTTCAGGAAGATGATCCAATTGTCCTGTTAATTGTTGTGCAGACATTGTGTTGCCTTTTTTTTTTCTCTTTTTAGTGACTATTTTGTGCTTTGAGCTATTAAATAAATGTGGTTTGTGGCCTTATTCTAGGGAAAACATCCATTGTTTTTAGGAAGGACTTGCTTTTATTGTTTGTCAGACTCAGATTTTTGCAGTTTTGGTTTTAAATCTGCTGCTAGAAGACAAAATCCAGTATTACATTGGGGTGATGAGTGAGCACAGCCTCGCCTCCATTGAGAAGGAGGAGCTGGGAGGGCTGGTTTGGAGATGCACAGTCAGATGAAATCTTGAGGGACTTGTTCTGCAGTTTCCTTGGAACACAGTGGTTTCATCCTGTTGTCTGAAACCCTTTCTTAAGAAGGTTAGGGCGGTGATAGGGCAGTTCAGCCACAATATTCAGCCTATCTAGTCCTTATTTGCCTCCTAAGGCAAACATTTTATTTCCTGCATTTCAACTTCCTTCCTAAATTCTCTCCCCCACCTTGCTGTATCCTATAATCTGAATTACTGATTGCAATTAATGCATCCTCTGTACATTAGTCCTGCCTGGGAAATAGTATGTCCTTGGTAAATGCAAAGGAGTTAGAAACTGGAAACTCAGTCTGGTAAATCTTGGATTTAGCTTTTGTAACTGTGCTTTAATACTTCACAATAATTGCTGAAGCTCCCCATAAAGTAATCTCCATGTAGTCCTAAAATGGAATTGAATGCCTTAGAAAAAAAGAGAAGAAGAGCCCTTATCTGTACTTTTAGTTACATTTTTATTTATTTCCCTTGTTCCTCTGGCGTGGGAGGATGAATGCGCAGGGAAGAAGATACAGATTTGCAAAGGCAAGGAGTGCTAAAGAGCGTAGTTTTTTTCATCAGCTTTTAAAAGCCAGACTGTAATCATAAATTCCCTGATAGCTGGAGCATGCAGAAGTCGTCTTTAAGCCTACAAGTGACAGGCTGCTGTTGCTTTTCAAACTTCAGATTTCATTTTTTTGTAAGACACAACTTTGATCTGGTTCCTTTGTAATGCTCTGCAGAGCGCTGGGGCCGCTGCGCTCGCCGGCTGCAGAGCTGGAAGTGAACTTTCTTGGCAAGAGCCATCTGGAGACCTCAAAGAACAGATTAACTTGTCCAGAATTGATGTGATCTTTGAAGAAGCTGCCCTTGCCTGGAACACATGTGATTAGCCTGACATTGGCAGTGATAAAGTTGAGATGCACAGCAGCGTCTGAGTACTCAGAGTAATTGGGAAGAGTGTTAAGTGGAGCAACCCCAACAATCTGCAGTCAGATTATCAGGTAAATCCCCAATTTTAACCTCTTGAGCCAACTTTGCATCTTTAGCGCAAATCAAATCCGGTCAGGAGTGAAGGTTTTCAGCTTTGTATCTTCATAGACTTGTTCTTAGCTCCAAAGTGTTCCCATGATGATGATTTGGGAAAAGTTGTAGGATGCAACTTCTGTGATAGTTGTTGGTACCACGGATTGGAAACAGACTTTTCTGTTCAGGTGGTGGATTAATGTAATCTTAATTAATGTAAGTCGGACTCCACGGTGGATGCTGTTGTAATCCCTTGTTTAAAGGTGACCCTGCTGCTGGGACACTCTTGTCAGCACATGCTATTTAGACATGCTGAGGGGATTTGCTTCAGCTCATGCATCATAAACCAACCTGGGCAGCTTTTAATTTGATTGACTGGTTGTGATAATGAAATTTGGAACTGCATGAAGGATATGACAGTCACTTGCTTGTTGGAAGATGTAAGTTTTGGAAGTAAGTGGCCAGCTGGACACACAGAAGGACTTCTAGAAGTCCTCTAGAAGGACTTTTTATTTCTTGGATGGAAGTAAGTAACTTTTCATAGGATTTTTTTCCACACTGAATAAATGGAACCTGTCAAAATAATGAGCTGGGAGGATGTCTCAGCATTAGACTGCATTCTCCCAATCATGAATGCAAAATGACCAGAGACACCAAATAAGAGTAATGCTTGGTGCTGGTTTCCTAGAAACAATCATCTTCAGATGCACAGGACTTCAAGTTTGAACTGGTTTTTCAGAAGTTGGTGTGAAAAAGCAGGGCAGGAGCACAGAATGAGTAGTTGAGTCCCACTGAGTTGCAGCCCTGATCTGTGGTCTCAGGGCACCTTCCCTCAGCACAAACACTACCCACCAGAAGAGGAGAGGAGGAATTGTGTCCTGCTGCAAGGTTGCTCACTGCAGTCAGGGGGAGAGCATCTCAGCTCCTCCAGCTGCCATCGCTGTGGTGAGACATCTGGAGTTTCTGCAGGGCCCATTTTGGGGGTGTCCTTCTGTGGGACTTCCCAACATCCCCAGAGCTCCTGCAGCTCAGAACTTCCCAAGGTGTCTCATGAAGTTCAGGTGGTCATTAGCTGCCTCATGGCATCTGGAAGATGGGATTTCTCCCATATTAAAAATTAACTACTCACCAAAACTGTGATGACTAAAGGTTCAGACTATGGCATGGGAGGAAAACTTCTGCAAGAGTTGTTTAGGGAGAATGCATTGGAGTTTTGTGGTTGTCAGCTTCATGAGTCTTTAATCTCTTGGATTTGCTAATACTGTGTCTCAAACAGCTGCAACCTTGGTAGTGCAGGGGTTTGGAGGAGCTTCCCATGCCACCAAGGATTTTGGAGTTTACGGGTCAGGGAGGTGGGGCACCCTTGCAAGAGGATGTCTGCCTGGATTCTATCAAAGCTTCAATTTTTTTGAGGAAAAATTTTCTTCCAGAAAATGTCAGTGTCATAAAAATTTAGTGCTGGAGCTGGAGAAGGTGGTAGCAATGAAAACTGATGGATTGGTCAGCTTCCCTGTTAAGCTGGGAGCTGGTCCAGCCATTCTGGAACTGCTAGCAGGTTTGGGAAGACCATGTCTCTCAGACTTGCCAGTAGAGTGTTGTGCAACTTATTCCCTGCAGTGGAAATTTAAATTCTACAGAAATTAGTTGCCTAGAGGCCTTTCATCTTCAAGGAAGTTTTCTTCATGCCTTAGTGGTTTTTTTCCCATGCTTGCTGAAGAACATCAGTGAAGGAGGTACATAACTGGTGAGAACCAAAGGGAGTGCCACTCGGATTTGGCTTTGGAGGCGGGGTCGGTGAGCTCTTCCTCCCACTGTGGGTGCTGAAGGTGATGCAATTCTTCCCCAGAGCACACCAACCCTGGGATTTTTGCATAGAGCAGAGTAACATGTTTGGCAAAGGTTGGGGACTTTGCATCTTTGAATTAAAATTGAAATAGCCATCGGGGGAAGTTGTGTGAGGGAGGCTGGGGTTCCCAGGCTGGAAGGAAAAGGATGCCCTTAGGGACACAGGAGGCAGTGAGAACTCCACACAGAGCAAAAGCCCTGAAGAGGACCTTGCCTCTCAGCTTGCTTACATTGAGACTCCAAGATCTGATGGTGCTGATGTCCCAAGTGCTGGGTGCTTGGTCAGAGAAGTGAGAGATCTGGGGATGGATGGGATGCAGCCAAGACAACAAACAAAATAAACCCAGAACAGGTAGAAGGAAGCCTTAAGGAAATTCTTGCTGTTTTTCTACAGCAGTTCAGGCCCTTGTCAGCATTACCAGAATGTGCAGTGATCAGCAGAGGGCTTTATGCAAAGAAAAGGCAGCTGGTCAGGCTGACTTACTCAGGTCGCTGTGATCTCTCTTATAATTGTTCCCTATGTGATTATTTTGAGGGTTGAGCAACTGAGAGCTGCAGAAGAGACATGCAGCTTTATTTCTGCAATGTATGAAATGTTCTGTGTTCATTTCAAAAACGCTCATTGCTCTTTCTGTCTTAAAAAAATGAAATAAAATTCTGTAAGGCTGCAGGAATTTTTGTGAAGTCTAACTTTAAATGCTCACCTTTCCTTTTATCGCCCTTATCAGTGCATAGAGCTCGGTATGTGAGGTTTTTAGCTGACATTTCAAATCGCTCTGAGGGTGCCTGAATCCCTTTTAAAGCAGCCTCCCCTCTCAGATCAGAAGTGACCAGTTTTTTTTGTTAGACTCCATGTTCCTTTAATGTTTTCCTCCTAATAGATGTTGAAAGCGTTCTTCAGAGGCACGGCACAAAACATTCAAATAGTGATACGAGCCAGCTGAAGAGAGTTGTCAGGGAGAGAGAACATTAGGAGAAGGATTGAATACAGATGGATTCCTCAAAAGTAATGTAACCTGTTATGATTGCTTTGAAATCCTATACCCTTTCCATCTCCTTATGCTTACCAAAAGTTTACATTTGCATTGATGTATTAGAGGCAGAGCTAAAATGGAAGTAATCCCTGTTGTATACATGCTTAAGTGTGTAATTTTAGCTAAATACAACAGTTGTGACCAAACCTGCATCTGCAGTGAGAAGACCACAGCTGGGGAGTGTTGTGGGAAAGCCCAGCCATCCCAGCTCCTGCAGAGGTGCCAGGGACCTCCCAGGACCCATCTGCTCACTCCGTTCCTTCAGCCATCACAGTTCCACACCCAACAACCTCTTCAGGTGCTCTCTGCTGCTCTGTCTTTGTGTCAACTGATAAAAAGGAGAAATGGATTGCCCTGTGCATTTTATTCTGTATATCTGAGTGCTTTCTTAGTATACTGCTAGAATAATCCGTGCTGTTTCCAGAGAGTCCTGGCAAAAGGTCCACCAGAAGTTGTTGCTATATTTTAATTGGATTGTCCAAAAATCATCCTTCTCTTTGCCCTCAGGGAAGGCCTGAGCTATCCATCATTCCTGCTTCAATTTAAGAGGTTGTCTCAGCCTCCATCACACTGCTGTCATGTTGGATTTGACAGGAAGGTTGCACTGCACAGCGCTCGTTTAATGTTCAGAACTGACCGTTCTGCACAGGGAGAATGGCTGAAGGGGGCTGGTAAGGTTTTCTCTTATTATCCCTTGCTTTTTAGGGCGAGCTTGTTCAAATTATTTTCAGTACTTGCCCTAGAAAGCTGTTCTGAAATCTGATGGAATATAGAAATGAGTTTGCTCCAATGCACATTTGCAGTGACTGACAGTTTGCATGCTAGAAGGTATCTGTGGTGACTCAACATCCCAAGGCCTCCCTGTGCTCATCCCCAGCTGACTCTGTGTTGTACCTGAGTGGGGAGAAACCTCACAAGGCTCCCTTCTGCCAAACAGTTATGAAAAGCTTCAGCTGGCTCAGTTTTGAATGCTGTTTGTGCCATTCTGCAACTATGCTAAGCTTCATCATCCAAGGAGAAATAGCTTGGAGTTGTTTGTAGCACACAGAATAGTTTGTCTTTCTGAGTAGGAGAGTAATTTGTTTCTAACCAACCTCATAATGGCTGAAACAATATGCTTTTCCTAGTGACCAGTGGATATCCATGACCCCTTGAATTACAAGAATGGGGTGCTGAGGACCCAAAGGGCAGGTGAATAGGAGCTGGGTGAGCAAAGCATTAGCTGAAGGCTGTGACCCTGTCCAGTTCAGGTTTTAAAATACTTTGGTAATGTTTCCATCCCAGTACACCATGTGCCATATTTTACATAACAGCATCCGAAAACCTCTGCCTTAAATGGGCTCCCTGCCAGTCCCAGTTCATGCAGTGCCTGTCCTGCATTTATACTCCATACAGACACACACAAACTGCCAGCTTTACCCTCTGCTGGTGTCTTCCTCACCTCTGGTCCCACCATCTGTGTGTTTCTCATGGGTTTCCTTGTCTTGTCTAAATGTAAACTCATTGGGGCAGGAGCTGTTTTCTGTTGTCTGTAGGACTTTAACCACTGCAGTGGAACCAGAATCACTTTTCTTGGCGAAACAGGAAAGCACACATTGTATGATGTGCCTTCCACTGAGATGTTTGCACAGGACCCGTTGCAAATCACATCCACCAGCTGCCCATTACTGAGTTACTAAATAAAGGATGATGCTGATGAGCTTTGTGATCTGAACTGAAACAGGACTCAGATTTTCAGAGCTTGGAAAACCCAGTAATTCATCAACTTCAAGATATCTTAAAAGTTCTGCTCTTCATGCAGAGGGGCAGGCAGGGAGAGCAGGGGATTAAGTGCTCTTTGGTTTATGTGAACATTTCAGCTTGTTCCTTCTTCTGGCATGTTACAAAATGACTTACAGGAGGACAAAATGCCTGCATGGCCTGTCTGTCCTGCAGGGTGGCAGAGCTGGAGGCACATTGGCAGCAGTGGCTTTTCTGTGCTGGTGGCAGAGTCAGCATGAAGGAATTTGTGCCTGCTTGGTTCACAGGCTGCTCCACCATCAGGTCTCATCCTGAGCAAGGAGCTCATTTCCCAGGTTAGCTCATGCAGGCAGCCTCCCTTCCTGACCTTTTGCTGAAGAGAAGGAGGCTGGCCTGCATGTGTACATAAATAACAAGCTTGGGTTGTGTGCAAACCAGCCTTCATAGGCCCCTGAGCAGATTGTCCACTGGAAAAGCCAGTGTGATGAGGTGGTCCTGGTGGAATTTGCAAGCGCCCAGTGTACCTCAGTGCAACACTGGGATCAGGTTTAGGTACTGTGCTATGAGCAACAGCTGCCTCTGGTTTCACCTCCTTCCCTCTACAAACATGTTGGAGGGGTGTTAAAGTAAGCATAGAATGAGTGAGCTCCGCTGTACATCCCTCCCTGTTGGAGGAGCAGAAGCCTGTTTTGACTAGACAAATGCTGTCTTACTGTAGGTATTGCTTTTAGATGCTCATAGAATGACAATGCTAAGCAGCTAGTCCATGGACTCCATAAACCCTGATGGAAACAGGACTTCTTCCAGAGTCTCGTTCCCTCCCTTATCTCTAACAGTACCATCTTCATTACTCCATGAATTCCCTTTTTCTTCCAGTGATAAGTCAAATTGTTATGGCTCTATCAGTGCAACTTTGTGTGAACACGGCTCATTCTGCAGCCCGTCGTTGAGGCTGGGGCTCCAGGCAGAGTCCTTCAGCCTCGTGATGCAGAGCATGGTCAAGGTTGTGTCCTTCTAAGCTGACTCTGATTTTCCTCTCACAGGCATGGGTCGTGGAGAGAGCCTGTTAACCCCTACTATGTCAACACGGGCTATGCCTTGGCACCAGCCACCAGTGCCAACGACAGCGAGCAGCAGAGCATGTCCAGCGACGCCGACACCATGTCACTGACAGACAGCAGCGTGTAAGTACCTCCAGCCTGGGGGACAGCCACTGTGTCTGCAGCACTGCTGCTCTTGGGCTGTTCTGGGAGAGAGGCTTGCCCACAGCTGGGCTTGGGGGAAATGTCTGAATAGACCACAGTCAGGATTCTCACTTTCTTTTCAGTTCCTTTGTCACTGTGCAGGTTACTCAGCCTTGCCAGTCTTGTGAACATTTGCAGCATAAAATACTTTTGAGTGATCTAAAATAGATGGTGTTCATTTGGACTTTCTGCAGTGTTTCTTAAGTCAGATGCAAGAACTGGTAGTGTTGGATGATTTTGTGGTAACTGATTTGAGATATATTATCTTCTGAATGTTAGACAGAGCCTTCTACTTACATGGGTATTTCTCTTGAGATTTTATGCTGCCGAATTCTCAGAATCACAAAATGGGTCAGGTTGGAAGAGATCACATTGGGTTATCTGGTCCAACCTCCCTGCTTAAGCAGGGTCATCCTAGAGCAGATTTCACAGAATTGTATCCAGATGGTTCTAAAATATCTCCAGTGAGGGAGACTCCACAGCCTCTCTGGACAATCTGTTCTAGTGCTCGGTCACTGCAGAGGGAAGAAGTTTTTCCTTGTGTTCAGGTGGAACTTCCTGGGCATCGTTTCTGCCTGTTGCCTCTTGTCCTGTTGCTGGGCACCACAGAGCAGAGCCTGGTCCATCCCTGCAGATGGTGGTCATTGATGAGGTCCTTTCTCAGCCATCTCTTCTTGGGGCTAAACAGGCCCAGTTCCCTAAGTCTCTCATAAGAGATGCTCCAGTCCCTTCATTGCCCTCCACTGGACTCACTCCATGAGCTCTGTGTCTCTCTTGGCTGACCAGTTCTGGTTTGGTGACTGCTGCACTTTAACACAACCTGTGCTGATAAGCCCCAGCCAAATACATTTTCCCTTTTTGTCTCTCATGACAGCACCCTGTATCTCACCCACAAGATGCCTTCCTCAAAGATGGTCTGCAAAGAAAGAAAAAAGGGGTTATGAGATTTTGTTGTGACTGCATCTCTGTGATAGAAAAAAAAAAGGATTTGGGGGAAAATATTCACTGTTTGGTGTGGTTTTTAGTAGTGCAAATGCAAAGTGTCTTTCTGGGGAGTAGAAACCCTTTGATTCTTCAGGCGAGAGATGACAGGTTTACAGAATTAGGAGAAGATTTTATTAATGGCAGTGCTGTAAACACAGAGTCCTCCAAGAGGCTTATTTAGTAACACTGTGAGTGTCAGGAGCTGTCAGACATTGTTGGAGAAACTTTCCAGCCTGTGCCATGGATGCTGTTAATGGGTGCTGCCGCAGTTCCCCACCTGCCCAGAGTTCATGCAGTGACACAGGGAGTGGGCAGCGTGGCCAGGGGGTTTCTGTATCTGTGGTGGTCGCCCTGCCTGAGCCAGTAGCTTCCTCATCTCTGGCTCCACAGAGGCTTGGGACCATGTAGGAGCAGCTGAGAGTTCATTCTGCACCCATTCTGCACCAGCTCCTGGCACATTATCCACGTCATGTTGTAAAACTCACGTTGTAAAACAGAGGAGGCAGACCTTGGCCAAAGGGGCCTGGGAGGGGAAGGATGCCCCCAGGACAGAACCCTGTAGACAACTGCTAATTAAAGGCTCCATTTGATACAAATCCAGCTGCTCTGCCACATCCTTCTGCAATTCTTCATATTCACCAATTTATATGGAGGAGTGCTCTGAAGCTAGCAGGAGTCATGTAACTTCTTGTTATCAGGAGAGACAGATGTAAGAACTCTTCAAAATTAATTAGCTTTTAGCACTTCCTCTCCCACTAGTCCAGTGGGCTCATGGGGCTGCACTGATGGTTATACCTGTGATAAGTTGTGATCATTTATGCCAGAGTTCTTCACCCTCCTAATTTTTATTTCACTAGCCAGTTTGTTTTTTTTTCACAGGCAGAATAATTTCTTATTGGCCGTCCTATGCTCCTTTTTCCTTTAGGCGTTTTATCCCTCCTATGGCTACCGTTGGCTGCTTCTAGGACTTTAATTACTACCAATATGTGCACTGCCTTCTGCTAGTAACTAATCCAATCCTAGTGGTTCATTTTAAGTAAGTTTTGAACTTCATAAGGATGAACCTTTCTATGCCTCTCAAACTGGATGCGTGCAGAATCCCAAATTGGGATTCTGGATGTACAGCCTTGACCTTTGGCTTACACAGACTGTCTGTTTTCAGCACTTGCTCTTCATTACATTCTTTAAAACTCCAGCACCAGATTTTACTCAGATTTTACATGGCACTGCTGAACCTATCTCCCTCCCGAGTTTCAAAGGAATTTTTGCAGAATTGCTCAAGGCAGCAAAAATGAAGAACAACCAGATGAAGTTAAAGAAGGGACTCCTGCTGCTTGACAAGACTTACATGTCTCAGTGCTTTGAATTTAGGCCGCCTCTGAGGAAAATGGCAATAAAAGCCTCATTTGCTGATGAGTGAGGTTCTTCCCTCTGTGTGCTGTTTACACACAGCAGTCACACTCAATAATGAAGGAATCTGGCTTCTGCTCCAAGGCAGCAGGTGAACGGGGTATGATCCAAGGCACAAACCTCCATCAGACCCTCCATCAGAGGGAAATGTGCCTGGACAATTGGGATGCAAACATTGGCTGAGGAATGCTAATAAATCAGGAGAGCAAAGCATGGTCTTCAGTGCTGGCCAGCTCAGGCTGATGGAGAAGGCAGGCACAGAGCATTTGCTGCACCAGTTCCCTTGCAAGCTTTGATGTTGGATTGCTCCCAGCAACAAGGGGTTTGGAAGTGGATGCATGCAAAGCCTTTTGCAAAGACCTGAGTGATGCTCTGCCTGTCTCAGCTCCTTGAGCTGGGGTGATTTTTTGGGGGCATCCAGCTCACCAAACAGATTGTAAAACTGTGATGTTACAAGCACACTTACCTAAAAGGCCAGCTTTCAACAGGATGTCACTAGTAAATATTATTGTAATGGGTTGAATTTATATAATGAGTACAATATCAGTCCCTGTTGTTAGAGTAATTTGCTTTTTAGTGGCTTAAAAAACATTGCTCTTAAATGCCTGCTCTCCACTGATTATTTTTCAGTCTTCCTGTGTCATAGGAATTCCTCTGCCCTCGTAGGCAAAACAGCTCTGGTGCTCTCTGCTGAGACCTGTTTTTACAATCAGCAGGGCAGCTGTGTTGTTTTAGCTGGTTTGTGTGGAGGCAAGGCCTGGGGAGGACACGGTGAGAGGCTCCGGCCAGCGCTGGCCCGGCAGTGCCACGGACACAGGTGGGGCCGAGTCACTCACCACTGATGGGCAGTGCAGGGTCAGTGGTGTCAGGGATCTGGGGCTCTGCCTGCTCCATGAGCTGCTCACAGCCTGCCCCAGACTCCCAGCAGCATTTCCAGCACAGTCCTAAACTGCTCTTGCCGTCTCAGGTAACCCTTCTTAGGGATAGCATCTTCCCAAGTGGAGGAGGTGAGTCTTTGGTTGGAGGGGTTCTCACAACAGAGATGCTTGAGGCAAGTTAAGGCAACTGTAGGTAGGAAGGCAGCAGATGAAACCATTAAATCTCCATGTGATGTTCCAGTTCAGATGCAGGAGCACATTAGGTCCATATCCTTGATTTTTTCAAGAGTTTACATGGTAAACAGGAGATAATGTCTCCTCTTTAGCCCAGTGTTGTGCTCCAGCTGAGCAATACTCCTTCCTTTGCTTCTTATCAGGTGTCCTGGCTTATCTTTGTTGGGAGACAGCTTTGCCTTCCCCCAGGCGCTTGCAAAGCCCTCGGTGCTCTGAGCTTGGCCAGAGGGGTGCTCCTTCTTCTCCAGTTCCAGTCAAACCTGCTTCAGGGTAGGGATGGCCAATCCCCCCAAGCAAAGGGGTTTGGGATGGTGGTTATTCCTTCAAAAAGCCTTGCAGATTAAATGCTATTCCCTGGATGACTGGCATTTAACCATAATGCCTGGTGATTTTCCTATCTTGCTTCTTTATGTGAGAAAAGTGTCTTGTGACAGAGGTGCTTTGATAAGAGTAATTGGTAGAAAATACCAGTTTGGCTGTGTATTTGTTTCCTGTCTTTCCTAAGGCTAGTGATCCAGAATTAGCCCAAGTTTTCCTATATTTAAACAAGTTTAGCAGCTTTTTTATTTAGAAGATCCCAAACGATTATTTCCAATGTGTTAGACATAGTGGTTGGGTTTGAAGCCTGTCTACAGAGGAGCAAAGAACCTCTTGTTAGAAGAGTCCAACTGCAGAGCCACTGCCAAACCACTGCTCACCAGAGGCTCTTGCAGGTCAGTTTGGAGAGGGGAGGAAACCTCCACAGTTCCCCAACAGTAAATTCATTGCATTATCATTTAATAAACAATAGAAATACTCTTCTTCCCTCATTGCACTTCAACGCTGAGCTTTCTGGTGCTAAAAAAAAAAAAAACCACGTGATGAAACAAGGAAAAACAGTTTGGGAAAGTTTTATTTTAAAAGTAGATGTGCTGTAAAAAAAGTTTAATATCTTTTTTCATATATATATATATTATTTCTCTATCTATTGAAAATATCTCAAAGCAAGCTACCTGACAAAAGGAAAACAAAAGTACGGTATTGGTTTTCCTTGCTTTCCCCCCATCTATTGAATAAGGTTTTGTTGGGATAAAATTAAAGTGCTTATCTTTGAATTTGCTTCCTCTGGTTGAGTTGGCACAGTACATTGAACGAAGGAATGTTCCAAGTTCAGAGGTGGCATTGGGGAATCTAGTTAAAATGACATCAAAGGCAGCACAGCGGGGCTGAACATGTGTTTGAAGCCGGATAGATTAGAGGCCATTATCAGCCTTTCGCTACTGTGCTGGGAACAAAAGTCGCTCTTTCCGCTGGGACTGCTGCTGGGGAGAATTAAAAAAAAAAAAAGAGAGAGAGAGAAAGAAAGAAAAATTGCACTTTCTAACATAATGCCGCGTTCCCTGCGAATGGCCGTGTGGCTTTAGTGTGTGAGTTGTGTTCTGGCACCCGGGTTTTGTGCACTGGTTAAGCTGAAATGTTGACTATTGATGCCGACCAACGATGGCTAAAATAAGCCCCCGGTTTTTTTTTATTTTTCCCTCTGAAAACTTGCAGTTGTTTTGTTACCATCCAGTCTAGAAAAGGCTGCGTCACAATGCGGTGAAACTCTTGAACCGTTGTGATTCTCATCATTAAAGAAAATAAAGCCACCTAATGAACACTGTCACGATCCCTGTACAGCAACGTGGGGAAGTTGTCCTGCTCCCAAGCCGTGTCACTGCAGGCAGAGCAGAGATGATGCTCCCAACACACTCCTCCTCCTCCTGCATTACCTGCAGCCACTCGGCAGAGCTCTAATTAGCCTGGCTCATTTTCTGTTCCCTCATTTGTCTTCCTGCTAAAAAGCACTTGTCATTAATCATGGGGTTTGTTTTCTTTTATTTTAATGGTGTTTCATTTTGAATGCCTGGGTTGCTGCATGAAATTAGGTTCTTCTGATGTAGGTTGGTGGTGATTCTGCCTGCACCCGCATTTCCAGGGAGCCAGCAGGGCAGCCAGCATGATGGGAATGGGAATGAAAGCTGATGGTGGCCATCCTCACACAGGCTGGTGCTCGAAACTTGGGAGGTTTGCAGGCAAAACACCACAGTAAATTGTGTTTCACTTGCCAAATGGCACCTTGACTTTAAAAATCTGTGGATGAAACTGTTTGGTTTATGTTCTGGAGAAGCAGCTGGGGATGGGGATAGGTGTTAAGGACATTTGGCCTGTTCAAACATCTCGTGTTGTGAGATGTATCGGGACTGGCTCGTTTTCACAGCTCAGAGGGGTGCAGGACTGGTGGAAGATGTGCCTGGAAATTACATGGTATCTGGGACAAACCAAATCCCTCCATTCATTTCCACCCACCTCCATGGCATTGCATGGCACTCCCAAGCAGTTACCTCTACTGAAGCAGGGAAATGTGTAAAATTAAAGACCTCCAAATTGCCAAGCTCCATGCTGGCATTTGTTTTTGCATTTGATTTTCCCCAAATAACACAAGGTCACCAGGAGGTGGGTCTGTGTCCTTTCATAACTGGGCTCCACTCACTCATCTTCTCCTGGTCCCTGGGTATGAGCAGGGTGGTGGCAATGGTGAGAATGAAAATGCATTTCCATTCTTTGCCTGAAGTCACACTTAGGCAGTGATGCTTTGCCATTTGGGGTGCTTAGCAAAGCCTGGTACCTCTGACCCCTGTGTACCAAGGATTATTGTGGGTGCCACTGTCTCCTTCCTCTGCAGAGACCTCTGTCACCACCTCTTTCAGCACAGGCACCAAGCCAGGTGGAGCTGGTTCACTTGGATGTGACTGCCCATGACATCCCTTCCTAAGTTTGTCCAGCCTCTGCATAGGGGGCTGGTTCTGCCCTCCAACAAGTCCAGTATCAAGCCCATAATTTCAGACTGAGCTAGAGATTGCCTTGGGAGCAGTGGAGCCTGTACCCCCTTGCTTTGAAAAGCCATTTGAGCAGCTGGCACACTCTCTTAAAAATATATACCTTGTTCCCTGACCGAGTTCCCCTTGGAGTAGATGCTCACTGAGCTCCCACTCCTCCTTCTCCCCCCTCTCTTAGCCTGCCCTGTGGTTTAATATGTACATTACAGGCTCTTTATAGGAAGCAACCAACTATAAAAGGTACCAGGATGCAGTCCAAGTCCTTCTCCCTGCCCTCTGCCTTGAGCAGTGGTCGCAGGAGCCCTGCCTTGCTCTGTTCCTGGTGGATGCTGTGTAAGTCCTCCTGGCCCCCCACACCAGAGCTTTTTTGGTTCAGAATCTGTGTGAGCATCGTTCCCTGCATGGGTCCCTCTTACTCTGGGCATGCAAACGTGAAGGGGTTTCCTACCAGCCACTCTGTGTCAGCAAGGCTTGAATGAACATAACGTGTCAGAGAAGGCAGTAAAGCAGGACATGTTGTTGTTTTATTCCTGCAGAGATGGGATCCCACCGTACAGACTCCGAAAGCAGCATCGCAGAGAGATGCAAGAAAGTGCCAAAGCAAATGGACGCGTGCCACTACCTCACATTCCTGTAAGTAGCACTATCTCCTTCCCAGGGGTAAATATGCAAAATATGTGAGATCTCTAGCAGACAGTTGCTCTGCTTGTGCTTGAGTTTAATCCCCCTTAGTGCTGTATTCGCTTGGGGGTGCTTTAAGATGACATACATTGTGCTAAGAAAAGGCTTGGAGCCTTCTGCCAAACTCCATTTAGGGCTGCCCAAAACAGAATTTTTCTTAACCATTCAGTCA
The DNA here is from genome assembly GCA_013389925.1 of Aegithalos caudatus. NCBI lineage: Eukaryota > Metazoa > Chordata > Aves > Passeriformes > Aegithalidae > Aegithalos > Aegithalos caudatus. The sequence goes on from WEIU01017749.1 coordinate 1,682,237, forward strand.
GTAGCTGATTGTTTCTCCTGGATGAGAATGGAAGCACCGGCTGGCGTTTATCTGCAAGCAGTTCCATGCCCTGGGGTGAGCTGGAGGTGTTTGTGGAAGGTGTAGGAGGCTGTTGGACATGGAGGCTGATGCAGCTCTCAGCCAAGGTCAGTTGGGGAGAAGTGCAACAGTCCCCAGCAGTGTTTTTAGTGAGCAACCAAAGGAGCTGTAACCTGTTCTCAAGGACTTGACAAAGCTCACCTGGAAACACAAGGCAGGAGAGAAAAAGGGTTGCAGGAGTAGGTATTTCATTTAGCTGACACTGTCTCTTTGGTTGCTCCAGGTAAGCAAACAGCCTTCAGAAGATGAGCACAACTGCTAGGGCTCTGCATCACCATCTGCAGCTCTGCTTATTATTGTTTTCTTTTTCTGACAAGTTACAGGTGACATTTAATATCTAGTAGGGAATAAAGGTGCTTCTTTCCCCTTTGGACAGCTGGACTCCAGCACAAATCAAATAGGGAGAGAAAAAGCCTCCATCTGTTTTTTTCCAGAAGTGCCTTCAAACTTGACGCAGCTGTTCCCATCCTGCCTGCTCAAAGCAGCACAATACCAGCAGAAATACACCCTTGTTTTAATCTGATTCAAAAGAAAAAAACCCCACACCAAAACCACCACTCTTTGTTTTGCCTTTTAAATTAGATTATTTTCCTTAGATTTAAGAGGGTCTCCTGTGCTTTGATCACTGAGTTGACAATAAAAGCCCTGGCTGCGGACGCTCATAGCCATCCTAGCTCAGTCACCTCTCTTTTCACACAGTTGCTTTCACAGTGTGGCTGCTGTTGAAAAGGCTGGCTGGGTGCCTTTTTCTTTCACTTGATGCCGTTTTTACTGTAAGCATGGCTTTGTTAGAGTCGAAGTTTGAAAGCTTGGCCTTTATTTTTTTGTTGTTATTGTTGTTGCTGTTCCCCAACAGTGGGAACTACTGACTGAATATTCTCCGACTTCAAAGCCTGTCAGTGGCTTTACCTTTTGGATAAAAATAATAGTGGCTTTCTGTTGATGGTGTGCACTGGCAATGCCTCGATGAACTGCAGGTTATAAACTCAAGAGTATGGAGCATTAAATATGTATAGTGAGCTCTACTTCAACGAACTTCCATCTGCCAAACATTTCTTTTGTTGAACTGAATAAGTGTCATTCCAGCAGCAGTTCCTTGCAGGCTAATTAGTTTTACTTAGCATTAAATTTTATCGACCTTTTTGGAAACCAGCTTTAAAAACGGGGTAAAAAACAAGGTTTAAATTGCCCACCTGCTGCTTATAAATTTTTATATTATCCTACTTACCTACACAGTCCTTTAGAATTACATATTCCTCCTAAACTACACACAGACGCTTCACAGGGATTTTTTTGTGAAACATCCACTGTTCCCATTAGGTTCTGCACTGTAATTTTAAGTCCCAGGGAAAAAGGCATCTTGACACATATTTATATGGGAGCCGAGGACTGAGAAGTTGAGTTAGTTCTAGTCTTTCTCCAGGGAATAAAAGTTTAGTTCAGACACTCTGGCACCTCCTGCCAGCCAATTACTGACATAGAATTGGCATCGACTTCAGAGAGGCACTGCTCTGCCCTCGCTTATCAATCAGCCAAGAAAGGAGAAGGTAATTAGACAATGTGTTTTGACAACACCAGTGTGAAATGTTATAAAGTTACTCTTTAAAATTCAGCTCTAACTGCACACTCTTTGAATTAAACAGCCCAAATTAGCACAGAGCCATGCTAATGTTTCTTCAAGTGTTGCTTTCCAAAGCCAGTGGTTGGGCTATCCCGCAGCCCATGGCTAAATCAGGCTGGACCTGGGGTTAGCTGCTCCCAGACGTGTGGCAGTGATGAAATCACAACCTTTGAGTGAAGGTCTTTATGGACTCCTATCTCCAGCATAGCCAGAGTCCATGCTGATAGTGCCTGCAGAATGCACAGCATGTTTTCCTACTGATAGCAGGGAACCTCCTACTTCCGAAAGTCATTTCAGAAGTCCTTTACAGACCTTCCCGTTCCCTGACAAATGAGTTACAGGGCTATTATGCAAAATTCTGAAAGGACTTATATTGCTTTTAATAGCAGCACTTGTAGTTAAGTCCAGAAGCTATAAACTGCAGTGATTATATGTTCAGAGGAGGCTGCCCGCTGGTCCCAGCAGCCGTGCTGCCTCCAAGTAGTGACGGTATCTGCATGCTATGTGGAACACCCTCCTCAGCAGCAGGACATGTGTGGATGGCCCTGATCTGCATCTTCCACACTTAGCAACTCACATCTTCCACACTTAGCCAGTCACCAATGCTCTAAGTTTGGAAAAGTTGTGTTCTGTGAAGTGGCGCTCTGCCCAGGAATGCAGAGTGGGGGAGGATCTCCAGCAAGCAGGGAGACCTCTGGTTTGTGCCTCTGGCAGAACACATTACACAGAGAGTGAGTGTTGCTTTCATGTGGTTTTCCATCTCTCTCTTGGATTTGAGCAGAATCTTGGCGCACCAAGGAAGGAAAGAACAAGCAAGTTCCCAAAGAAAGGGAGAAAGCCCAGAGCACACAGGGCTGTACCTGGCTCTGGCATTCATCCGTTCCCAGGAGAGGATGAGAGATCCTCCTTTTCCACAGCAAATTCAGAAAAATCCAACCTCAAGCATTAAGACCTGGTGTTTGGTTGGTTTGTTTAACTGCATAAAGAAGCCATTTTGTGATGTTCTTGCTGTAGCTTGATCGTCGGGTGGGAACTCTCCTGTTCTGCCCCATAATCAAGGATGCTGCAAGGTGGCTTCCGTGGTGTTTCTGAGTGGAACAGAAGGTTGTGAGTGACCACTGTGCTGTGCTGTACAAGTGAGGAGTGCACAGGAGGAGCCTGATCTTGTGCTGCCTGGATAACTGCAGCTGAATGAGCTTTCTGCTCCTGTGAGTTGGGAACCTGCTCAGAATTCCCATCGGCTGTTTTACATCATTTTCCTCAAATGCCTTGCTGCAGTCCTAGCAGCAAGGAGTCCTGACTCCTTGCTAATCCCTGAATGCTGCTAAACTGGATGCTGAAATCCAGCTATCTGTGAGCTCTGCCACAAGTGTTTCTAGTATGGAAACACCATTTATCCGTTAAAAATTTATGTCACAGAGGAATGCATTAATCTAAGAAACATGGAGGTTCAGAAGTTCTTTTCTCTTGGCTTCTCTAGCCTGTCATCTTCCTTTAATTTCCAAGACTGACTTGTGATCTAACAACAGCCCCTCAGGCATCATGGAGGCATCAAACCTCTTGTAGAAGAGGGAGATTTACCAGCACAGAATTATTTGGCCCAGTCACATCTGTCAGAAGCAGTTCAGCTTAAACCACAGATCCCTGGAGCTGCTGAGGGAACCTCTACCCAGTATAATGTTGAAAAACTTCCTGTTTCATCTTAGAGCAGTTGAGGTTGGTGCTTCCCAAGGGGAACCTGCAAACTGCAGTGAGATTCTTCCCTTTCAGCCTTTCCACATTTCAGATGCCGGTGTGTTTTGATGTGCAGCTTGGTCCTTAAACCTCTGTTTGTCAGGGAAGGTGAAATCCGTCAAAACCCAAGAGCTGCATCTGCCTCATGGAGCAAAATCCATGGAACTCCCACTCCATCAGCTCCAAGAAAAGAAGGGGAAAATGTGAGAGCAGCTGTCTAGTGGAACTACTGAAGAGCTTGTGTGTCTCTCATGCTCTTAGCAGGATGCTTCCTCACAAAGGTACCACAGCTTCAGACATGGAATGTGTCAAGAACACTGTTCTAGTGATAGGTACCCCAAGAAATCCTTCTTCAGAGCTGCCACAAGGAAAGATTGCTCCATCTAGACCAGTTCAAGCTATTTCTGTTTTTCCCAATCCACCTGGCATCCAGCTTCCTGTCTGTTGTCCTATGCAGCCTCCCCAACCCCACGTGGTTTGGTTCTGGACAGACCTATCTAACTAGTGCCATTAAAATAAAAGTAGGTAGGTAATTAAATAAAGCAATAGATTAAGTGGTACTTTAAAATGAAGGACTTCCTTTCTGAATTATTGATGTAGAATGTCCAGAGACCTCATTCTGATCCGGGCTGAAGGGCTGGATCCTCAAAAACCAGCCGACTCTTGGATAGTGCTTCACCCTTGACTTGGAACAAAAGCATTTGGAGCCGTTCTGATTTCAGAACAATAAGCAGCTTATTTACAGCTCTCTTGTTAGGACTCTGTGTGCCCATGGGAAGCTGGGGGCAGGTTCAAAATCCTGAAGCCCTGAAGGATCCTGCTCCGGGTACAGGCTCAGCCTGGCTGGTCTTTGATGGAGCGTACATCCCCTGTCTCCCTTCTGAAGTCAGGCCCATCATTTGATAAAGGCTTCAAACACTTTGTTGTCTTAAGCCTTTTGAAACAGGTCAGTGCAAACCATGTTTGCTGTCTATGGAGGCAGAGAGAGTCCTCAGCAGTTATCTGTATTGTTTCAGCACAGGGAATTTGCATTCATTATTCTGCAACGCTATTAGTTTTGGGGAAGTCTGTGTAGCTCATCCTTTGAGCTAGGAATAAAGTTAGAGCCATGGTGATGTTCAGAGCATCATCCTGCTCACCAGCTCTCTGAGCTACTCTTACAGGTACCAGGACAGCATAGGGCATGTGCAGCTGGTATCCATGGGGTGAAGTGAGGTTTATTTCAGTTGCACTGATCTCAGGAGGACCCTTGCAGAGGGGGCTTCATCTTGCACTCTCAAACAGGCTGCTCAGCTCTGCAGGCTGTTGTGCTGAGTGGGAAGCTCCAAGGACAGGGCAGCGGGTTTTGCAGATGGAACAGTTTTTCAAAGAGAAGAAAGTAAGTTCATCCTAAAGATTCTTGGGTTCCTTTATTGTAATTTCTGTGGTTGAGCTTCAGTCACCTCCAGACTTTGAGAGACTGGATAAACGTGCTGAGGTATTAGTTGTAAAAGACTCAGAATCATCTTATTTTGAGTTCCCTGGATACGTCAGTGATTCCAAATATCTTCAGATCCTCAGCAGTGCTGGGCCTGCAGGGAACCACCTCATTGTGACAGGACTCAGACAGGTTAGCAAACTTCAGGCTTTGTGCCCACTGCTGCCACAGGTTCAGGAGAGACTTTGGTTTGGGATGCTGCCCTGCATCAAAGGCTAGGAAGACAAAGGGTTATTCTTTCCCAGTTGTGCTTTTCTGTGATAGCTGCACTGGGGAGAGCCAAGACTGCAAGTGCTGAGCTCCAAGCTGCCCCATCTTGGGCTCATTAAGTGTCTAACGGAGCAGGGCTTGGTGCTGCCATCTATAAACAACCTCAGGGAGAGAGAGTTGGCATCTTAAGGTGGCAGGAGGGAGGCAACATGTCACCCAGCAGGCTGGGACTTGTCAGGCAAGGGAGAGAATTCCCTCCTTAGGAATCCACAAGGAAGGATGGTGGTGGTGGTCACGGGGTCGGGGTTTCTGAAGGAAGCAGGATCCCTTAGCCAGAAGTGCTTCCCAGGGCTGTGGAAAACAGGGAGACATCCTGAGAAGCTCCTCAGGGAGTAACAGAGCAGGAACCAGCTCTGTCACATCTTGCCCTGTGCTGAAGCACATCTGGAGCCCAATTCTGGATTACACAAGGGTGAAACATGCTACTTTGGCCCCTCTGCCAATATTTCAAGACTGAACATCATTTCTGTTGATAAAAATCTTTTTTTGCAGTTCAGCTTTTTATGATACAGGCCATTGGTTTGCAGGGCTGGAGGTCCTGGTGGCACTAAAGATGTCATCCCAGCCCATCACCTGCCACATGCTGTGCCCTCTCCAGTGGCTGCAAGCATGCAGGGAATGATTGGTTGAGGCTGTTCCAGCTTGGATGGGTCACTGGGATTGAGATTTGCTGGCAGGCTCAGGAAGACCCATCCCTCCTGGCAAACAGAACAAGCAGTGCTTTAACTGGGATCTCTGCAACCCAACTGGGGTGTCATGAAAGAGTCTTCAGCTCCTCGGTGCCATCAGTGGGTTCTTACTGCCTCTGGTTTTCTTCCCTGTCTTCCAGCTGGCAGAGACAGAAAAGCCAGTGTGATTTGCATACTTTTGTCAGGTTTTTAGGCAAAGCAGCATTTTAGCGTTCTGCTTTGATCTTCTGGCTGGCCTGGGATAAATTGGGGTGGTCTCTCATCCTCCTTTAAAGTTTTCAAGCTCAGTGTCTGCTTCTGATGCTGCATTTTTTCTTTTGCTGTGAATTATCTCACATCTTCACATTTAATTTTGTCTCTGGTCCTATGGAGTGCATATTTCTCTCATGTTAGTATTGAAATATTTGAATGCAGAGTTTTATGCTGTTGAATTTCCAACTATTTTTCCTCCAAATTAAATTTTTATCTCTGCTGCGTCATTTTACATTCTACTATTAAAAAAAAAATAATACAGAAAGGATAAAAATGAGGGGGGAAATGCAGCAGCTGATAGCTTCATACTTCACTATACCAACTTCTTATCCCAGAAGCCAGGAATTTAGGGACAAAGTAACTCAGCATAAGGAATCAAGAATGCCCTTGAACTGCCATAAAATATTCATTTATTCACACAGAGCAGGCAGAAAAATGGCACCTCTGTGCTTGTAAGAGAGCTGTATTGATAAAGTGATCAGGGAATCATTGCACAGCTCTGAAAAGCTGAGATGCAATCCTGTAGGGTCCTCCAGCAAGAGAGGATGCTTTGTGGGAATTGGGACCTTGGGCTGTGGGCCTACATTTGCAGAGATTGACTGGCACACACTGATCCTCCTGGGATAAGCTGAGTAAGTGTGCACCAGAGTCCTCTCTTGTACCAAACTGAAAGCATAACTGCTATAAACAGGAGGTTTGAGAGGTTGAAAGGGCTGTACATCCTTTGCCACGCTTTGAGACCAGGATATGCCTGTTGACCCTGTGTCCATTGGGAGAAAAGCAACCACTTCCATCGCTGAGTGGAATTTGGTGCCAAAAGAGCTTTTTGGTCTGCAGCTCCAGAAAACCTCTCCCTTAGGTGGGGTGATGTATGGAGCTGGTGCCAGCTGAGGAGCTCACCTCAGTGGAGGTGGTGGCTCAGCTTCCAGCCCCCAGGTCCTGAGCTGCACCTGAGTGCCTGCCAGCCTGTCCTCCCCCAGCTCCTGCCGGAGCGACCGGCATTTCCAGTTACCAAAGGCTCCCAAAGAAACGTGGGATTTTTCACTCATCCTGTGCTGAGCCGTGCTCTGTTCTCCCTGCAGCGTACCTACCGAATGCCAAAGGATATCCACGTGGAGCCAGAGAAGTTTGCTGCAGAGCTGATCAACCGTTTGGAGGAAGTACAGAAGGAACGTGAAGCGGAGGAGAAGTTAGAGGAGCGCCTCAAACGCGTTCGAGCGGTCAGTGACCTTCTTATCTCCTCTGCCAGCCTGGCACTCTGCTCACCCTGAACCACAGGGAGCTCTCAGCTGCCTGGGGTGGCCAGTTCCCTGCTCCACTGCCGTGGTCATCGCTGGCACAGGGCTCCTGGAGGCTGCTGTAGCTTTCACAGTGCTGTTCCCCCATCCATGCAGGGCTCTGTGAGTTCCAGTGCTGCCTCGCTGTGTAAGGTATCAGCCATGGCACAGCAGTGCCCACTTCTGCCATCACTCACAATGAGTGCTGAATGCTCTCCATCACCTTCTTTGGTACCCTGGCTCTCCTGAGGTTGTGAGCAATCCCTGGGGGCTCTGTAAGAGGGGTTCACCTTCCCATAGGAGGTTTTGTGTGATCCCTGTTTCCCCCAGAAACAGTAACCAGATGACAGGTGATGTTCTGCTTGGGGGTGTTTGTGTCTGCTGCCAGGCCATTTCCACCACAACCAAAAGAGTTCTGCCTATCAGTGCCTAGCACACTCTAGAAATGTTGGAGGTGGTCAGGCGTGACATGGAAAAATTCTCCTGGGCAGATAAACACACTGACTCCACTGGGATGCCTGACCAGTAGCACTGAGTGCTGTGAGCCCTGGTACTGCTGGGGCCCCAGAGCCTGAGGATTTGTTAGATGAAGCATGGGAAATGTGCAAGGCCTTTAGCTCCACAACAAGCTCCAAGAGGGAGAGAGTGAGGTCCTGGTTGTCTGGTATTACCTGTGTGACACCCCTGTTCAGTTGTGTTCATACCATAGCTTTTCTTCTGAGACACTGCATCTCATGGGTACCTGCACATCTTGTGGTGGGGATAGAGAGATCTCAGAGGACACCAGGGTGTTACTGAACATCACCAGTTCAGTGTAGCTACAGTCCTGTGTGCCAAAGTTTTGGGGTTCTGCAGTTACTAGCTACCCTAGTCCTGAGGTGAAGGCTTTGAGTTCCATAACCTGTAGCCCTTTCTTAAAGCGGAGGTGTTGGTGCCTGGTTCAGCTGGCTCTGTGCTTTCAGGGAGGTTGAGCTTCTGGGGCTCCAGGAAAGAACCTTTAGCCCTGTTGGAGTATTTTAAAATGCTCATCAAGTAGCTCTTTAAACAGGAAAAAGCTGTAGGTTGTAGTGTTGGCTTTAAACTGCATCTGCATTTCAAATGTAGAGAACAGAGGAAGGCAGAAGGTCCCATCCAGCTCCAGGTGTTTTCCAGCAAACTTCCTACACCTCTGCATCCAGCCAGAAAAGACCAGCCAGGTGCTATTTTGGGATTAGATTCCTGTTCTTCTGGAATTGCACTGTTCTCCTGTCTGGTGACTATTTCAAGACAGTGTAATCAGCAGCATTTTCTGCTAACACACTCCTACAACACTTCTCTTCTTCCTCCTCCCACGGCTCCATTGCAGCCCCCACCTGTACTAAATTACATTATCCCAGCCCTCTGCCTCCTTGAAGAAGCTGCCAGTAGCAATACCATAAAATCAGCAAATACCTATGTGCCAGAGAATATATTTAAGTCTGTTTAAACACATTTTTGTGTGACTTAATCTATTTTTAAGCCCAGGACTCCCACTAATGCTATATATTAAACCTCTTTGCTGTCTGCAGAATGTATTTCATTGACTGGCTGGCATCTGGCATTAGCCATTCAGGAAAAACTCAGAGTAAGCAATTGTAGCTTTTTTAGGTCAGCACTTAAGGTGCAGGAGCTGCTGGTATCAGCAAGAGGGAGAACTGGAATCCTGATAGATCACAGGGCTTTTTTCTGTGACCTGAACACCAGGACTGCAGGGTAACCTCTTCCCAGGTCTGCATGGCTCACTGCACAGCAGCACAGGGAAAACCAAGAGCCTTAGTCACACTGGGCAGTTACCAGCCTAACAGAGAAGCTGGAAATATTTTGCAAAAGCCAGGGAAAAAAGATTTTTCTCCCCCCTATTGAGCAGCCTGCATGTTCCCGTTCAAAGCCACAGCATGCAGTAACATCGAGAGGAGGCATCTGATTTGAAGCCAAATGCCTTTTACTGAAAAGACTGTCAGGTTTCTGCTCTACAAAAATGCTAATGCTGAATTCATTAATTATTCTGAGAAACGTGGCAGAGGATTAGAGGATGTGCATGTTCCCATATTAGTTTTTGAGACACTTCAGCCTCGTGTCCACACATGGACTCTGCTGTCACAGAGATCAGTGTTGGATCATATAGATCACTCTGAACTGAACAAATGGAAAATAAGCCAGGGAGAAGCAAAGCCACTGCTGAGATTCTCAGTATTTGAATATGAAACATTGCCTGACTAGAGAGGGAAATCATTTGCATGATGATCGAAGAGGCTCTCGTGCTTAGCAGAGCTCTTTTCCCTTCCCAACCAGCAGCAGCCTGATGGGTGGGACTGGGGGGAGGCAGAGGAGGAGATTTCCAGCAAGGTATCACCTGCCTGTGGCTCATCAGTGCAGCTCTCAGCTCCTAATTCAAAGGGAAGGGCAGCCCCAGCCTTGCTGGAGAGTAAAAATAGCTCAGCAGTCAGCAAAGTTGGAGCTGCATCTCTGGCTGCTGCTGCTGCTGCCTGTGGGAGCTGCTGGAAGAGCTTTGTGACAATGTTATGTCAACAAAGCACCATCTAGTGGTGATGGCAGTGGGGCTCCCTGCCTGCCCAGAGTGTCACTGCCTGCCCAGTGCCACCTGCCCTCCCAGAGTGTCACCTGCTCACCCAGACTGTCACCTGCCCACCCAGAGTGTCACCTGCCCACCCAGAGTGTCACCTGCCCACCCAGAGTGTCACTGCCTGCCCGGAGTGTCACTGCCTGCCCAGTGTCACCTGCCTGCCCAGAGTGTCACCTGCCTGCCCAGAGTGTTACTGCCTGCCCAGTGTCACCTGCCTGCCCAGAGTGTCACCTGCTCACCCAGAGTGTCACCTGCCCACCCAGAGTGTCACCTGCTCACCCAGAGTGTCACCTGCCCACCCAGAGTGTCACCTGCTCACCCAGAGTGTCACCTGCCCTCCCAGAGTGTCACCTGCCCACCCAGTGTCACCTGCCTGCCTAGAGTGTCACTGCCTGCCCAGTGTCACCTGCCCACCTAGATCACTGCCCAGCTGTGCCAGCACCACTGCCAGGCTGTGCCCAGCTCCCTGCCCAGCTCCCTGCCAAACTCCTCCCAGTTTGTTGCCAGGCCATGCCCAGCTCAGTGCCAAGCTTTGGCCAGTGCCAGGTCTTACCCAGATCACTGTCAAGCTATGCCCAGATCTCCACCAGGTTCATTTCCAGGCCTGGCCCAGATCTCCAAGCTTGGCCCAGCTCATTGCCAGGCCTTGCCCAGCTCACCAGAGCAAGGTCCCAAAACACAGCCCCAGAGCCCACCACGTCTGTTGTTTCTTTCACTGCAGATGGAGCACAGTGAAAAGATTCAGCACAATTGGTTCCTGCAGCCTTGAGTCAGATTTTTTCCCTGCTCAGGGAAAGACAGCAGCTTGGGATAAGCACCCCAGTTCACTGTAGGTGCCACTGTTGTGGTGTTCCCACTTGATGTGAGGCTGAGGCCAGTGCTGGGGGTGGTAAGGCAGGTCCCCATAGACCCACCCCAGGAGCAGCTGCTCCTGCCTGTGGTCCTGCATGGGGTCCAGATCTGCTCAGTGACACAGATGAGCTGAGCCAGCATGAACTGAGAGAGCCTTTTCTCCCCTTAGACCATTCTGATCTCAGTCTAGAAGCAAAAGTCCACATTAGCTGCAAAATGGAATTCTAGGCAGCCAGAGGATTTCCCAAATGCCAGGCACCCATTTGGGTGGACCAGCCTAGGTTCTCATTCTCATGCCACCCTGCTCAGGTGTGACAGCAGTGCCAGAGTTCTGGGCTGAGCAGAAAGGACATGCTGCCATTCCTCAGGGATCTGTGCCAGGGTCAGATCCTGCCCTGCACATCAGTTGGTGTTTAAACCTGGGAGGTACCAGCTCCTAAAGCCTCCCAAGTGCTGAGGGAATCACTGGCTATCACAAATTGCTAATAAATGTTCTCCTCCGTGGCAAGGATGTAATCAGCACATCCCTCACCATGCCTTGGCCCTGAGCTCGGTGCCCAGGGCTAGTGGCTGGCCAGCTGTGGCACATGGCTGTAGGTGAAAGGTGCCTCTGAAGCTCTTCAGAGTGATGTGTTAGAAAGTGCTGTGTCCCCTCCACACACCAGCATCGTCACACCCCCAAGTTTACAGCGCCCACATCTCTGGCACTTTGAAAGCCTGGCATTGTCCCTGCTTCAGGCCTGAAACCCCCAGGTGTGACACTGGAGGAAGTCTGTTATTTACTTTCTTGCTGTGTGGTTGGTAGCTGAGACTTTGAAGCTGGTTAGCAAGTGATGGATGATGGCATCTGACAGGCAAAGCTGATGGGAGTCAGTGTTTTCCAGTAGATGCATTTATCTGGCAGGCCAGAGATACCCTGTGCTGCAACTGATTTCTTTACTGTGCCAAAGGAGGAAAAGAGCAGGATTAAAGGACTCACTGAAATCCTGCTTATGTAATTAAAACAAATAGGAATCCTGACTTCCAATAAAGAAACTTCATAAATACCTGAGTTTATGTTGGAGCGTAAAGTAGCTCGTCAGCATCAAAATGTGGCTGTCAGCATGGAGGAGTTTAATTCTTCCTGGCAAGGACTTAAGAGTCACTAACAGTGTGTCTTAGACCAGTGTGAACTGCAAGAACAAGCAGTTAGCTCCAGCCCATTTCTTTATCTGCACGAAGTGTTTCACTCCAGCCTCAGCATGCCCGGGAGAAATCAATGTTTGATTTCCAAAACCATTCATGCAGCTGTCGACCTTCACTTGCTCCTTCCTGTTACAAGCCTTCTCTTGGCTTTGCCTTGTGAAATAGTCATTTGGGTGAGAAAACCCCCCTGGTCTCACCTGACTCAGAACTGATTTGCTGCATATCCTGTAGCTCTGGGCTTTATCTGATGGGCTTTGAAGCAGTGCCTTACCCAAAGGCATGTAGGAAGCTGAAGGTACTCTGTAGTAAGTTATGTTTCTGCTGCTGGTTGTTGCAGAACCACCTTCAAGGGACTTGGAGTAAGGCTGTGCCTGCTCCAGTTGAGTTGTTAGGCTTGTCAGCTCTGTCTGTAAGCCTGGTTGTGATGTGTGGGCTGCCTGGCAGAGCTTCTTGGGTGCCATGTGGAGAATGTTGCCAGTGGTGGCTCAGGAAGCAGATACAGAGACCTGAGCTGCTCTGCTCAGTGGCACACGGACTGTACGGGCTTGGCTTGAGCAGTAGGAATTTCCTGTCAGTCTGGGACAGGTCTCCAGAGGGGTGGTGGATCTCCCTCATCTTCAAGGTTTTCAAGATCTGACTGGACTAAACCGTGGGGTTTAGATCCAAGGGTTGGTCTAAAGACTAAACCAGTCCTGCTGCAAGTGGAAGGTGGGACTGGGAACCCTTTCCACCACTCCATTGTCATTCTCTGACTGTCCCTGTGTTTCTTGCAGGAAGAAGAAGGTGAGGATGCAGATATCTCTTCTGGTCCCTCAGTCATGAGCCACAAGATGCCTTCCGCCCAAGCCTTCCATCACTTTGCTCCTCGTTACGCTGAGATGGGCTGTGCTGGGATGCAGATGAGAGATGCCCACGAAGAAAACCCCGAAAGCATCCTGGATGAACACGTGCAGCGTGTGATGAAAACTCCCGGCTGCCAATCTCCGGGGCCCGGCCGTCACTCTCCTAAACCACGCTCCCCGGAGAGCGGCCACTTAGGAAAGCTGCCAGGGACACTAGGAACAATTCCTCCAGGGCATGGCAAGCACGCAATAAAATCAGGAATGAAACTGGATCCAGCTAACTTATATCACCATAAACATGTCTACCACCACATCCATCACCACAGCATGATGAAACCAAAAGAGCAGATCGAGGCTGAGGCCACGCAGCGAGTGCAGAACAGCTTTGCTTGGAATGTAGATTCACATAACTATGCAACAAAGTCACGGAACTACAGTGAAAACTTGGGCATGGCCCCTGTCCCCATGGACTCTTTAGGCTACAGGTGAGTCAAGGAACACCCAATGGGATTCCCAGAGCTGTGGCTTCTCTAGGAAGCTCTTTCCATAAACAGGCTGTAGCATGTCAGGGAAACAGCAGTTGAGCCTTTTCTTGGGAGAGCTTATCCTGGGATGTCATTTGAGGGCTCTTCCCCTTCAGAAATGGATATGCCCTGATAACCTTTATAGAGTCCTTTCTATCTCTGTGATCTGGTGTTGATAGACACCCTCTAACCAGGATTTTTATTTGCCTTGGTTTTAAAATAGATTTTCTGCTCCTTAAAGCTTTGTAGATGCTTAGAAATTGCAGGTGCTGGTCTACTCCATGCACCAGGAGTTGGATGTTGGGGCTGTGTCTCGACATCTGGGTAATAGAAACAGGTCTCTTAATGTGTTTATGAGAGGACAAAAATCCCCCACCTTATTTGTTGCAAGGCTGAACCCATTCACCAGAAGGGCTCCTCTCTCTTCCTTACAAAGCAATGGACACTGCAGTACTGCCCTTGCAGCCAGTCCCAAAGAGATGTTCTCCAGGGTAGGGCACCCTCTGCCCAGAAAAGCCATTTGGCTGCATTACAGGCTGTTGGCATCTTTCCTTGGCCATTTGAATTCCTCCATCCCTTCCATGTTGCAGGGAGAGTCAGGAACTCCATTTCTGTGGCAGGTTTTGCTGGCCCTGTTACTGGGTGACTGCAAAGGTGGGAGTGCAGCTCAGGGCTGACCACGGTGAGGGATGGGGATGGAGCAGCCACAGGGAAAGCTCACCCTGAGTGTGTCCGGCTCCCCGGGGCTGAGGCTTTGGGATGTTTCTTTGCAGTGTACCAGGGGTGGGACATTTATTGAAGGTTGGTTGGCTGGGTCTGCAGCAGTCAGGATCAGCTTTCTGGGGTGGCAGGAGGGAAGCAGAGTGCAGAGGCAGCCAAAGCAAGCTGCTCTTCAGGAGGGAGAGGCACTTAAATCACCATGTTTGTATGGGGAAAGGGTGGTTGCTTCAACAGAGATGAGCATGGCCATGCTGGGCCAACCGAAAGCCCCATCTAGACAGAGGACTTCCTTCTAGCAGCAGCTGCAGCATATATTTAATAAGATTTTTAAAGGACACACTCAGAGCTGTCCTTCCTCTGGCACAAACTCCCAGTTCCTGGCAGTCCCTGAATCAGAAGCTTCACAAGACCAGGGTTTGCATCCAGATGGTCTTGTTTGGCAGCCAGCAGTCTCTTGTGGTGGCTTCTCTGACTCTTTGTTGAACTCAGCTGGGGTGTTGTTCCCCAGCCCCTTCGGAGCGTGGGGCTGCTTGGCTGGGCACGTGGTTGTGTGTGCCATGGCGTTCCTGCAGGAGCCTTTGCTGCAGCCACAGGTGTAGCCAGTGTTGGCTACTGCCTGGCATCCCTCTGGCTGGGGTGGTTGGGGTGCTGGGCTTCCCCTGGGAGCAGCCCACCCTGCTAGGATGTGACCTTCCACCATGAGGTGAAGCCTCATTCATTTGAGGGTGAGAAGCAAACTCTGGGTATGACAAGTCAGAGTTTGGGGTAGCAGTGAATCTGAGGGTGATAGGAAGGACCCAGGTTTCAAGCAGTGGTCAGGCATGGAGAGGCAGACAGTGGATAACCTCTGCTCTGACCAAAGAGCTGAGGATTTAACACAACCCTTCTCATGGCAGAAGATCTTGCTGTGTCTCCTTTGGCCAGAGGAGAACCTCCCTTTCCCTCAGGTTGTTGGGCAGAGAAGCTGCTGTGCCAAGTCTAGGTAGTCTTACTCTTAGCCTGAACTGTGGCACAGGTGGTTTGAGCTTTGGTAGAGCAGGGAGCTGTGGAAAATATCTGGAGTTAAATTTGTCCATCCTCTGCCCCTCTGGTGGTTGGTATAAGCAAAGCACTAATGTCCCAAGCTTTGTTCTTGCAGTGGGAAAGCAAGTCTGCTCTCAAAAAGGAATGTTAAGAAGACCGATTCAGGGAAAAGTGATGGTGCCAACTATGAGATGCCAGGATCTCCTGAAGATGTGGAGAAAAACCAGAAGATCCTTCAGTGGATCATAGAAGGAGAGAAGGAGATCAGCAGGCATAAGAAAACAAACCATGGGTAAGGGCTGGCAGAACAAGGGATAATCACACTCTTGTATTGCATCCCCTGCACAAGAGAGGTGTGTCAGCAGGCTGCCTTCCTGCCAGACATCTTGGGAAGGCAAGAATCCACCACACAGGGGTTTACACCCTTAGGAGATGAGGATTACTTGGGGGCTATGAGGGCTGTTGTTTCTGAAGGATAACTCATGGCCATGGCAGGAGGTTGCAGTCCCTTAGAAATTGCTGCTGTGGTTCCAAGGTGGATAACCTGGCACATGGTAGGCAGGGGAGGGCATCCTGTGGGAGAATGCCACAAAAGATCAAGCTGCATTTTCCTGAGTTTATTTTTATGTTTGGGATTGTTGGAAGCCCTCACACTTACCTGTGGGGTTTGTCAGGGTTGGGCTGCTCACCCTGATGTCTCAGGACTTGCTCAAAATCTTCTTTAGATTTTGATGTTGCACCCCTCTCCCTCGAAAGCCATGCCATGAGGAGCTTCCCAGCGGTGCCTGCAGGTCCATCTGGGAATGACTGTGTGGCTGTGCAGAGCACCTCAGTGGTCCATGTAGAACCTTTGTGTTTTGGTCCATGTGGAACCTTTGTGTTTGTGTGTAGCTCTTCAGGTGCTAAGAAGCAGCTGCCCCACGACTTGGTGCGGCCCCTGTCCGTCGAGCGGCCGGTGACGGTGCACCCGTGGGTCAGCGCCCAGCTCCGAAACGTCGTCCAGCCTTCTCACCCCTTCATTCAAGATCCCACCATGCCACCCAACCCAGCCCCCAACCCTCTCACCCAGCTGGAGGAAGCTCGCAGGAGGTTGGAAGAGGAGGAAAAAAGGGCTGGAAAACTCCCCCTTAAGCAAAGGTATGATGATATGGTCTGATTGTGTTTGGGAGGGCTGGGAGAGACTGCTCTGAGGGATGGCCCTGTCCTCTGCTCTGGTCTCCAGCGTGCAGAGAGGTCAGAGAAATCTGCCTCACTCCCTCTGACATGGTGATGCAAATGCCAAAACCCACCTTGAGGCAGTGGGCTTGTGATCTGTGGATGGAAAGGCTGGAAATGCTCCTGGCAGGGTGGGAAGGGGCTGGGCAGAGGGAGCACGTCTAGAAGGGACATGGCTGGGAGAGCTCTGTCTCCATGTGCTCACTGGCTCTCCCTCCACTCATTCACAGTCATACAGTGACTTCAGAGCTTGGTACAGGAGCAGAATTCATCAGGATGCAGCAGAATTAAGTGCAGAAGACAAATCTGTCTTTGCTCTTTATCTCCATCTCACACAAGCGTCCAGCAAAGGTCGCTGGTGGCCTCTGGATGAGAGCTCTGTGCTGGAGCCCTCCTGCAGCAGCTCTGACTCTGCATGGCCATCTCCAAGTCACTGCATCTTTCTGTGACTCAGCTTAATGGCTGTTGCAGAGCTCATTTTCCTGCTCTGTGTTATCTTTCAGGGGACATCATTTGCAAGGCACATGGAGCTCTCTGGTGAAAAGCGTTTTGGAAGTGCTAGATAATTACTGTTAACAGCTAAAAGCACTTTGTCCATTAAAAACCTTTCACAGCTCTCCAGCTGTCCTCTGAAACTTGACACTTTGCGGTCTGACTCGTAGAAACACAAATGTAATTTAGAAAAGAAGCTCTTAATTGACAGGCTCCAGTTATTTTTGCTTGCAGTGACCACGTAGCAGATTTCTGTGTATTCATGTCAGAGCACTGATTGAAAGCCAGGTAATTAGAGGGCTTTCCCAAGCCAGGTTAAGCCAAGTTTATGTGATCTACCTTTTGGCGTGTGTAATTGGATAGGGTTTATTACCAGAGTCATTTATAGTTGTACTAAATTCATGCACCTTCCACAGAAATGTCTGTACACACTTTAAAAACAGCAGCCTGAGCTATGCAATTAATACTCTGACAATAATTTGGCCTGTATTTTAAGGGTGGCTTACAGAGGAAGCCCATGGTGTGTGGTAAATGCCAGGCATGCCAGCAGCAGGATGGGCTGAGCAGTCCCAGTGCCTCTCCATGAGGTCTGGGTCTTCTCCCAGTGATGCAGGGATCCCCCAGCCCTGCCCCGTGCCTGGAAAACCAGAGGGACATTCACCACTGGGGAACTGCTTATGAAAAGTAGATGTGTCTGTGTCCAGTAGCAGGCAAAAATGGTTGCAGTGGCAAGAATGGATGCAGTGGTCCCCAGGGAGCCAAAGATTTCTGGATGTTGAAATCTCTCCGCTGGATTTTGGTAGGATTGGGTGCTGCAGTTGAAGCACACCTGAGCTGGCAGTTTTAGAAAGCTCCTGCTCTGGTTAGCCCAGGAGCCTGCCTGGAAATAGATCCCACAGCTCAATGAGAACAAAGTTGGACCTAAGAGAAGAGTTCCCATGAAAACACCATTTATTTCAGTCAGGAGCTTTGAAGAGCTCTGGGAAATTGGAGCCAGTGTCCCAGGTTTGTCAATAGCCTTGGGGAAGCACAGAGAGGTGGAGGTGAGCCCAGAGGTGTCCTTGAGGCTCCAGTTGAGCTGGCTGTGGGTGGAGAGCACACTGTGCCAGCTTTCTACAGCCAGACTGGCCTTGCCAGCATGGTTATCCAGCTCTCCAGCCACTCCCCTCTGGCACAACCCTCCCAGCAGTGGCCTTCCCCACCAAAGTGCCCACTGCCAGCAGCCCTGCTCCCACCCCAGCACTGCCCCACTGTAAATCAATGAGGCACCTGCAGTGCCTGTGCTGGGAATTGTAAACATTTTTCCAGAAAAAAACATTTCTCTCCCTATCTCACAGCATTTGGAATGACCCTGATCTCTGAGATAGCAACCTGGCTGCTGCTGGAAAGCAGTTCAGGATTGACCATGCAGTACTAATGACCTGCAGATCCAGCAGCACTGCATTGCCCAGCATTGGTGTCCCAGTGACCATCAGGTTTTTCCATGGACAGACAGGTTTTGAGCCATTTCCTGTAGCTCAGACTTCATACTTCACAGCTGGATTGAAGTAATTAATACCAGCTCCTCAGAGAAGGGATTTTTTGCAAGCAGGGAGAACATTTAGCTAGAGATCACTTTGGAATTATTATTGTTGGCCCAAGGCTGGAAGAGGAGCAGAGCTGGTGGCTCTGTACCAGGGACACCCACTGGGGTAACACCTGCTGTGTGCATTTTGGGCTTTCCAAAGCTCTCCAGCCCCAGGGTTGAGTTGGAGCAAACTGGAGACCTCTGCATCACAGCAAGGTTGGATTGGTGCTGCAAACCAGGCTTGGGTTCCCTGTCCCAGCACTGGTGGGATCCACAGCTGTGGGTCAGGGATGCAGATGCAGTGAGGGGGATGAGTGCTGCTGTTTCCCTGCTGGATGGTGTTTTGCACTCGTGACAAACACAGCAATGGGAGGTGATGTCAGAGGGGCAGGGCGTGGTACCTGGCAGTATTTCTGGGTCACACTGACACCCAGGAGATGGGTGCAGGTGGCAGATTTAATGAGGTAGGGCTCAGAGTCAGTCTGGTGGCCTTTATGTGCAAGCCAAAGTCTCAGGAGATCTCTTGGCAATGACGAAAGTGGAGACAGTTGTGTTGTTTCATTCTCCTGAGAGAAGCTCTTGGAAAATTACATTTTCAGTGATTCCATATTCATCAGCTCTGCTTCAGCCTGCTAGAGGTCTGTGGCTGCAGCTTGGGCTGTGTGTGAGTTCTGCTGATAGAATTAAAGCAACGGGAAAATCTCTTGGTACAGTGGTGATAAAAGGAAGTCTGGGGAAAGTGTGGGCCCTGTCTGGGAGGAATTGGGAGAGCTGGTTACCTGGGGCATGCAGGAGGCTGAGATACTCAGTGGCTTTGTTGCTTTGGTCTGCACCAGTGAGTGCTCCAACTACAGCACCTGAGCCACAGACAAAGGCAGGGACTGGGAGAAAAAAGAACCACCCACAGTAGGAGAAGATGAAGTTTGAGACCATCTAGAGAACCTGAAGGTGCACAAGTCCATGGGACCTGATGAGATCCATCCATGGGGCCTGAGGGCACTGGTGGATGAAGTGTCTCAGCCACTATCCATAATATTTGAGAAGTGATGGCAGTCTGGACAAATTCCCACTGATTGGAAAAGGGAAAGCATAGCCCCCATGTTCAAAAAGGGAAAAAAAGGAAGGCTTAGGGAACTTAGGCCACTCAGTCTCCCCTTTTGCCTGCCAATATAATTTTGGGCATCGCTTCAGGCATCTTTTTCAGGGCACATCTCAGTGGAGCCAGGCTGAGTACATTCAGGAATGGCCTTTCAGGTGTGAAGTACACAGCAGGAGGAAGGACTCTCCCAGCCCCTGGCACTGTCCCCCTCTTGCCTCTGCCACAGCAGAGCCCAGGGATGTCCTGTGCTCTCCATCTCCCCAGGCAAAGGAGAACAACAGCCCTGAGGAAGCAGCTCTACTCCTGTGCCAGGCTTGTCACTGTGTCCCCAGGTCCCCAGGCACACAGCAGCCCTCTCTTAGTCATGGCTTGTCTCTAGCAGGATTAAGGGAAGCTTAGGGACTTTGAGGTTTTCCAAACCCCTTCAATTAACTTCTGGCTCACAGGATTCACAGAATTTGCCTGAATTTATGACCCATTTTTCCTTTAAATGCCTCATATTTTTTTTTCCAAGGATGACTCAAGTCCTTAATGTTTTTCTAGCTAAAGGGCATCCTGTATTTTGATACAGGGATGGGAGAGGCTCCGAGAGCTCTGCTGGCACCAGGAGCAGACCCTTGCCTCTCAGAGTGCTGCATCCTCTCCAAAGATCTCCCAGGCAGAGCAGGCACCCGGAAGATTGTTCAGCTGAACTTTAGACCTCTCATGGCTGTAGGAAGAGGTGGAAAGGCTGTGTCTGCTGTTGGTTTGCAGTGCCAGTGTTTATGTGGGCACACCATGAAAAGGTGCTCTGCCCGCCAGCCACTGTTTAAAGGTTAAGATCAGAGTCATTTCCAAAACTGCGATTACCTCATGTGCTTGGCAGATTCTAAGGTTTTTACAGCAACTTTCCAGTCATGTAAATACAAAATCATCTTTTTTTATCCAGTGTGCTTTTAAAATATTCTTTTAAAGCTGCCAAATGTGTTTTATGTGACTTTGAAAGGGAAGGCTGCCTCTGGCTCAGACCACACATGCCAAGGTACCAATTTGTGTAGGCTGCTCCAATGTTTGTGCAGCGTTTTCAGCACCCCAGATGAAAGGCTCTGCAGAAGGGCAAGGTACCCTGAGCTGAATTATTGTTGCTTTTGTCTGCCCCTGAAAATGGGGTGAGGGCTGGGCTGACAGTTTCAGTGTAATGATGGCGTCACTTAGCTGAACCTGGTGTGTGGGCTGGAAGCAAAGACCAGACCAGCATTCTGAGAGCTGGGAAAACACAGGAAAGTCACTGGGGTTTTTGGGATGGCCACTGCCTTGGCACCCTGCATGGACAGGGCAGGGAGCAGAGGCTCCAGGACGTGCCATGCTGGGAGCTCCATCCCCTCAGACCTCTACATACTCTGGGAGCGGTGCCCAGGGGAGCTGTGGGGTGCAGGAACATCCTGCCTGCAGATGTGGCCCACTGGAAAGTCATGTTGGGCTGTTCTGGCCGTGGAGGCAATAATGCCAAGCAGTCTGGGCAGTGTCTGCATGGTCATGCCCTGTGGGATTGTGCTCCAGCCCTGTGTGCTGGTGTGCACCAGGAGCATGGTGAGATGGCGATGGTGATGATGGTGACCTGGCTCTGCTGCCTTGGCCTGGGGTGCTCTGCCAGTGACTCCCCAAATCATGCTGTGAGGAGAGCCATGCCCTCTCAAAGCCTGGAGACAGCTCAAAGGGGCCGACTTAAAACCTGCAGCCTCCTTGTAGCTGTGTCCTGGCCTCATTCAGCCTTTCCAAGTGCTCCTTGTCCAATCCTGGTGTGTGCGTGCCAGCAGAGCTGCTGGTGGGAGCAGGCGATGCTCAGGGACTGCACTGCACCTCCAGCAGCCCATCTGGGGGTCCTGACCCTCTCCTCTCCCCGGGCTGGCCCTGAGCAGGTCCCTTGTCTGTGCACAGCAGGTTGAAGCCCCAGAAGAGGCCAGGCAGTGGCACATCCCAGCCCTGTGAGAACATCGTGGTCGCCTATTACTTCTGTGGGGAGCCCATCCCCTACCGCACCCTCGTCAAGGGGCGCGTGGTGACGCTGGGACAGTTCAAGGAGCTGCTGACCAAGAAAGGGAACTACAGGTAAGGGCTGCTCCCAGCCTGTGGGAAGCTGCCAGCAGCTGTTGGTGACCCCTGGCTGTTGCCCCCACAAAGGGGAGGGTTGGTGGAGGTGGGTCGGGAGGGCTT
This sequence comes from Aegithalos caudatus, assembly GCA_013389925.1. Lineage (NCBI taxonomy): Eukaryota > Metazoa > Chordata > Aves > Passeriformes > Aegithalidae > Aegithalos > Aegithalos caudatus. Next base: position 1,703,970 of record WEIU01017749.1, read on the forward strand.
CCTCAGGGCGTGCCGTGGTGGGGATGTGGCTGCATGGCCAGGGCGCCTTGGCTGGTGAGAGGCAGGTTAGCAGGGGTGAGGGAGGTCGGGTTTTGTAGCAGAAATCCTGCAGCATGGTTTGCACCTCCAACAGGAGCTGCTGAGCTGCCCTGTGGGTTCCTGGGCAGGGGCAGTCAGTGCTCAGTGATACTGGGGGGACCCTCTAAATTCAGAGCTGGTTTTGCTCCTCTTCAAAGTTACCTTTGGTGAGGACAGGGACGTTGGGTCCTGCCAGAGTCCCAAAGCAGTCAGACATGGGGTGTAGAACTCTCCAAGTTCCCACTTCCAAGTAGAATCTGCCATGGGAAAGCCTACCTAGAAATGCTCCACCAACACTGGTGCCTCAGCCACTGCTTTTGGGAGAGCTGTGAATGGGCTTGGATTCAGGGCTGGAGCTCCTGACCGTGCTATCGTGGATCCTCACCACTTTTTATGGTCACTGTTGAGGGCAGGGGCAGGAATGTGGCCTCATTTCCCTCCTTGTCTGGGGTAGTAGCTTCCTGTGCTCCACAGGCTCAGAGCCATGGAAGGGCTGTACCCAGGTTTGAGGCTCATGCTGCCCTATAACCAGTCTGCTTTTTTTTCCCTCTCCCCCCTCCACGTTTCTTTTTTTTTTCAGGTATTATTTTAAGAAAGTGAGCGATGAGTTCGACTGTGGTGTGGTCTTCGAGGAGGTGCGGGAGGATGACACCATCCTGCCCATCTTTGAAGAGAAGATCATTGGGAAGGTGGAGAAGATTGATTAGGCTCCAGGGCGGTGAGGACAGGACTGTGAAGGACTCTGGGACTGGAGGAGAAGGCCTGGGGCGGACGCTGGCGGTGCTGCCACCACGGGCACCGGGCGAGCCCGGGGCAGAGGGCGGCAGCTCTGCTTCCAGCACGGATCTGAGCAAGCTCCAGGATGCCAGTGGATGCCCTTTCACCCCACAAACCTGCCAGTGGGAGCCTGGGCTCCCTCTCCATACCGAATATAAGTGTAATGTAGCATTGTACAGTGCATTAGAAAGTGTAATATGACCTTGTTTACTAAAGCTGCATATTTTTGATATATTGTAATAAAAGGAAAATATTTCCAATGTCACAGTGCTCTTATGTAAATGTAAAACATACAGGTACTGCAGAACTCACCCAAAGTGTACAGCCATCCATCAGACCCCGGCTGCTCCACGCTTTCCCGGCACCCTGCCCCGTATTCCTGGCATGGATGGCCCTGGAGCGCCATGGGGTAGAGCTGCCCTCACCCCACCACCGTGGAAGGGGTGACCCCGCTCCAAAGTGGCTGTGAAGATCATGGAGCCATTTGGAAAGAGTCATCTGTGGCCTCCGTGGCAGGCCCAGCTGCTGGACATGGTAGGATGGGTGTTTTTTTCTCCTCCTGAGCTTCCTTGGAACCGAGTAAATCCCCGAGGGATAGAAGGGTCAGTGCCTGTCGGGACTGGGGGCTTCCTGCAGAGCCTGGACCAGCTCAGAGCTGGGGTGGCAGGCTGGGTGCTGGCATCCCACAGCCTGCACGCTTCTGTGTGTCCCCCGTGTCCCTGTGGAGAAGGGATTGCTTCCCAGGAGGGTCTGCTGTTCTGCAGAGGGCTGGCTCCTGTGTGCCTGGTGCAGACATGCCCAGACCCCTGGGCAAGCTCCAGCTTTGGGCAGGGCTCTCTTTAGGAGAGCCATAATGGGGTGGGAACTGAGACATTAAATCTGAAGACAAAATGGGTTTTTTTTAATGAGTCCTGCATCTTTTGTCAGCTTCTGTGTCTCAGGGGAGGCAGCAGGGCACTGCACCAGGGGGGTTGTTGATGCCAGCTCATGCAGGGCCAGCAGGCAGTCCTGGGAAGCCTCCTGGGCTTACTCGGCCCCAAGGAAGCTGGGGCTGTGCCGGTGCTCCCCCATCCTGCCCTCGCCCAGCCCAGGCCCTGATGCTGCAGCATGGCCACAGCTCTGAGCCAGCTCCTTTAGAGAGCCCTTGCCCACCCACAGAAACGGGGGTGCCCCAAAGCCCAGGGGATCCATGGTGGCACTGGCCCTGCTCAGAGCCGTGCCAGCCCCAGCAGTGGTGGAGCTGCCAGGATCCCATGGCACCACACCGGGATCGGCTCCGCCTGTTGTACGTCACCGAGTGCCTTTAAAACACGGTTCTGGACTTGCCTAATACACTGTGTGAAGTCCAGCAAAATCTGCAAATGTTTTCAGCCCGGGAACAGTGTTAAGAGGGGTTTTACTCCTCGTTTTTTGAAGTTCTGATGGTGGTATGGCTGGTGAGGTTGTTGGCGTGCCCGGGATTTCCGTCTCTCCCTTTTTTTTGGGGGGGTCCCTGTAAATATGTACAGTGGCCATGCAGCCCCGGCATTTCCTTCTGCGTTCTCATGTGCTGACTTGTACAATGATCTTTTCAAAGGTACTTGGATAAAATGAAATAAAACCCCACATCCCACTGCCTGCTGCTTTTTTTCCTTTCCCGTGGAGCAGACCCGGGCCGTCAGCAGCCTCTGGGATGGACAGAGGATGGGACAGGTCTGGAGAAGGGTCTGGGCACAAGGTGGGGCTGGGGCTGCTCTGGGCTCCCTGGAGGGGTGGCTGAGCACGTCCTGGCCCCAGGGGACCAAAATGCTGCCTCTGAAGGAATGGCTCAGCAGAGAGGAGACAGTGCTGGAGTTGCAGAGGCTACAAGCCAGGCTTAAGTACCTGTAGAACCCCATGTTGTCTGCCTTGGCTGTGACAGCAGCTCCTGGGGATTCCCTGGGTCTGATACATCATGGAAAGACCCCAGCTGATCCCTGGTCACCTGAATCCCACCAGTGCACCATGAGGGCCAGCATGGAGAGCTCCTTGGCCACGTGGTGCCGTTGCAGGGTTGCCAGGATCAGTGCTATGGCACAGTTGCCCCAGGGGGACAGGGGCCCTGCTGTGCCCCAAGAGAGGTGAGTGCTCCCAGCTCACGTAGACACAGACATAGACCAGAGCCCACATTGTTTCCAGTGGTTTATAGCACATGCCTGAGTGGGACAGGGCTCACAACTCATCCCGGGATTCATCTGTCTGCGGCGCACTCGGATCCTCCTTGCCCGTGCTGTTCCCAGGGGTCTTGGTCACCTGGAGAAGGCAGCGGTGAGGCATGGATGGACACACGCTCCCTGTCCCAATCCCCATCCTGCAGGATCCATCCACTCACCCAGCAGGGGCTGGGGACAGCCCTGGGCAGGGGGGCTGTCCCCTGACTTCACTCACCGGAGGCTCCTCAGGCAGTGTCCCCCCGTTGTCCAGGAACTTGGAGAAGGTCTCCACATCTCGGCTGCCCTTAAACTCAACCATCTGCACCACGGGAGCGGAGGGTGCTGAGGGTGCTGCCGGGCGCTGTGTGGTGGCCCCACAAGCACCCACACCTACCTTCCTGCCCGGCCCCGCGGGGAAGTAGTGCAGGGTGGGGTATCCGTGGATGGTGATGTTCTCCAGCTCGTTGGCCGTGGAGTCCATCTCGGCGATGACGATGTCCTCGCGGTCCTTGTAGCGCTCGGCCAGCTCCACCCAGTCGTCCGCCATGGCCTGGCAGTGGGGGCACCACGGCGCGTCTGCGGGGCAGGGGCAGTGACCGGGGGTGTGACAGGGCTGGGGCTGTCACAGAGGAGCTGAGCCCCTGGCAGGGCTCAGGGAGGACCATGGGTGGCACTTACAGAACTTGACAAAGACGTTCTTGGTCTCGTCGAATGCCACCTGCTCAAAGGTCTTCCCCACCAGGACTTTAACAGGCCGCTTGTCCCAGTCCTCAGGGGGCTCTGCACTCAGCAGGTGAGGCTGTGGGGACAGTCAGGACAGCCACAGCCTGGGCTGAGCAGGACCAGAGGCCCGAGGAGCACACTGCAGGCTGTGCTGCCTTTTGGATCACATCTTCCCCTCTGCTGCCATCCCAGCTCTGTGTGTCTCCATGGCAGCAGTCTCCTGCCCCCCTTGCCCATAACAAATCCCCAGATCCTCAAGCCTGGCAGCAGGAATATCAGCAAATAGATCCCTGGTGTTCACCACACAACCATCATCCTTAGGCTTCTGAGCCAACAGCCCATCTCTCACCAAGGGGCAGAATCCGTGGGTGCTGGCCGGCACCATGCTGCACCCCTCACCTTCACCTTGCCGTCCAGCACCGCCTGGATGAAGGTGCGAATGGCCGAATCCGAGAAGTTGTCCTGCTCCATCTGGTACTTGCGGTTGTTCTCCATCCTGACCAGGCGCAGGGTGGGGGCATCGGCAGCAGTCATGCCAAAGAAGGGCAGGACATCGGCGCCGTGCCCAGTCACATCCACCACCACGAAGAGCACCTGGGCAGGGAACAGGGGACGCTGAGGCTGGGGAGCCCCAAAGCCACCCTCCATGTCCCTGCCATGGGGCCGCCTCACCTCACCCCGGAAGCCACCGGCAGCTGCCCTGAAGCCGTCCCGCAATGACAGCTGCCCCGGTGAGGACTTGTTGAGGAAGAGCAGCATGTGATGGGGGATCTTGGCACTGAAGATCTCGTTGGATGTCTGGGGAGGGAGAGGAGGAGGAGGGTGAGAACAGGGCAGCCATGGCCCTCACGGGACAGTGACAGGGCTGGGGACAGGCTGTACCTCATTGGTGAATTCCATCACCAGCCGCAGGCTGTGGACACGGAGCAGCCGGGTGAGCTCGGCCGTGTCCAGCCCCCGTTCTGGGTCCACAGGGAAGTTTGTCTGTCTCTCATCAAACTGCCAGGACAGGGGCCTGTAAGGGCTGAGGGGAGGACAGGATGGCCCCACCACTCCCCTGCCAGCCCCTCACCTTCTTGAACAGGCAGACGGTGTCAGCTGACAGCCCGTAGGCCTGGAAGAGCTCAGCATCCTCTGCCACACCAAACGTCATGTCCACCATCTCGGCAGCCACCTCGAAGAACGCCTGGGCTGCCTCACCCCGCAGGTCCTGCACAGCCACCCGTCAGTGCCACAGCCACGGACACAGCCCAGCCCCAACCCGGCCCGGCCCAGCCCACCTTGAAGAAGCCAATGGCCACCAGGTCCTTGGAGTTGATGAAGGCAGCGATGGTGTCGGTGTCCTGCAGCAGCGTGGCGCTGGGGCCAGCCCGGCGCTGCATCCAGCGCACGATGCCCTGGCTGTCCATGCGGCCTGGCACACAGAGCGGGGCCCCGATGTCACCTGCCACCCCTCCCTGTGCCACCAACCTCAGCAACCCGCCACCAGCACCACGGCGCTGCCCACCATCATCACTTCATACATCACACTGCCACCTGTCCATTGTCACCACCAGGACATTGCCATCCCTGTTACCATCACCACCCTGTGACCTCCACAAGGACAGTGCCACCCTCGACCACCAGCCCCTGCCACCACCCCAGCCCCATGGCAGTGTCCCCTTCGATGGGTGCCAGGGACGCCGCGTGGTGCCGCAGCCCTACCGGTGTATGCCAGGGGGTGGGTGCGGTTGCCGTCACGGAAGAGCTTGAGCGTGGGGTAGGAGCTGATGCCAAACTCAGTGGCCAGGGCTGTCTGTGCCATGGCATCCACCTTGGCCAGCCGGGCTGGGCTGGACTCATTCCTCAGCTCAGTGGCTGCCTGGGCAAAGGCGGGAGCCAGCCGCTGGCAGTGCCCACACCACGGCGCGTCTGTGGGTAGGGGACAGCGTTGATAACGGGGACAGGTGTGGGGACAGCCCAATGGCTGTGTGAGCCCACTGAGCCCCAGCTTGTGCCCCTGTCCCCCACCCACGCCATGTGTCCCTGTCCTATGTCCCACACCCATGCTACACACCCTGTGTCCCTGCTCCATGTGTGTCCCCATGCCATGCCCTGTCACATGGCCTGTCCCTCTGTCCCACAGCCTTGCCCCTGCCCACCTCACCGACCCTCCCTCCTGTTCCTGTGTCCATGTACGTGTGTTCTTCCCACGCTCAGCCACGGCTGCTTCCCCCTACCAATATTCCCTACCCCAGCTCTGCCCCTGCCCACGCCCCTGCCCGCAGTGGGGGCACTCACAGAACTCCACCAGCAGCAGCTGGTGTTCACTCAGGGCACGGGCAAAGTTGTGCTCATGGAGCACCAGGACATTGTCCTCCTCCTTGATCTCATCTGAGAGCACTTCATCCTCTTTCTTCTCCTTTTTCTCCTCTTCTGTCACCTCTTCATCCTTATCCTCGCCCCCCAAAGCCGGGCCCAGCCAGGCCAGCGACAGCACCAGCAGCCAAACCAGCCGGGACCCGCAGCCGCGCATGGTGCCGGCGCTGAAGATGTTGTCCGGGAGGAGGACGAAGATAAGGGACCTGGGGGCGGGTTGTGCCGGTCCCCTGGGGCTCGTGGCCCTCCGCTACTGGCTGCCCGGCCCCGCCGATAAGGCAGCGGGACCAGGTGGTGTTTTCCAGACGTTCGTCGCCACAGGGAAACCTGGCCCCGCCAGCGGGATAGGGACAGGCCGGCGGGGGACAGTGAGCATGGGGACAGACATAGGCGGTGGGGGCACAGACACACCAGTAAGAGACCAGTCTGTAGGGTTTAATGGCGATGGAAGAGCACAGCCTGCGACCGGGCGGGCACCGGACACGGCACCACCACGGCAGGGTCACAGCCCCGGCCCCAGCGATGGGGACGCCGTGAGGACCAGGCGGGCACCGATATTTAAAAAAAAAGAGCAATTAAAAATAACTTTGGTTGCGAAGACCACGACCACGGGCTCTCACTCGCTAAGGGACCCCCCTCAACCCTTGACGCGACTGGGGCAAGCGCGGCGGTGCCGGCCAGGGGTCCCCGGGGTGGCGGCACCTCGCCCCCGGGCTGGCGGGGGGA
>WEIU01017749.1:1716844-1740434 GCA_013389925.1 Aegithalos caudatus
GGCGGGCTGCGGGATGCGACCCTGGCACCACTCACGGCCCCGGCCTGGGCAGCGGGGCCGGAGGGCGCAGGGGTTCCCCCAGCCCCCAGCATGATGCTGTCGTTGCAGCCAGGAGCCCCTAACGTGCTGGAGCAGGGTCCCGAGCGCAGGAACTGCCACACCACCCGTGTCCAGCTGGTGAGTGGGGGTGTCCAGGCACCCCCGGGGCTGCCAGCGGGCACAGGGCACACCCAGTGCCTGCGCCAGGGTGTAGAGCTGCCCCGCTGGGTGCCCATCCATCTCACCCCAGGCCGTGCCCACGTTTTGGGGTAAGGGGTGAGCCCCAGTTCTGTTAACATCCGTGTGCCCCCCACTTCGAGCACAGGGAGTCCGTGTGTTTGTCCTCGCCCCCACCACCCCTCTGTGCCAGCGCCTCTAATCCCTGCAGGGCGGCCGTGTGCAGGGAGCCCTGGCACCCTGGGGTGCCAGCAGCAGCCACCAAGCCCTTCCTTGTGTTGTGACCCCACTAATGCTGCCCCAGCACCCCCAGGCTGTCCTCACTAACCACCCACTTTCTCTTCTCTGCACCGTGTGCCGTGTCCTCTGCCCACGTAAGTGTCACTAACCCAGGGCTGGTGTCACACTGGGGTGTGGAGGGGGGGATTCATCCCACGGGCTGTGCTGGCTGAGCCAGGAGGGCTGGGGCAATGAGGCTGGAGGCCACAGGGATGGGCTGCAGAGTCCCGGGGTGGGGGACTGGGTGCCTGGATTGTCCAGGGTGGTGGCGGCAGGACAATGTCCCGGCCCTGCCGCGCCCTCACCCAGCCCCGTGCGTCTCTTGCAGACCAAGAACATGGATTACTACAAGCGAGAGGTGAGTGGGGCAAGGGGTGGGGGCAGCTCCTGGGGGGCACGAGCTGCCAGGCACCCCAACATCTCCCTGCGCCTGGCCCCAGATCGAGTACTGCAGGAAGGCCATGGCCAGGACCAGGGTGAAGTCCTCCATCTGCCTTGAGGGGTGAGTGGCAGTGGTTGCCCCAGCCACGGGTGGGTCCCTGTCGGGGTGACAGGGACACCCACATCCCAGCAGCTGGTGCTGGCAGCACTGCACCACAGCCCTCAGCAGGGAGTGGAGCTGAGGCTCCACACAGCCCGGGCACGTCCCCACCGTGTCCCCATCATGTCCCCACGGTGGCTGGGGTTGGTGGCTCTGGTTGTCTCCAGCCACCACTCCTGGCAGGTACATCAAGTTCAATGAGCAGTATGTGCCCCACGACCCCATCATGTCTGGCTGCCTGCCCAGCAACCCCTGGATCACGGATGACACCACATACTGGGCCATGAATGCCCCCACGTAAGTCCCCAGGCCCCTCGAACCCCAACCCTCAAGGCAGGGCTGTGGGGTCTGTGGGGTGGTGCAGGCTGCCCTGGGCTGCCAGCCCCAACGCTGCTGTTGCCCACAGAGTGACGACCCCCACAAAGCTGCGTGTGGAGCGCTGGGGCTTCAACTTCAGTGAGCTCATCAACGACCCCCTGGGCCGGGCACAGCTCCTTGAATTCCTCAAGAAGGAATTCAGTGGTGAGCAGCCCCAGCCCCAAAACACCGCTCTGTCTTGGCACCCCAGACTCACCACTCTGACCCAGCACTGCCAAACTCACCATGTCCCAGTAGTGCTTAATCCACTGTCCAGTCCCAACAGCACCAAACCAACCCATTACCGTGTCCTGGCATTCCTCAGCCCATCACCACCTCCCAGTACCTCCCAGCTAACCTGCCCCAATTTCCCTGGTTCCACTATCCCGGCTGGCTCTGTCCCACGGGCACACATGCCCGGCCATAATGGCTTTTGGGGATTGCCCACGAGGGGTGCCCAGTGCCGTGTCCCCATTCCCAGCACCATGTCCCCCTCCCCAGCTGAAAACCTGAGCTTCTGGGAGGCGTGTGAGGAGCTGCGCTACGGGGAGCAGTCCCGCATTGCCGAGATTGTGGACTCCATCTACCAGTGAGTGCCAGTGGGATGAGGGATTGGGAGGGAAGTGCTGGGGGCGGTCAGGCCATCAGGGTGCTCTGTCCCCGGGCGGGGCCGGGCTCACCGCCGCCTGTGACCCTCCAGGCAGTTCCTGGCTCCCGGGGCCACTCGCTGGGTGAACATCGACAGCAAGACGATGGAGCGAACCCTGGAGGGCATCAAGACGCCCCATCGCTACGTGATGGACGATGCCCAGATGCACATCTACATGCTGATGAAGAAGGTGGGTGAAGGCGGGGCTGGGCTGTGCGGGGCCGGGCAGGATCCTGACGTCTCTGCTCGCCCAGGACTCCTACCCGCGCTTCCTCAAGTCGGACCTCTACAAGAACCTCCTGGCCGAGGCCGTCATTCCCCCGGAGACCAAGAAGCGGTGAGGGCGGGGTCGTCCCCTGGGGTCCACCTGGGGTGGTCCCCGCCGGTTCTGACCCCGTTCTATCCGCAGGGTCTTCCCCTTCATGCGCAAACAGCGGCATTCCAGCCCCAGCCCGGCCCTGCTCCTGCCCGCGGGGGAGGCCGAGGAGAAGAGCAGGAGCCCTTCCACTGCCCCCGTCCCCGAGGAGGAGAGCTGAGAGCCGCAGCTCNCCTCCCACCCCTGCCCCGGGCACCAGGCAGTAAAACCCCCTTGGGAAACACCCTGGCTCCCGTGGTTTTTGGGGAACGGGGTCAGGGAGGCATTGGCGGGGTGGGAGGTGCACAAAGCGCTGCTCGCTTCTCCGGGCTGGATTGTGACCCGTGCTCTGGGCTGGAAGCGAGGTCCTGCGGTGCCTGCAGCAGCCAGCAAGGGTGCAGACCCCGGGAGGGGACCAGCCCCGCAGATGTGTGCCCGTGGCACGGCCACCAGCATGGACCTGCCGGCTCCGAGGGGCAGCACCAGCCTGGCACGGCCGAGCTGGCGTTACTGGTGTGCCACCTACACACTGGGAGGGACAAAAGAGCTCTGGAATGGGGCTGGAGTGCCACGGCCCTGTGGGCGGGCAGGGGCACCGGGAGCAGGGCTGGCAGCTGAGCCACTCTCCCTGTCCATGGACTGTTAATCTGAGCAGAGGCTGAGGATCGCACGGCAGGATTATTGCCTTCCTGGGAGCAGAGCCCCAGCTGCAGAGGATTACCGCTGGTGGTTACATAAAGGAGAGGGGGGCTGGAGCCCAGCCTGCTCCACACGTACCCACACAGCAGAGCCGGGGACAGCTCCAGCCCCAGAGGGACAGAGGGGCCATCCTGTATCCTGGCTAGCAAACACCGTCGGGATGCTGGGGATGGCATCCTTCCCTGCCGCAGAGCCTGGCACAGAGCAAGGGGGACTCTCAGCTCCACGCCGGGCCAGACAGAGGCCCTGGGGCCGGGGAAGCTGCTGGAGCCTCGGTCACAGGATGGAGCCCGGGCCCTGGGTGCTGGCAGCCTCGGGCAGTGACAGATGGTGCCGCGCTCCAGGAGACAGCGCCTGCCACGCGTCTCCCTCCGGCTTGATCCAAATCCAAACCCCGGCAGCAGATTTTCGTGCTGATGGACTGCAGCGGGAATCTGGGGTGTAAAACCAGGTCACAGAGCCCCAGGTGGGGGGCAGGGACAGGCCGGCCCAGCCTGATTATCTAACTCCAGCCTCTCTCCACACTCCCTTCTCCCTTTTCCTGGTCCATCACCTGCCTGTGGCAGGACAGCGTAGCAGGCAGCACCTCAGCTGTCAAAGCATCACCAGGACTCCTGGATCCCTCCCAAGGAGGGGGGTTCTGCCATGGGGAGGTCACTCAAAGGGCTGTCAAAAATCCCAGGGTCTTGTGTAACCTCCAACATCAAAGCAGGGCACCATTTACAAACAATGCAAAAGAGGGTTTATTGAAACCATTCCGGTTAGAGCAAGTCCTGTACGGCACAATTTGCAATAAGTTAGAGAACCAAACCAAACAGTCTCAGTGTTAAAAACCACACTAACACATGACACAGTGATACAGCCATTGCCACCCAGCTGAGTTATTGAATCAAGGCACAAAGTCATTCATTAAATACTGCAAAAAAACAATTACACAGGAAATAAGCTGGAAAACAGACTGGTTTTGTTAAGAAGGTGCTGGTTTGGCACTAATGCATTTAATTGAGCTGCCACGGCAAAATCTGCGTTTCCAAACTCTCCAGAATCATTACTGGAGAACTTAAAGCCAGAAAAGCTCCCCAAAGCTGAAAATCCAGCTCTCCTCAAGGAACATTCAGTGTGCCTATGGGAAGGTCAGGTCTGGGTAGGGATCTGAGGAGGGAGAGTGTGGTGAGAATACAGCCCAGGCACCTTGCTCCCAGCCAGGGGAATCTCAGCAGGAAACAATCCACATCCAACCCTCAGGCTGGACTACAGTGCAAGCCTTGGGATCCCCTGCCCTGTGCCTGCCCCAGATGGCTGAAGGGCAGCCTCAGTCCAGCCCTTATGGCTCAACACTGGCACAGGGACCTGGGGGGCTGTCAGGCCTAAGGTGCTGAGCAAGGAGGAAAGTTGGGTGACGCAGCTGGGGAGCCTCCCTGGGCTCCCAGACTCCCTTAGGAAACAGCTGGGAAGAGAGGCAGAGGGGCAACCCCACCAGGTTGAGCCCAGGGTGCTTTGAAGGTTGTGGAGCAGTCTGCAGAGACCTTCCCTGACTTCCTGCACAGCTGGGACACCTCAGGACTGGCTCCCTTGGCTGCCCGGGATATGGGTCATGGGGCAGAGGGAAATAGGGCACCCAGGTAGCCACTGGTCAGCTGGAAGCAGGAGGTGTCCAGGCAGCCCAGCTCCCTGTGCTGTCAGCCTGGGAGGGCTGGGGCTGTGGTGTGAGCTGGTGACAGCAGCTGCCCAGTGGCACATTCGGGCTCAGCAGTGGCTGAAGGGAAGAGCTGATGCCGGATGCTGCACTTTCCCACCCTACAGCGTTTCTACACATCCCTCAAAGCCAGACTCAGCAAGGGAGGGAGGCACTGGCCAAACCCCCTCCAGCACTGCAGAGCTTGAGAGAGGTTATTTTTAGGCCTATTTTTATTTTCAGGACTGAGCAGCTGGTTCAAATTGTTTTCAAGGCTCTGCACCTTGTTTCTACAGCCTGTACTGGGACCCATCAGGACAGGGCAGAGCAAACACCCCAGTGTGCTACAGGAATCTCCAGGAGAAACGTCATCTTCACACAGCAACCTGCCCCAGCCCCTTGGAATACCAGGCTGGGCAGAGAGGAGTGCTCAAGGATCCTCATCCAGCATCACTTCAGTTCCAAGGGCAGGGAGGCAGCACGGAGCTCCTGCCCACCTCCTGGCAGCAGGGACAGTGCTTGGAGAATGCTCCTCAGCAGCTGCAAGGCTGAATGAGCAGGGTGCTGGCACTGTCACTTGGGTACAGAGCTTCCCAGAGCAGCAAGCCCAGCTCCCAGAAAAGGTTAAAGTGCAATTCTACTCAAGCCAGACCCTCTGGTTTCTTAAACCTGGAGAGGTGGTGGTACCTCCAGGAACCAGGCAGCCTGGGCTCAGGGTGGATCTCTCACCACCTATAAGCAGACTGAGGGAAGGGAAGAACATTGATGCATCCATCAGGTGGGAGACCAGCTCCCTCTCAGTGTCACCAACACTGCACAGCCTGGCTGGGAAGGAAGCAGCAGCAGACACAGGCACAGGCACAGGCAGAGGCACAGGCTGGTGGCTGCAAAGTAGGACACGTGGGGCTGTTCTTGGGACAAAAGGCTATCTGCTAAGTAGAACGACACTTTAACCTGTGCTCTGCTGGCCCAAGTGACACCAGACACACCACAGCCATGGCTGGGGTCACCACACACCCCCCACCATTACTGAAGCAGGGCCCAAATCCAGGAGAGGGTAACTGCAAACCAACCTGCAGCCAAGCACTCTCCCCAGCCAGGAGAGCTGACTCAGAAAGGAAATCTAACACCAAGCAAACTTCACTTCTCAGACATCCAACTCCACTTCTCAGACATCCCAGAAATCAACTCTGGCATCTCAGTAAGTACATGTTTTCTTCCAGACACACTCCTGAGTCAGCACAGCTCTGTGGGCACAGAGGGATGGAGGGGAAAGCCCTCCTCCCTGAGCTGATGACACTTCAGTGGTGGCCAGGCACTGAAGCCCCCTCAGCTCTGGCAGCCGCCCCCACAGCCTGGGTGTGCCCAGACACTGGGGGGGCCCCCGCCAGCCACGCTTTGGTTTGCGGATGAAGAAAGGCAGCTTCCCACTGGAATGCAGGCTCGGGGCTTGTTGAGAGCACGGCTGCAGGGCAGGGGCAGCCTCTCCCCGCTCCTGGGCACGCTCAGTCTCGGCTCTGGAATCGCATCCTGTAGAGGCGGTCCCGGACGAGCTGCTCGTCGTCCCCGGCCCCGGGGCGCAGCCAGATCACCCTGCTCCCCAGGACATCCTCCTTCAGCTTCCTCTTCATCAGGGACACGGGGCCCGGGCCCTGGCCGCGGGGTGGGCCCCGCAGCAGCACGTAGCAGGCGTGGCGGCTCCGCTCGAACAGCGCCGCTGCAGCACGGGGCACGGGGAATGAATGCAGCCTGAGCTGCCCTGCCTGCACTGCCACCGGGCCCCGCACCACCCACGGGGCCCAGCAGGGACCTGTGTCCTCCTGCAGCTCCTCGCTGCACGGCTGGGAGGAGAGGACTTACCTGTGAACGCAAGTATCTGGTCCGTGCTGTTGCGGATCTCCAACAGGACGTTAGTGTAGGAAGGATGGAAAAGATACAGCTTCTGGAGAGGAGCTCTGTGTATCTGCAAGCAACGGGACACATCAGGACACAACTCACACGTTATCCCAGAGACAACAGCAGTACCAGGCTCAGCTATTACTGACACTCGACAGGATACAGCCAGCCAGACGCTTGTCCGTGTCAGCCCGGCTCATCCTGACCGATGCCATTTAGGACAAGTGCTGGGATTTTGCTCACTGCTCTCCTTCCCACCCCAAGCTTCCTGCAAATAGCTGGCCTGTCTGCTGCAGGCAGGAGACAGATTTTTGCCTCAGGGCTGGCAGAGCAAGCAAGGAAGGCAGAGGAAGCTGAGCTGGTGCTTCAGCAGCCTCTGAGACACAAACTGTCACCAGCGCTGCCTGTCATTGCCCCAAGGGCTCTGCCAGCAGCTGAGCCCTGCACTGAGGCTGCCAGAGGCTGCCTGGGGCACAGAGAGGGTATTCACGTGGCCACAGAGATCACTGCATGCACTGCTGCCATGGGAGCTCCCAGGGAAACAGCAGCAATTCCAGAGGTACCAGGCCAGAAGCCTCCCACCTCACCTACAGTGCCACACCAGGGCAGGGCAGTGACTCTGCTCACAGAGCCACCAAGTCCCTTCTCTCTACATAACCAGGCTGAGGATGACAAAGGCTGCCAGTGTCACCACCTGCAGGGACACGGCCATGGACACTGAGCCCACACCCAGGGCATGAGGCACAGACACATGGGAATATCAGCACTGTGAGAAGGGGGTAACTCCAGCCAATTCTGGCACAAAGCCTGGAGAAGAGCAGCCCTCAGCAGCACCACTCACTGTCTCATTGCCTGGCTCCTGGTAGTCTCCCCACATGAGGAAGACAGAGCGGTGATCTGCAGTGGGAAGTGTGGCTGGGCCAGGGCTTCCTGCTCCCGAGTTCAGCTTCAGCTCCCACTGGACTGCTCCAGATCCACTCTCAACAATCATAACCTAGCAGGGAAGAAAGAAACAGAACTCACGACAAAGGCATCTAACAAGCCATGAGAGAGAAGTCAGGTCAGCTGTCTGTCCTCACACTGTCTATGGGAACAAGTATGTGACACATGGGAAGATGAGGAAATACTTGAAGCAGAGCATCACAGAGCTGTGAGACCTGGGTTGGCCATGTTAGAGTAAAATCACAGGTTTTGCAGTTACTTCAAGGGGTTCAAAGTTCTGTCACTGAAGCCTCTTGCTGAGAAGAGAATTAAAGTGCCTGAACTGGCTTCAATAACCTGTTGAAAGATTCTTTCACAGCTTAAAGCTTCCTAAAATTGGCCAGAGGGATCACATCCTACCAACTGTCCTTGCCTCAATTCCTGCTTGAGCTGTGACATACAGAGAAATGGGAAGTGAAAAGGAAGGGATTTCAAACCTTCTTCCTGTTGGGTCCAATTTCACTCTCCAGGACAATGCCATGGACATCAGGTTTGTAGTAACCGAGCAGCGGCTCACTGAGGGAGAGAAAGAGCAGGGACAGATCTGAACCCACCCTGAGGGCTGGGCATCCTTTGCTTTCCCAGTTGCCCCAATCCTCCCACAACTGCCCTGGTAAGAGACTTGACTGCCACAACATTGGGTTGGCCTGGTGCCATCCCAACTCTGAGCCCAGCCACATCACAGCAGGCACAGAATGAGGAATCAAAGCTCTGAGCTCCTCCATCCTGAAGCAGCTCCCAGCATTTGAGGGGACACAGCACAAAAAGCAAGATCAAGGTATGACCCAGGAAAAAAAAAATTGCATCTGCCATAACACTGCTGTTGCTGGGAACCTGGAAATGCCACATTCAGCCCACACTGAGAACACTACCTCAAAGCACGGGACACGTTGAGGGTCCACACAGTCTGGAGATCTTTTGTGTTGATCAGCGTAGCCATCTCTGAGTTCACAACCAAGAGGTTTTCCTGTGACTGCCCAGGAACTTTTGCCAGGTAGCGAATGTTTTCAAAGCTGAACAAGGACAGAGACATGATTAAGCTTTTTAGACTATGGATGGTTTTACTGTGAGGTTTGGAGCTCATTCCCTGCACAGTAAATCCAAAATCCCCAATGCGCTTTCTTTGCTTTTTGTGAACCCCTGATGAAGCCATTAACACCAACACTTTTCCTCAGCTTTGGATGTGCTCCTAGTCCAAAAGCCACATAGCTAGGAGAGAATAAAGTCCCACCAGGCCATCCTGTCAGGAGCACCAGCACCCTCCACTCCACCAGCCTCCAAGACATGACCTCACACCTGAGAAGGGATAAGCGGTGTGTGGCACGGTCAATGTGCTTCTCCCAAAGAGGATCCGGCTGGGAGTTGAGAAATTGAACTTCTGTCCCCACCACTGCACTGCACAGATCTTCCAGGGAATATGCATAGAGAGACTTCTCTGTGCAAAAAACAAAAATTTAAAAAAAAAAAAGCAAGAATGAGAGAGATAAGTTATCCTGCCCTTGCTCTGAACTCTATGATTTTCCAGATCTGTCAGATCTACTGTATTTTTAGGGCTTGCATCATAGAGTTGTAGTGGTATTTTGAGACAAGCCTGCTATTGAATGCTTTTAACATTTTATCTGTTCATAATCCAAGTGTTCCACAGTAATCATTTGCTATAAATGACTCCCTAATCCTTACATGCTTGACATTTGTTAAATAAAATCACTACAGTACATAACAAACTGCAGTTTAAGCAGGAGCCCCCCCTTCTCTTGGCCCAGAACAGCTCTTTGACTAGGTGAAAGCTTCACACAGCTTTTAAGAATGCAGAACACTCTCTCAGATGATGTTTACTAATCCTGATCTCAGTTACAATCACTCTTTCAGACTGGATTCCCAAGCAGAGCTGTACCTGTGTAGAAGAGGAAGTAGGAAGAGGAGGGCAGGTTCAGCCTGACGTAGCGAGCGCTGCCATCCACGTTCAGGCTCCCACTGAGGCCAACCTGCTGGCCAGTTTTTCCTGAGTGGATGAAGGTCTTAACCTATGCAGGGAAGGGATTAAAGACAAAAACCAACAAGGTTAAAGCTTGTATCAAAGAGCAACTGAATGGGAGCAGCACAGGCTTGGATGGAAAGGCTCTCCTTGGTTTTGGAGAGGGCATGAGTTCGGTGACCCCTGTGCTCTGAATTCTTCTGGAAGTTTGAAAACCACTTCCAGTATAGCCACCTGCTCTGAGAATTTGCTACCTCTGTCACCCACCCTCCTTACAGACTGGGACTGTGGAACAGCAGCCCCAGCTCTGTAAGGACAGCAAAGATCCATCCAAGCCTAAGATGGAGACGACCTAATCCCAGCAACAATGCAGCATATGAACATGGGAAACTTGGCTTCACATGACAGCTCTGCTAAATGTTTTAAGTGCCCTAATTTACTCCCCCTTAGGGTCATGTGAATCCAAGAAGATAAAAGAGCTGATGGGTTTATTTCTATTCTTTGTGCAGGGTAAGAAAACCCACTAAAAACATTTCACCCAGGAGAATAAAGGTTAAAGTCAGGATCAGATTTAGATGTCTGAGCAACAGTCAGAGCCTGGGGAGTGCAATGGACTCTGGGGACAAGTGAAACATCTGACCAAGAGAAACAGCATCCATCAGAGATGCTGAGTCAGGCAGGAACCCTTCCCTCTGTCTTGAGAGGGAGGGACTGGGAATGCAAAGGAAATCTGCTGTTCCCAAAGCAAATCTGGAGAGTCTGGCAGGTGAAAAAGGAATAGAGATTGCTGGGGAGAATGAGAACACAACTGGAGAGGGAAAGCAACACATCCACCAGCTATTCCCAGCCTCCTGCACTGGGAGGAGACACACACCAGCTCTGGTACATCAGCTGCACCTTTACTGGCAAGCACTGGTCCAGTGGCTGCCCTGGGACAGTGACAGCCAGGGGGATTTGCACAGGGAGTGAGAAAACACAATGTTTTCCTTGCTGCACTGCCCATCCCTCTGTGCTGCCACACGAGATGTATCCCAATGGATCCCAGTGCATTTTCCAGAACCTGTTTGTGCCAAAGCTTGCAGCAGGCAGGGGTCAGTGGGACTCTGGAAACGCTGCCATCTAACCCCCTGCACACAGACCCTTCCACACACTGCTCACAGCTCTGTCCTTTCAACTGCAGCCCTTGATAGCAACAAAACTCCTCTACTTGAGTGCTGAATCTCCCTTCTGACCAGCCCTTTCCAAGCTGCAGAGCTCCACTCCAGCTCCTGCATTTGCGTGACTTCTCAAAAGAGAACATACTTTTCCTTAAGTTGGCAGAGTGCTTGCCAAATCCAGAGGGAGGAAGGGATTTCATACCAAGATAGCAAGAGAGCTTAAATGGAAAACAGATCAAAAGGCAGTCTTGCAGAACACAGGCTACATTCAAACTTTTCTTGGCCGCCTAAGAAGTCTTGAGATAAGTGGGATAGCAAAAGCAAGGAGGAAAGAAAACAGAGAGAACTGTAGGAGGTGGAGGAGATATAATTTCTGATGACTCTGGCAACAACAATGCCTTGGACAGCAAAACCCTATTTTCTTATGGAGGATATTGGACAAGAAGGCCAATGGCACCTGGCTTGTTCCAGCCACAGGGTGGCCAGCAAGGCCAAGGCAGTGCTTCTGCCCTTGTCCTGGGCACTGGTGAGGGCACACCTTGACTGCTGTGTCCAGTTCTGGGCCCCTCAATTCCAAAAGGACACTGAGGTGCTGGAGCAGATCCAGGGAAGTGAACAGAGCTGGGCAAAGGTCTGGAGCACATGTCCTGTGAAGTGGAATTGAGGGAGCTGGGGTTTTCTTTTCTCAGCCTGGAGCTCACTTCTCACTCTCTGTAAGTCCCTGACTGGAGGGGGCAGCCAGGTGGGAGTCAGGTTCTGCTCCCAGGGAAAAAGGGACAGGACAAGGGGAAATGGCCTCAAGCTGTGCCATGGGAAGTTCAGGTTGGACATCAGGAGGAATTTCTTCCCAGAAAGGGTTGTTAAAGATTGGAAGAGGCAGCCCAGCGAGGTGGTGAAGTCACCACTGTGGGAGGTGTTCAAGGAAAGCCTGGACGTGGCATTCAGTGCCCTGGGCTGAGTGACAAGGTGGGGATAGGTCAGAGGATGGACTTGATGATCTCAGAGGTTTTCCAATCTTAATGATTCCACGGCTCTGGTATGAGGACATGGGGCTCCTTCTGCTTCCATCAGACCCACAGGGAGCTGTAACTTGTGTGCTTTGAGCAGGAGACACTGGGCACGCAGACAATGCTGTGCCACTCCATCATGGGTGTAGATGTTTTAGCAGAAAAATTGTTCCAGCTACATGACTTTCCCCTCTCAGAAATGGGAGAAGCAATATTTGGAGGGAGATAATACAACCATCAGCTGTTTCACTAAATGAACTTAGATCAGAATTAACCAGCACAGTGACACTGGGAAGAGCAGTGCAAAGCAGACCACAGGCAGAGAGAGGAAAGGGATCAGAAAAGAGCAGTGCTGGTACAAAAGCACTGACTGTCAGCTGTGCTTTCATCTAAGAGCCAAAGCTGTCAGGGTTTGTTCACTTCCACTTCCCTAAGCAGAGAAGCAGAAAACTGCAAGCTCATCTTGCCCCAGCTCACTCCCCAGACAGCACAGGAACATTGTGAGGAGAGCACACTGAAAAGGGGGAGGGATTACTGCCCAGCTCTTTGATTTATCTTATTTTTTTAAACCATAAAACAACTTGGGCTGATTTGGGAGTACATCTCTGGAGGGTGGGAAAGAACCCACCCCAAAGCCACAGAAACCAGAGGCCTCTGGACACTTCCTCTGAAATGACAAGGTGGAAATGAACAGCATTCCTGCCATTCCCCATGGCAACCACAGGGGTTTTCAGAGCTTCAGGATGATGACATACCTGGCCTTCTTTAGTAATAAAGAATAACAGGTCCTGAACTCCATCATTATCCACATCTGGAATCACTGACAAAGGAGTCAGCACAGTATAATTAGCTCCAAAGTCCCTGGGTTGTCTCCACAGAACTTCCCCTGGAACACAGTGGGAAATAGTCATTAAAAGGCATCTTAGGTTGAAAGTTATTAATGCTCCTGTTCCAGCCCATCAGCACCACAAACCAGCCAAATTTACACTCATCATGGGGTACTTCCTTGCCTTTCTGCATTCCCAATAAATCCCAGTATCCATAATTTCATCTTACATTGGGAAGCAATCCTAGTTGCCTGCAGGAAGGCACCCAAACACCCTGACACAAGTGACAGCTTGTGCCCTTGGTTAACAAGCTTCCCAGCATGTTCATGGCATGGAGAATCCTTTGTTGTGATCCAAATCCCTGCTGCTGTGCACTTAAATCTGCACAGACATTTTGAGACCATAAAGCAGATGAATTCTGACCAGTGTTGCTGCGAATCCTGGCAGAACCTTCTTTGCTGCAACTTGCCTCCTGCAGATGTTTCCCCACTGACATGACCAGCCACAGCTCAGGCCACATCCCACCTCTCCTTGTCTGAAGAACACACACAGCCCAAACCTGTTTGTAAACTAAAGTAACAAAGCTTTGCTTTTAAAAAAGAGGGGGTGGCTGGTGTGGGTTTCTCTTCAACAGCTCCAGACCAGCTGAGTGGCTCTATCCATCCACTGTCCAAGGCTGTGGGCCATTTTCTAGTCTCTGACCACTGGAATTTGCAGTGGCATCTGCCAGGGAGGAAACTGCTGGGGGGTTTTCTTTCTAATGAACACTTCAGTGTCTGATTAGGCTCAGGGCAAATGTTTACCCTCCCCTTTACCCAGCATCACACACAGCAATTATCATTTCAGGAATGCAGAGTAATCATCTGCTCTTTGTCAGGAAGACAGCTGGACTGAAAGCCAAGGAATTACTACTTGATGCTGTCTGCAATAATTTAAGGCAGGCTGTATTTCTGGTAGGATTGCTCTAAAGCTTTTACTGCAACGCTGAAAAAACCACTTGGATTTGTTACTATGACAACAGATGTGAAGTGAAGAGAGCAGATTTCCTAATTTCCTTAGGAAATCATGGGAAGGCAGAGAATTTTGCCCTCGAAGAAAATAAGCAGGCAGAGGAAGAAGTGAAGTTTTAAATTGCCACATTCTAGCTTCAGGACTGTCTAAAAGTACAAGAGTTAGACCAGCCTAAGGAAATTCACTTGTCAGTGCAGAAGGCTCCAATCTTTGGTGGCTAGACAGCAGACAGACTTTGGGAGAAAATATCTTGTTCTCTTAAAAGAACAGTCTGAGTGAAGAGAAACAGGTGACACTGAGCTGGATTCAACAGCAAGCACTTGAGAAGTTTTCCCTGCCCTAAGCCAGCCCACAGAGAGCAGAGGAAGCAGCCCCTCCTGCTCCTCAGCAGGAGATGGGACTGTCATTGTCTGACATCTGCAGGGCTCCCTCAGAGCCCGGGGTCACGGCACCAGCACGGCAGGAGGAGCCAGGGTGGAAATCAGGCAAGTGCCCAGACTGCAAATCCAGCCTGGGTGAAAGGGTTGGATTTTTTTGGTCTGGAAGGAATAATAAAATCAGAACTCAGAAGACTGAGTTCAGCTCTCATTTCTCAGCAGATGCAGAGGACACACAGAATTTTCTCCCTGTCAAACATACTCCAGGTTGGAGTTCTGCTTTATTTATTTAGTGACTTCTCACACAGAAGCATTTCCATCATCTGATCAACAAGGTGCCCTTTCTGCCAAATCCCTCAGGAGACCAGAACCACCCACAGGGCTCACAGTTCAGGCTGCTGGAGGATCAGGTGAAGAGAGAAGGTGTAACAAAATTCTTACTCCTGTCCTCTTCCTTGAGACTCTGCCTTGGGCTATGGCAGAGATGGAATAATATACAGCTACAAAGACTTTTGCTTTGACCTGGAACAGTTAATCTTAAGCTCCTATGTGTCCCAGTTTGCTGGCAAGATAAACATGCAGGAATGTCAGATGTCCCACACAAACAGGAGCATGCACTCCTACACTTCCCCTCCTCCCCACTGGGTCACTTCTTGTGGCAATGAAGAAAGCAGGACTTAACACAACTTTAACTGATAATAAAACCCACTAACTTTATCAGCATTTAAAGATCAAAACCACATCAGACATTCAGATGATAATCTGCCTATCTCTCCTTCAATCTTCCTACAGGCAGGGGCTAGACAGCCTGAGAGCCCTGGAATCTCACCAAATCCTCCACTATGATGAATCATTAACAGCTAAAGATTGTGCTGGCTACTGTTTTTAGCACACTGTGATGTAAGTTAGACTTTGCCTCTTTGAATACATTTAGCCTATTTAAATACATTTTATTCTGCTCTGCCCTCCTAACCCCCAGTCAACTAAGCTCAGAAACCATTTTTAACCTACTTAATAATAAAAAGGCATCAAATACATAAACTCCTGGGTTATTCACTTTTCTATCTGATGCATTTTTTCCTCTCTTGGTTTGAAGTTATCTATGGAATGTTTTCTTTGCTGTATGGCTGTGACCTGTAGCTTAGCCTGGCTCCTTCTCTCCACACTTGCCTTTATGGCTGTCTTTAGTTACAAGCCTTTGTCTCCACAACCAACTTTCTACACTTTGACCTATTACTTCATTAATAGTCTAAAAATAACCTATGCTAAAGCCTACACATGAGGGAAATGGTACCAAGATATCTCTGTTGGTACAGAAACTTTCTAGCTCTGTGGGTATCTACACTTCCATCTATACACTGGAAATTAAAAGCTATGCCAGATTTTCCTCAGATTCCTTAGAGCTGTACCTCTTGCTATTTCTTTTTTCCAGTTTTTGGAAAATGGGGTGTGAGGGGGTTCAATACCAGATACAAAGGATGGGATCCTAGGGAGAATATGTACTGTTTCAACCTTTGAAACAGTGACCTCCAAAATGGAAATGTATTTTAGGCTTCACCAGCAAGGAGGGTTCAAGGTGCAGCAGATGATCACTGTTCCTAAAGTAGTGCAGGCACTCCTTACCCCCACCCACGTTAGGCAAGATGATGATGATGGTGAATTTCTCCACCTCTAAGTTTAGAAAGGAAGAAACCTTTCCAGAGAACTAGGCAGAATCGTAGACTACTGAAACAGACTGGCAAGCACTTATCCCAAGTGCTCTCCTTGACAACTTTAAAATCATAAATGCCTAGAACTCCCACTCCTCCTGCCACAGCAGGCACTCCTGGCACGCGCACACAAATAACTGGGAAACGCTGCAGGTGCAGGTTTGTGTCTAACCCTGGAGAGGATAAAGTAACATTCACAGCCAGTGACTGCTCCTCCCGTTTCAAAAGCTGTTGGAACACTGCTCTTACGAAACAGTGGCTGGCACAACCCCCCAGCAGAGCGCGGCCTTTGGAACAGCAAGGCTGCGAGCACGAGCTCCTCAAAGCAGGGTTTCCAAGATAACAAACTCCCGGTGCCCGTTGTTCAGGTGCCCGTTGTTCATGCACCAGGCGGTCACGTCCCGCTGTCACCTCCCCAGAGGTCGGAGGGTGAGGAAAGCGCTGCGGGCACTCACCTGTCCGCAGGCTGAGGGCAGTGAGCGCCGCTGGCTCCTGCAGCAGGAGGCAGCCCGGGGCCGGGGCCGTGCCCAGCCGNGGGGCTCTCCCACAGCACGCTGCCGTTCGTGCCCGACACCGCCGCCAGGAACGCGCACGGCGACGGCAGCCCTGCGGAGAACAGGCGTTACAGGGAGCCCAGCTCCTCTCCCCGCCCGGTTTTCTCTCCCAGGCACTAGCTGGGACGGGGAGGGGAATGACAGCCCTCTCTAGGAGGTGTCTTTGGATGGGGTACCTTTATCCAGACAGGACGTGTTGAAGCCGCTGCTGCCGTTGCTGGATCTGAAAGCAAAGAGCACGTCTTGCACTTTGTCTTCGTTCACGTCTTCCATAGCAAGGAACGGGTAGGGCACTGCAAGAGAACACAGGCCAGGCTCTGGTGAGGATTTTCTTAGCCCACAGCGGACAAAGTTGCAGCAAAACACAAATTCCTAGAGACCTACTCACTGCCTCCATCCTGGAGAGTGTAACATCAGGACAAATTGGCTTTTATATTAAAAAAAGCCATGTTCAAGTACCAAGGACAGGAAGTTAGTGCCAAACAACTTTTTTAATTTCCTATCCCCCAGAGGATTTGTCTTTTTTAAGAGGCAAGCAGCCAGACTCCAGTCTTGGAGTGGAGTTGCTATTCACAAAGCATAAAGAAGCCCCACCCAAACCCCACAAAACCCAGATACTCCATCTTTCTATCAGCTAAAAGCAGCTTTCTTGAGCTCAGGGTAGCAGAACCTGGGATGTCTGCAGCACCACAGGCAGCTCAGTCCCTGCTGTGAGCACTATCTCTGCATTTACAGCACATCCAGCACAACCCACTGCACACAAGATTAAAGAAAAGCTCTCCCAGAAGCGATTGCCGAGCCACTGGGGAGCAGGACCCAGGCTAAAGAGCCAACTAAAGCAAACAGAATAAAAATAGCTACAGTAACTATAGAGCAATTTATTAAAAAAACAAGATGGAATTATTCTTCTCCCCTTCCTGTTGGCCATGGGGAAAAGGGAGAAAGTCAAAGTGACAGAGGAAAAAATGCCTAACTGCCTCCAACCTCAGCTCAAACTGCAAGGGAACATTTTAAAGAGCGAGCTTCAGCAGAGGCTTATTCTCAGATACCCTTTTTCTTTTTCTTTTTTTCCTTGGGAACGAGGCCAGCCTGCTACCTTGTTAGCACTTCAGAGCAGCATCTAATTTCTCCACTAGATCCTGTAAACACCTCCTGGAAGGCCACTCCAATTATGATGGGCCATTGCTTATCCAGGTCAGGCATTCACAGCTCTGGCTCCCAAGGGCTGCATCCCTGCAGGTCTGGCTCCACGCTGTGTTTAGGTAGAGGCCCACAACACAAATCCGTGGCACAGAAAGGAAAAGGGCTCCTGGTAAGCATTTATTCTGCTGCAGCAAGCTCACCTGCGTTGTTGTAGTATTGGAACCATGTTCTTTCTGAGACTGGCCTCTCTGGGCAGGGAATGATGAAGGAGAAAGCAAACACAATGATGAGGCAGAGGAACAGGGAGATGAAGAAGGCAGCAGTGCGCCACCGGGACAGCCGGGACAGCCCCGAGGACTTGATAATCCTCCTCTCCACAAAGTTTTCATGGTTCTCCTGAGCTTTTACATCCTCAGTCTTCAGAGGGTGGATCTCAGCTTCTGAGTCCTTGTTATCCATCACAGCTCATTCATCGGTATTCAGACACCCTTCTCCCCCTTCACCTGCAACTGTGGAAGCAGAAGTTAAAATACATTTTGAAATATATTTTAAAAACACAAATTGAAATATTCTGTTCCTACCTGATGTTCACACTGGAAACATTTAATGAGAGGTGAGCAAACCAGTGTACTGTCACAGAGCTGGGTACAGCACCCTGCTGGTGCCAGAGGTCTCCCACACAGAGCAATGGAGAGAGCCTGTGGAATGCAGGAACAGCACCAATCCTGCTCCAGAGGAGGAAATCAACTCTGCTAGAGCTGGACAAAGAAGGCCACAGACCCCACGCAGAAAGCACTGACTGGTCTGCAGGTCTCCCTCAAGAAAAACACCCCAGAAGCTCCTTTTGTTGCAAAGACTTACTGCTACCTCCTGTGTATGTCAGCCTGACTCCCAGCTGGTGAAAGGAAACACTTGTGACCTTTATATCCCAACATAAGGCTGTCCTCTACTGTAATGTGCACTCGAGCCTCCCCAGGAGAGAGAGAAACAAACACCAGCATATTCCATACAGGAGCAAACCAAAGGGATTCAGCACCTTCTTACATGAGAAACCACTGGGGAAGTTCAGCAACCCAGCCCTGCAGAAGGCAAAAAAGTGATGACTTCCCTCCCTAGAGGAAAAAAAAGGCAGAAATTGAGAATAAAATCAGACAAATTTGGTTTCATCAGACAGGAAGAGCTAACAACTGCTATTTTAGCTTCTCCTGCTACAAATCATAACCTTGGGCTACAACTACAAGCAACAGAGGGGTTCTGTGCTAATTTGCTATTAAAAGGGGGAGAAGAAGAGCCCTAGTCAGTTAGAGGAGCCTGTAAGTCATTACCCACAACAATAAAAATCCATGTTTTATACAGATTCTCTGATAGTGCTTCTTTAAAAAAAATACCCCAAGG
Source organism: Aegithalos caudatus (assembly GCA_013389925.1). Taxonomy (NCBI): domain Eukaryota; kingdom Metazoa; phylum Chordata; class Aves; order Passeriformes; family Aegithalidae; genus Aegithalos; species Aegithalos caudatus. Next base: position 1,735,648 of record WEIU01017749.1, read on the forward strand.
GAAGAAATAAAGAATAACAAATTCCAGTAGGCTTGGAAAAAGCCGCTTGACAGTGTTATGAAGTTATATCAGAGCAAATAACCAAGACAACCAAGCCAATTTTCCATGACTGTGCCCTAGCAGTCACGTGTCTGGGTTGTCCACTGCAGCCATTTACTTCCCCAGCAGAAAAAAGCTTAAAGCCAGCACCAACACAGTGCAGAGAGCCTGGCATTTTGGTATTTCAACTCCAACAGCAACAGGGCTCGCTGTGTCTCACGTTTCTACCCAAGCTCATTTACAGGTCCTGTGAAACACAAGATGAGTCACCCTGGGGAGGCTCAGCTCCTTCAGGCAGCTGTGGCTCCCCAGGCTGCTCCTGTCCCACTGCAGAGGCCTCTTCTCTTCTGGGTACAAATCACAGGGGACAGATCCATGGCAAGGCAACCCTGAGGCACAGAATCAGCAGGTCAGCCTGGCACTGTCACCCCTTTGGACTCAGGAGCACTTACTCCAACCCAAGCACTCTGGCATTTGTTCTGTATCAGGTAGAGGATCTCACTCCAGATAATTTAATTCAACCTGCACAATACCACACAAACAAATTAATAATGCAGAAGCTGCACCTTATTCCAAAGATCTCACTCCAAGGATCTATCTGCCCTTCTCATCAGCCCACCAGCCACACCAGGGACACCTACACAAGGCCAGCTGTTCCCAGACCAACAGCAGGCACCTGATGGGTAGGAAGGCTCCAGATGGAAAGGGGAACAACAGATCAAGTGGTGCTTTCAGCCTCTGCCCCAAGCTGAGCATTGTTCTCTCACTGCACCAGGCCTTGAGCATTTCCAGGTACAAGGCTCCAGGCACAGGCTGAGCAAATCTCCTGGCGTGGAGCAGCCACGGCCACAGCGATGGGGACAGTGGCAGGAGGGAGTTGTCACCTCCCCTGTGCTGGGGCACGTGGCTCCTGTGTCCCTGGAGTGCCCATCTCCAGCAGCATGGAGAGGGGGATCTTCTCAAAATCAGCACCCACAGCACGGGGACTCCAGCACAATCCCACCAGCCTTCCCAGCAGAGCCTCCACAGCCTCCCAGTACAGAGCTGGGAAAGATCCAGGGCATACCAGCAGCTATGAGACTTCCCAAAAGGAACCAAAGCCAGGTTCCTCCCCTCTCTGTCCAAAAGGGACACCACCTAACACAGCACTGATGGCATATTTTTATGACTCACTACAAGGCTCACCACGCTCATCTAGACTGGGATGAGAACAATAAAAAAGCAGTAATTATCCTGACAACCCCAGTAATTCCCCTTTTTTGCAGCGATGACCCTACGGAGCCACAAAGAACAAAAAGCCCTGAATACCTTTAAAGCAATTCTCTCTCTTTTCTTTCAGGGTTTGAATAATGCCCTTTGCACCCCTGCCAGAGCAGAGGCGGTGCCAGAACTGAGGACCACGAAGGTCAATGGCAAAGACTCCAACAATGCAGGAAATCCCAGCGCCCGCTGCTGCCAAAGCACAGGGCTGGCAGCGTGTGGAATGGCCTGAGTGGAACAACAAAGAGGGCTGCTAATCACTTTAATTGAAGACAAGCAGAAAATGATAGCCTGACTCTGAGATGGTTTTACCGTCCTCTAGCAGCCGACATCTTGTCTCCTGCTGGAAGAGGACACAAAATAATTCAGCTGGGAAGTTTAAGGCATCCAGACACTTTTCTAGGGAGCAGGCAGTGACAGGATTCTGTGCTGCTGCAGTGTAACACACACTGAATGCAGTAGATCTGGGGATGGGAGAAAACATGGGAGAAAGACCCTGCAGAATGAGAAATAATTAGAAAACACATGTGACAAACCCAAACTGAACCCACATAGGCCAGGGAGTGTGGCAGCACAGCCAGGATCTGCATTTCAGACTGCAAGGCTTCCAAGCTTTAAAGGCTGCTCCCACCAGCCATGGGATGAGCTGGGAGCAGTCCCCAGCCGAAGCTGAGGGGGAGCAAACACCCTTTCCTGTACCACAGTAACAAGAGGGACAGGACAAACACAGCTTTACTCACCTTCACTGTCCAGTTTCCTGAAGCCACAGTGCAGATTTACAGACCTGATCTGCCTGGCACAGCTAAACCCAAGGGACAGACCATCAGCAGCAGTCAGACAGAGCTGCCTGACGAGCACAGAGAACCACAGACAGGTGGATGGAGACTGGTGACAGAAACCATTTAAGGATCTGTGCATTGGAAAGGTTTAATTCATTTTCCACTCATAAAACACCAAACCACAGCCTCTGGAATGTCACCAGGCACCAGTTCTTCACAGAAAATTTCTAGCAATACTCCATAACTTAGATTTGAGGTTTAACACATTTTTATCTTCCACGGAATTATGAAATCAAGTTCTGACTGGATATTTTAGGAATACAAACACAGCATTTGGCTGGTTAGTTTAAGCACCTCAGAGGTTTCCTTCCTGTCAGCCAGACATTGTTGAAGCCCCAAGCTGCACTCAATAAAGACAAAGCAGGCAGGTTTTGCCCTGAATAAGATGCAACATTCCCATCACAGCCATTTTCCATGAGCAGACTGTTGGGTTTTGATCCCATGCAGTGTGACACTGCAGCAGTGTGACACTGGGCAGTCACCTGCTGTGACATTCACTCTCGGGTCATTTGTTCCTTTTTCTGCAGTCCCACTTACTTCAGGACAAGAAGAAATAACATTTCCCAAAATGAGCTTTGCTCTCCCAAAGACACTCAGGCTGCACACTCCATACAAGCTTATCATTTTGCTGGGTCATCTGCAGCTCACAGCTCTGTCCTGACATCAGTCACAGCCAAGGGCTGGCCAGGGACACTGACCCCAGGAGATCATCCCTGTCTGACACTGGAGCACCTCTGCTCCTGGCATTCCTAAGGCCCTGCTGAGGTCACAGCTTGTAATCCAAACCCCACCTAGGAGACTAGTGTGGCCCTGGCACAGGGTGCCCAGAGAAGCTGGGGCTGGAAGTGTCCAAGGCCAGGCTGGACAGGGCTTGGAGCAGCCTGGGACAGTGGGAGGTGTCCCTGTCCATGGCAGGGCGTGGAATGAGATGAGCCTTAAGGTCCCTTCCAAATCAAAACTTTCTGGGATTCTCCTGCTGGAGCAGTCTTCAGGTTCTTCTGAAATGACATTTAACCCTCCAGTGCAGACACAGAGCACTCACAGCAAGGGAATTAGAAACTCCTCCAGAGCACAGCCACTTTGTAATGTGATACATCTGTCATTTGTAGGAGAAAACTCTTATTCAGGACAGTTTTCACTACAGACAGAAGTTCAAATACAGAAACTCAAACTGTTTAGGGAAGAGCAAAACAAAACCCAGTATTATTTCCATGAGAGAAATGGGAAGATCAAAACTCTTAAAACGAAGAACAGCATTAAAGCTGCGTGGAACTGATTACAGGTCAGGCCAGTAATAACAACTGAGCTGAGAAACACCAGGCATTTATCATCCCTGGGCTTACAAACTCCACTGCATCCAAGCCACTCCCCTCGCCAGCCGGGGCAGATCCCTTGTGCCAGCTCCAAGGGTAGCTGTCAGTGGGGTGCTTGAACCTCCCACATCAGACACCCCCATGTCACCCTGAGACAAGCTGGTCTAGCCCTGAGACACTCCCACGTCACCCAGACACCCCCATGTCACCCAGACACTCCCACCTCACCCTGTGACACCCCCATGTCACCCTGAGACNCACTGCCAGAGATGGAGCACACAAGGGACTCTTGGAGAGATCTCCCTTCATGAAACCCCCCTGGAAAAGGCTGTGTCATTTCATGTGGGTTTATTCAGAAGAGCACCCAAAGTGCATTTTTTTAGGTGGGGCACTCACTGCACAAGCCAGAATTCCATGCTGCCTCCTGCACAGCCTAGGGAGATTTATGGCAGCATGAAAGGAGTGTTCAAAGGTTGGATGGGGCTTGGAGCAAGCTGGTCTAGAAGAAGCTGCCCCTGCCCATGGGACAAGATAATCTTTATGGTCTCTTCTAATGAAAACCATTCCATGATTCTATGAAGCAATGGCCTTCCTTCAGCTGCTGTTGTCCTTCACAGACACCTTCAAGAGAAACCATCTTCTCCCAGAAGCGGAATTTTTCTTTCTGTCACTGACACAGGGCAAAGCTCCCTCACAGGCCACTCCACCCACACGTCCATCCCTGGGGAGCCTCTCACAGCCCAATCCTGCCCCGGTACCAGCTGGCTCCAGCCCCTCCCTGCAGCACAGGCTGTCCCTCTTGCTCCCAGCCGTTGTGCAAGATGTTTCTTTCTGCCTTACAAAATAAGGGGAACAGGCTGGAAATGAGGTTGGAGTTGAACACATTGCAGTATTTTTCTTTCGGCAAGCAGCCCTGTCATTCACGTCTGCAAAGCAGGCTTGTGGGCCCCTGAGGGAAAGAGCAGCAGGACTTTAACCCTCCCCGAAGAGCGCTGAGGCTCTGGGCGTGCTGAGCTCCGCAGGGCTGAGGGGCTTTCCCTGATCGAAGCGCACATCGCGGCCCCAGGCGCTGCCTGAGCAGCTCCCCAGGCCCCCTCGCAGCCGCCAGCCTCGGGATAAGGGACCTCGGACAAAAGGGAGCAACTTGGGCTTTGGAAACAACGGATTAAATTCTTTCCCAGGCTTCTCGCTCCGGTTTGGGGGCACTTCTTGAGCGGCCCAAGGCGGACAGCAAAGCCCTGGGGCTCAGCGGTGAAGGTCGCAGGGCTGGGCTGGCAGCGCTGGCAGCCGCGGGCTCTCACAGGCCCGGCCCGGCAACGGCCCCGGGGCTGCACCG
>WEIU01017749.1:1740627-1758288 GCA_013389925.1 Aegithalos caudatus
GGCGGCGGCGCGGGCGGAGAACCCGCAAGAACGAGTCCGGGCAGCAGCGGGAGCCACAAACACAGATCTTTAATGCGCTCAGACCGCGGGAGAACAGCACAGGCACGTACAGGCACCCCGAGCGCGCGCCCGCCGCCCCCCGCGCCCCACACGGAGTTTACAAAAACAACACGTGAAACCGCGGAATTCATTGTAAAAACGGACAGGGAAGGGGGGCATGCACTAGGGACTGACACCGGGGGAGCGCCGCGGCGGAACCGGAGCCGCGTTCGGGGTGATGGGGAGGAAGGAAGGAGAGAATGGAGGGAAGGGGGGAGCGCCGGCCGGACCCCGCCCCAGGGAACGGCAATTAACGGCGGTAATTAACCCTGACCGATAACGAGCGGCCGCCAGGCTCGTGCCGGTGACAGGGGCTTCACTCACACCGTTCCCACAAAATGCCGAGCCTGGGGTCGCGGCTGGCACAGCCGGGCGCCTTCCTGGCCTGGCGGGGAACAAACCCGGGGACAAATGAGCGAGTGACAAGAGGCAGAGCCTCCCGCGGGCGCGGGGACACGGCCGGTGCCTCGCTCCCGGGAGGGGCACACGCGGGCGCCATCCCGGGCACCTCTGCCCCTCGCACGTCCTGCCTGACCGGCCTTGGAAAACACAGCAGGGCTTTGTCTGCGGGTCAGAAAGCCCCGCGGGGAGCTCTGACTGCAGAGTGCACAGTAAATAGGCAGATGAGCTGTGCCTGTGCTTCTCTAGAGAAGGAACCAGCCAGGTTTCCCGCTGCTTTGCTCACACCAACTATCTGAACTGTAAAGGTACTAAAACCAGACTTGAGCCCAGCTTAGAAACATGTTTCAGCTCATTTGGTCATCCTCAATACAAACAGCTTTCAGAATAGATCAGGGCCAAGTTTTGTCTGTTTTGCCTTTGCTGGGCAAGTGAGGCAACTCTCAAGTGCTGGAGACATAAAAATGAGGTGGCTAAGTACTAAAAGGAAGAAAAAAAAATCTGAATTTTCTTGTAACATATATAAACAGAAGGAAAAAAATAGAATTGAGAACCAGTGGTACTGGTGTGCTCACAGAGGGTCAGGTGGGTCTTTTGGAAAGGGCTGAAGCGTTACAAAGGTCAGGGCAGCTCAGGGCTCCAGGCACAGCACGGCCCCGAGCGGGGCATCAGGACAAACACGGGGTGTCCACACTGGCCTGGACTGAAAACCATCCATCCAGATTGATTTATTCCTACTAAAACAAAACCTTGTTAAACAGTACGTAACTCTGTGTCTCTACAAACTCACAGCTATCTGCCAAACAATAAAAATCCCAAACTACAAAAGATGAGTTGTATTCAGTAAATATAAATGGGAAATTTAGGCTTTGTGTAGAATGTTTATCAGACTATTTACAGTGCAACACAGATCGTTTGAGTTCAGATCTCGCCAGCTTCTCTCTCTTCTGACCTCTTGGAACGAGATTTGCCATTTGTGCTCTCGTGCCGCCTCTCAGAAGAGCTCTTCTCTTTCCTCTCTCTGTCTCGGGACTTTTCTCTTGAAGATCGATCTCTAGAAGATCTGAAGTACAAAGTAAACCATCTATCAGCTTCACCACTAACAACTGTCCAGCAGCACCACTCAGCACCTTTCCTAGCAGGGCTGTGGGATGCAGGGTCCGTTCAGGAGCGTGCCTGGGGCTGTGGCACGGGGAGTGGGACCCCATGACAGCCCCTGTGAGGGAAAGGCACAGCACAGCCTTTATTATTCCTTCCTCTGAGTGATCCTTTCAAGCTCTCGTCACAGGGGCTCTCCCAGGTCTTCCCTGCACCCCCTATTATTTTTCTGGGCCATCCTCAAGTGCCTACAATTTCTTCCTCATCTCTCACTCTGCTCAGTTCCTGCCTTCCAGAGCATTTTTCCTTATGCCCTAAGCTACTGGCTTTCTGTACAACTGCTTTCAATACCAACTGGATTCTTTGCTGCCTCAGCCCTGGGCTTCTCACTGCATCCTGACCAATGCTGGCATTGGCAGCATCCCGGGTTCCAAGTCAGGATGATGGAGATTTATATTCACAGCCCACAGCACGGGCACATCTTTTCACAGCCACAGATTTTCAGCAGCACTTCCCTGTGTCAGCCCACGCAGAATTAAACAGGAGGCTTCACATTAGGTCTAATCTGAAAGGCTGTTTCTTTGTGATTCCTGCCAGCTTAGGGAATAGCAGGATTCAAAAGGAGCTGATCCTGAGTGAGCTCAGCAGAAGCTCCTGCATTTTACTCCAAGGCTCAGTACACAGGGTTTTTTTTAGTCACAACAGAAGGTACCTTAGAGGTTCCACTGTCATTCTTGTTGATTTCAAGGTTTGAAAATACTGCAAAATTGAGACATCAAAACCCAACAGCCATTTCATTTTCATTCAGCTGTGTGATTCAACATCAGCCTGTCGGATGACATTAACTCTCTACCTTTTCCACAATGCCTGCTGCATGCAGACCTCCTGCCCTGAGATCTCCAGATCCTCTCACACTCCATTTCTTTCAGCAAGTGAGACCTCAGGCCAGCAGAACCTGAGGGCAGATTTCATTAACTTTCAAGGTGAAAACCCTTTTCTTTCAGGAAACAGGGTTTTGCTGTTTCTTCTCTTGTTTTTGTTATGTTTTCTTAAACTGATCCTGGCCTGTCCCCAGCTCTCAGCAATTTTGTGCAGGTGTGTCAGCTGGCCAATCCCCCTGCAATCTCAAAGGGCTGGTTTGGATGTGTTCAAGGGTTCCGAAGTAATCCCTTACCTGCTCTTTAGTAATAGTTATTACAGGATCTTCCTCACTTCCTAATTGTCCAAACTTCTTTTCTTTATTTTTCATGTTCAAGACAGATTTAAAAAAGCACTTTAGTATCTCAGCCATTGGAGAATCAACAGTATTTACACCCCCCCTCAATTATTAACAGGCTTATTTTTCAGAGCATTATTTCCCTCCCCATCACCAGGTATCTTTAAAAGAAAAGCTGGTCTTACCCCTTAGCTAAACTGACACAAGACACACAACAATAGGCTTGTTTCTAGAATTGTACTTGAGTGCTGGTGCCTTATCAGGTGACAGTGCTAAAGCACTCCCGTATTAACCAGGAGTCTTAAAAAAATCCACATCTAACCTCAGCAAGCACCTGGAGGCAGACCTGCTCCTGGGCTTAGAAGGGCTCTAAGGGAACACAATGATTCCAGTCAATTTTTCCAGTACTCTACACACCCTTGCCTCATCCTTCCTCCAACACAGGCTGTTTTGCTGAATTTCAGAAAAACTTTAAGCCCTTCTTTGGACTATAGTGCTTCTCCTCAGAGACAGAATAATGGTATACTCCTCTGGTGTATCTTTTTCAGGAGGAAAAAGTGCTGATTCCTAAAGAACTCTCTCTCTCTCAAACAGCATTCTAACAGAAGGTTCCCCCCAGGTCTCATATCATAGACTCCTTCCCAATGCCAGCACTGAGAGAAGGAAACTGGGAAGCAGAAAATAACTACAGAAGTGTAACATCCAAACTGCCTCTCAGGCACTTGGCTTTTACAGGCCCAGAGGAACTCAGCTCCGGGAGGCTTTGTGCTGCTTCCCATCCAAGGAACATCCTGAGGCTCAGCACTGCAAATCAGGGAACCTGTTCTATCTCCTAGACTCTCCTCTCAGCTGGGATCTTGCCGTACAGCTGCTGCCCTCACGCCAGGGAAATCCTGCTTTGGCCCAGGAGCTGGCACAGGCCACCACAGCTGCTCTGGAGACCCCTGCCACGCTCCTGCTCGCTCTACGGGCCGGGGAGGTCACAGTGAGCCGAGGGCTCCCCTTTCCAGAAGCTCTCCTGTCGGGAATACATACTTGTGTTTCGAACTCCTGTCTCTGGAGCCCCGGCGGTGGCCTCTGCTGTGGCTGCGCGAGCGGCTCCGGTGGCGCCTGTGGCGGTCCCGGGAGCGGGAGCGAGACTTCCGCCGCTCCCGGGAAGCTGATCTGGAGCGTCTCCGCCTCCGCTCCCGAGACCGGGATCTGCAGGGAACACACACTGTCAGTGCCTCGCATCTGCACCCTGAGACACCTCTCAGACCTCCTCAGCGTGGCCCTGGTTCCACGCATGAGGTGCTTTGGTTTTCTGAAATGCTTTTCCCAGAGAAGTTCTGTAAGCAGAAGGAATGTTTTTGTAATGGTACCTATGTTATTCATTCCTTCTCACAGGAGGGACTTCTTGATGTCCCTCTGGTTTGTCCAATGTGATTGAAGAGGTTTGCCTTTGTTTCACCAATCAAATTGGTCTGTGTAAAATAGTATATAAGGGAGATACATCCCAAAATAAAGGAGTCATTTTTAGCCTTCTGAATCTCGGAGTCTGTGCTGTTGTGGTGTAAAACACATCTGAGCATCATCTGAGTAACAAACACAGTGCAGCCTCTGCCCCCCACATCCCTGCTGATCACACACACACACAGAGGGCAGCTGCCTCCTCCTGGGCCTTGCACTCCCAACAAAATGCCAGTGGGTTATTCAGTTTGCTGGAAAGCTTATAGGAAAAGCTCCCACCATTATTGTAAACAGGTGGCAAGGGCTAGAGCAGGGCTTACAACCTTGCATCACTCACAAGTGAGGCCTGTGTAAGTAGAAGAGTGGTCAAAGGAAGTGATCTGTGAAATTAACATAACCCTAAGAGAATCTTCCTTGTGAAAATCCTGCACTTTAGAAGCAGATTTATTTCATCCTGCTCTAAAAATAAGAAAGATGCCAAAGGAAAGCAGTAGAGACGGAGATCTCCAGGTCCATTATCACAGAGAATGTTGCCATAGCATTAAGGCAAGCTCTTCCCAGAGATGTGGGGGTTTTAATCTCACATCTCTGTATTTTCACATCTGAAGCACTAGATATAACAGATACTTCAGACATTACTATCATGGAAGTAGATCAGGTTATTTATTTAAAGAGGCCTCGAGGACATTCATGGGCTCACACTCTGGAGCACACAGAGAATCCATCCTGGCCAGGCTACTGTTATAAACTATTTAAAATTTGGGTGGGAATGAGTAAATAAAATTTAATGTGAACTCATTAAAAATTATAAAGCAAAGGGGGGAACCCATCCTGGCCAGGCTATTCAGCACCTGCTCTACAGCCCAACGAGCCACACCAAGCTGAGCAGCACCTGAAGTGCCCATGCTGCACTTCCCATCTCTGTCAGGGAGCAAACCAGACACAGGCATTGAGTGAACTCCATTGGTGAGACCCAGGAAAAACCTCAGTAGCTAGAGAGAAACACAGACAGGCATTTGGGAGAACTGCAGAACTGGACACTCACCTTCGACGATCTCTGTTTCTTGATCCAGACCTAGAAAGAAGAGGAGTTAAGTGAGAGAAGTTATGACATAGCCAGGGGGTTTTCAACAGGAAAATTCATCCACCCTGGCAGTTCTTCACAGGAATAATCAGTACCTCAAATGATATATTAGTTAAAAAACAAACAAACAAATAAAACATTTAGTTAGCTTCAATTTTAGGAGCAAGAAGAATTTGTCAAAAACTAGGAAACATGAATTTCTGCACACTGAGCTTCCTGTCACTACAGAAAAGGTCTAGAAACCAGGAACTATTAATAAAGCACCCCAATGAACTTTTCCAACTTATTTTCTGTGCATATGTGTTACATACTCTTTACTCCCTGCAGTCTAACACCAGCTAAATCAACTCTAACATTTTCAAGCAGTGCCACTCTCCAGTCAGAAAGACATCTGCCAGTTTCTGATTTTTTTCCTTTGAGGCAGTTGCATGTTAAAGGGGTTTTAATAAAGAAAAAACAACCTTTTCTCACTCCTTGTATTTGTTTACCAAATATTAGAAGGAAATTTGCATCAGGTTGTTTTTTTTTTTCCCTTTTGGGAAAGATAACGAGGGAAAAAGGGGACACAGCCACAAGAGAACTATTACTGACAAGTGACAGAGATAAACTGAAAATCCTTAGAAAGCACTTGAGAAGAAAAATCCAGGCCTTGCCATCCTTTCTCACATTCCACGAGCTTCAGAGCTCATGTGTGGCACTCTGAGCTTACTGCTGTCAGCATTAGCTCTTGACAGATTGTAAATAACAACAGCAGAATTCTTTCAACTTCAGCAGCACCATTACTCAGCACCACTTAAAATACCTCTGCACATGGAAGCTACACCCTCCCTCTTCCTCCATGGCCACATTTCAGAGCCAGCTGAATATCACATGCTGTCTGAACAGTCTCATTTTGCTTTAATTAACAAGTGGCTCCTCTCCTTGTTAATGACTTAGAGAGTCACTCCTGTAACTGCTCCCTACTGCACACAAACTCACACAGAGGTTCCATTTGCACCCCACAGAGCTGTTCTGGCACCCTGACATGAAAGCTACACACAGATGAGAATTTAAGAAGCAATAACATCATTTAAACCCATGCCTGGATAAAACAAGATTAAGAAAATCTGTTATCTGACATTTCTTCACAGTGAGACGAGGTTGTTCAGTCATGCTACAAAGTAAAAAAAGCCTCCAAAATTAGAAAGAAATTCAGGTAAGGACTGTAAACAAAGTGGAGCTGAACTTGGAGTCTGCAAATGAAACATGCACTGTGGCAACACATGAGCAGGTGAAGGAAAAGGTGATAAACCAGGAGAGCAAGGCAGTAACCACACACCTGCATTCCCACAAAACAAAGCAGCAGGACCTCCTGTAGATACCTGGCAGGCAGCTGGATTATTTTGGTAGTTGTAATTACTCCAAGTTCTTAATGTTCTTTTTCCTCCTGATCACTTTATTCTGAACCACCAGTGCACACATCTACAAAAGCCCTTCCACATCCCCTGAAAAGCCTGGCTGACCTTCCATGCCTATCATCCGAGCAGGAGTAAGCATAAAAAACATCTGATAATCATTCCCTAGAACCAAACTTGAGAATTCAGGAAGTATCCAACAAAACAGCATTGTCCTTACTAGCCTGAACCATGGTACAGCAGGAGACAAAAGACTGCTGTCCACAGGAACAAGAGGCTGAGCAAGTCTATTTTATTTATTTATTCCTCTTTCTTCATCCCTGTATCACAGACTTTCTGCTGAGTTTCATAACCTGTCTTTTGTCCAGCTTAACACAAAGGAAACCCATTTGGCACCTCCACCAGACTGTCTTGCTGCTATACTCTGGAAGCAAACACCAAGGTCTGCACTTCCCAGCATGCCACTTCTCCACAGAATTCCAGTCCTAAGAGATGACTGGGTACCCAACAGCCACCATCACACAAGGCTTGTGTTTATTACCACTAGGCTGCAATCCAGTTCAATCATTCCTGTGTGGAATCACAGTTTATTGACAAATTAATTAGAGCTGTGAGAGGCAGTTTCACAAGGGAATCCACATGTCTCCAGGGATGTCACAGTGCCTGTCAGTCACCAAAGCCTCCTAAAGTCAAGCCATACTCTTTCTCTTACTGAAGTAACACCATGAAGGTGCTGTATAGGAGGATATGACAAAAACAGTTCTGAAGGAAACGTTTCCTGTGGTTCCTTAAAGTACCAAGCTCTGGATAAGAGAGGCTGTCTGGAAGGTGGCAGAAGTCACCAATTAGTTTTTGATGGAAAAATGCCTCTGTGAGCACAGTGTGCACAGCTCCCAGCAGGTAAGTGAGAAATGTGGAGCCTAACCTCAGTTCTGACACTGAGTGTCCACTGGGAGAAGCACTGCCTCCCTCGGGTCAAGTTCTCATTTTGGAGAGGCAATTGATGTGACCTCTTGTGTGGCACCCAACTCCTTCAGAACAGGTTTTTCTGTGGAGCACACAGGAGCCTCTGCACAGAGCCAGAGCAAAGGCCACAGTCTCTAAGTACTGTCACATATGGAAACAGCAAGAACTCAGACTTTGGGCCAGCTCCATGCAGTTTTAAAGCTTTCCTATTTTAAGCCTTCAATAAACATTCAAAGCCAGTTTTCAAACCCCCTCATCAGATGCAAGCACATATGGACTACCTGTGAACACGAGAGGCTCTTTGTATCTCAAGAACTGAGGGCTTGATTTTTGTTTTGTTGGGTTTTTTTTAAAAAACACTACAACAAAACCACAGGCACACCAAGAGCAAGAAAACCAGCACTTTGAGAAGATATGGACCAACAAAGACCCAGAGGAGTCTTCCTGAAGACAACTCTGTTGAGCAACTTTCACAGAGAAATGACCTGGAGGCACCATGAAGACAAAGTGGGTCCACATTAGGCAGGGTCCTGCTGTGGGTCTGCCATGGAGCAGCTGCCTGAGATGCCACTTCCCATTTCACTTCCACATCTCTGACCACAGCAGCACTAACAGCAGTCCCTTTTGATTTAACTCCTGCACTCCATCCTGCAGCTCCCAAACTCAACATTACAGTTGCATGGATAACAAAGTTGTGAGGCTCCCCATGAAGTGCCACAGTTCAACAGAAAGCTGTGGCATGAACTGGTCCTTCACATCCACCAGGTAATCCCCACAGAAAACCCACATAAAACACCTGGAGTTATGCATAACATGCGTAAAATAATTTGCATAATGAGTAACAATTTGGGGTTCACATCTTCATAATACACTAAAATCACCATGCTGCTTCATGCTGGTATTTGAAAGCAATTCCAGCAATGTATAGCCAGAGTCAGCACCATCTTTGAGCACACTGCAATTATAAATCCCATATTCCTGAGACAAACTCACTCTTCAGCTGACTCTGAGTTTCAAAAATAGCTCTGCACAGGCAGCAATGCTGGGGTCTTTTTGATGCAAGAAGTACATGAGGAGAAACACACAAGGTAACCAGGGAGATGCTGTGACAATCAGGACAGCATTCCTACCCAGCCACTTCCTCTGCCTGACCCTGCAAATAACCACCCTCCCCACAGCAGGCTGTTTAACTCAGCTGTTTACACACAATATGCCTCTTCAGTTCAAGTACAGAAGAAATTGTTTTTCCAGTTCAGCTGGCAAGATGCAGAAGAGCTTGTCCTGAGAAAACCAATGTTCCAGCCCTTCCCACTGCTCAGGAATTACAGACATCTGAGCAGAAGGTGACACACATAGCTCCAACCACCAGGAGCAGCCACTCCTTGGGATCCCTCGGCCTCCTTAGGAAATGCTTGCCAGGGCTGTGCCAAAGCACCTCACTTATTGTAGAGAAGTTACAGGCAGTCCTGTATTTGACTCATGGACACCAGCCTGTTGTCACCTCCAAGCAGTGAGGAGGGCTGTCCAGGGAATTTCTGCACGACTCCTGCCTTTGGAGCAAGCCTAGTCCTCACTCATCTTAAATTTTCCCACTCACATGCTCTGGATGAGGGTATTTTATCCAGATTCAGATTCCCTAAAACAGGGATTAGACAAATATAAGCCTGAAGACTACAGGGAACTCCCATCTTTCAGACAACCTTTTGCGGAGGTTAAAATACATGGAGAATCACTCTAAGGTGGAGGAGTGGAGGATCTGTGCATTGTTTTCATCTTTAACCGAATCCCAAGATGCTCACACAGCATCTGGAGCACATCCAACAGCCACTCCAGAAGCAGATGCTGAATTCCTGCAGTGCTCATGTACAAGGAATCAGACACTTGTAAACCTCACAGGCCAGTTCCCAGGTCCCACTCACCGCCTGCCCATCCTCTCCTCTCGTTCTCTCTCCTCCCTCCGTCTCAGACGATCCTGGTTTCTCTTCTCTTGCTTTTCTGCCACTGTTTTCTAGGGGAAAATAATAAATGCACATCATATTTCAGCCATACAGGAACAGCCATTATTTACAGCCATACAGTAACACATCAGATCTGCAAAGACCATTCCAATAGCAAGACAAAGAACAATTTCACTGCATTTTATGTGCTAAGTTAAGATCTCTGTCAAGGTTCTCATTTTTCTCAGTTGAGGCACTGACCTCAATGCACTGTGAGTGAGGCACAGGAACCACAACTCTTAGTCAGCTAAAGGTCTCTGTTTGCAAGCCAAGGCCAGTACCACAACCCATTACCAATCATTTCAGAAAACTCCTAATGGCTTCAACTACTCAAGATCTTTTCAGCAACAGAACCATGTGAAACTTCAGTTCAAACATTTCATTAAGAAGTTTCAAAGTCAAAAAAACCCAGAGTAACGAATTTCAGTCATGTTAATGAGAATGACTGTACCAAAGCTCCAAGAAATAAATTACAGCAGTGCTCTGGTTTGACTGATTGTGAGGGTACATATTTAGTTACCCAGAAAAGACAGAACAGAACCCAAGACAAGGCTAAACAAAGCTCCGCTTGATGTTTTAGGGATTCTGCAATTGGAAATTTCTGAGCTTTTACAAGCCCTCTGCAAAGAATTCTGTATTAATTTAATAGAAGTGTTCAAGGTCTTCAGAACTACAAAGAGAAGGTTTAAAACAGAGAGCATTACCCTCAGCTGATCCAGTTTCTCACGAATTTGAATGAAACCCAAGTGTAATTTTCCTCCAAAGTGGTCAGCAAGGCGCCGGTCGTTGTCATGGAGACCCAGATATGCTGAACAGACTTCACACACACGCAGCTTCTGCTGCTGGAAACTGGATGCAGGCATTGAATTTCGGTATTCTTCCTACAGGGTGGCAAGAAAACCCACACAAATGTCAGGGACCCCATACACAGACACAGCCCTCCAGGGAAACCCCTGCAAAGAATTGCTTTGAAGAATCAAACCCCACCCTCACACAAAGGAGGTGCCACACAAACGCTTTGTGGGCTCAGCTAACCCGACACTCAATCCCTGCAAGGGACTGGTGACCAAACATTTCAGATGAAGCCCTCCCTGCCCCAGTCAGCTCTCTCCACTAGATAAAAGTTTCTAAAAATGTCTTCATCCACCACACCAAACTGCACCTGTTTGCTGGCACATGGCTGGAACTGCAAAAGGAGGTGCTGGCACACAGAACAGAGGCAGAAACCACCCAGCCTAGTCCAGGCTCCTGAGACAGCTCACAGGAGAGCCAACACTGTACCTCCGCCTCTTTCTTTTTTGCTCGGACTTTCTCCACTTCCATCAGGATCTTTTGAGACTCATCAACATTTCCTTCAGCTCCCAGCTGTTCAGCTTTAGCTAGGAGTTTTCCAATATCTTCATTCAGCTCATGAACTTTCTCTGCCTGAAGAGAATAGATAGTTTTTAGTAAGACAAAAATGTGATAAAGCCTGCAGGACAACTTTTCTTTTTTTTTAAGAAGTGCTGTGTAATGAAATTGCTTGTTGGAAGACAACCATGCATGTCCAAAAGTTCCTAACAAAAGGGACTGGTGGGCCAATGTCAATGCAGTCACAGACACATGGCAAAGAGAGAAACTGATGTGGAGAGATCTAGATCTGCCAGTCATTTCTGACTTATAGGTCAGCATAGAGGCCACAAAATCAGCTTCAGAAATATTTTGTACTGGCCCAATTAGGTGAGTTCCCTAAGAGGAAACTCCATGAGCATTTGTTAAATGAAACAAAAATCATGGGATGATGGACTTACTATTCTAAATTATTATGGTAACATTTCATAGCATGGGGAAGAAACCAATATGCTTTATTTCCCAAGCTAAAGCAATCTCTTTTAGTGCTCATGGTGTTCTTTGTCTCCAGAATGGCCAGAGCAGCCATTTGAGGAGGACAGGAATACCCAAATCCTCTGTGGAGCCTAACTCCCCAGCATCACTGGTGGCAGAGGAACAGAGCACCAGTGCTCCCACAGAGACTTTCAGAACCAATGTTTAATGAGAGGCCAATACCTTTGCAGACACTTCAGCACTGATCTCTTCCTGTGTCTCAGCCAGGCGTTTCTTGGCCAATTCTGTTCTCCTGTCACACTCTGCAATGAAGGATTCCAGATGATCCATTGCCTGCATGATTAGACAAAGAATTATGAATAAAGGTGCTCTCCGTGCCAGATGTAGCTTTGACAGCTGACAGCTGCAATCTTGTATCATGCACAACTTCAAGAACAGATGCTATGAGGGGAAAAAAAAAATGACACTTTGC
Source organism: Aegithalos caudatus (assembly GCA_013389925.1). Taxonomy (NCBI): domain Eukaryota; kingdom Metazoa; phylum Chordata; class Aves; order Passeriformes; family Aegithalidae; genus Aegithalos; species Aegithalos caudatus. Next base: position 1,752,626 of record WEIU01017749.1, read on the forward strand.
AGAACAAGTTACATTTGACCCCTGCCCTGTAAACCTGACCCAGTTCCTTTACTCTGACACATCACAGGATGCTCACATCAACAGAGCTTTGCACTGGAACTTCCTTCCTATGCAGGAGCAACAGGCACAAAGACAAAGACAAAAGCACTGGAAAAACATGAAAAGGGAAGACAGAATTGTGCTTTCCCTTGATCTGCTCTATCACAGAAAGGTGAAATGAAAGCTAAATCTGACAAAAAAAAAACGTACTGAGCGGAAGGCTTTTAATGTTAAATCTCTTTCTGGGACAGGGCATCAGGCTACAAGAACCTGGTACAAAGCAGCAGGTGTGGGATCCAAGGAATGCCAGGGAGCCTCCCAACTAGCTGGCTAATGGGGTGGCAAAGGCCATAATTACTTCTACATTCTCAGGTCAGCAGTCAGGCTGACATTCAGGAAGGGGCTGCACATTCTGGACAGGTAACACATCAACTAACATGAGGAGCTGAAATGGCCACTGAGTTCTACTGTTCAGCCCAGTAACTTCAAGAAGCAGTTTCCACAAAAGGAACTGAAATTTCTGCATACTTACATCCAGCTCAAAAAACAGGTCTCTCTCTTTACTTGCAATCTCATAATCTGCTCGCAGAGCCAGGTCATGGATCTTTGTACACTCTCCCAGGTCCATTCGCTGTTAAAGAAAAAGGAGAACCCACATAAGACCCCTCCATTACAGCAACAAGCAGCAGGTATCTCTTGCCAAATGCATCATACCAAAATAAAGCCTTCTCACAAAAAGCAGCTTCCTCTTAACCTCTCAGTACCAGAGCCAGAAGAACCATATGCTTGCCAGAACTCCTTTTCTAGGTGTTCTGGGAACAACATTAAAACAGCCCAAATGCTTTAAGTCCAGTCCTATTGCAGCTCTAAGTCCCAGGACAGCCTCAGAAATGGCTGTGAGGGAGGTGGGTCCCCTTCAACAGGCACCAACTGCAAATGCCTCCTATCCTGGAGCCACAGCACAGCAAAACAAACCTGCACCCTGTATAAAGCTCCTCTGGAAATGCACATGTGTGTTAGGATGAGCCCAAGTAACATATGACATATCAAATTGTAGGATACTCACAGAATGCTTTCTATCAACAAAAGGACTTACAAGGATTAATGGCTACAGCCAGCAGAAATGCACAACCTCACACTCAGCAACAACAGACTGTTAATTCCACAGCCAGACCCTTCCCACATCCAGCTGCAGCATGGAATTTGAAAACTTGCCCAGCAAAGCTAAGTCCTACACAGAAGCATGTTTAATGAGAGACTTAAGAGCATCTCCCTTCCCAGAAAGCTGCCCTTCCCTCCCAATGCACTGCATGCTATTTGAATTTATTTTTTCTCCCACCTAGCAGCTAACAGCCACATGAACCCAAGTCGATTTGCTCTCAAAACATGGAAGCTGCATTTCAGCATTTTCCATTTTTAACAAAGAACATTTCTCTTATTCTCAGAGCAGAAAAAGAAAATTACATTTTGAAAGCCAAAATAATAAAAGCCCCAATTGTGAGCCACTGTAGGAATGGCAAGGTAAAGGAACACCCCCAACCCACCACCCTCTTCTCTGACTGTCACCACCAGTCCCCAGGATCCCAAACCTCAACATGCACAACAGGTGTCACCTCAGTGAACTGCAGAGAAAGCTGAACTGGGATAATGCTGAATCCCTGGGAAATATCACAGACTAAAGCTGGGGACACTTACATGAAACAATCTACTCAGACAGCAGTGTTTAGAATGAAGCAAAGCAACTACAGCAAACTCTACCAGTTTATGCTCAGGTTTTCAAGCAGGTGCCTATTACTGGATTTTCTCTTCTAGAAAAAGAAATCCAGATGAGTTGCAACTATTTAGCCTTCCTCATTTTGCTCAGATTTACCAGAACCAGGAGGCCACAGTCAGCAGGCTACATACAGAAAGAGACACTGCATCCAGAATACTCCTGCTGAGCTCTCTTATGATAGAAATGTAATGCCTACCAAAAAAGCGTGTTTGGTCCTCTTAGAGCTTCATCATGTTCAACTTCAGGGCAAGCCACTTCAAAGAATGCTTGAGAGTTACTATTATTTTACCACAAAAATAACTTTCTATGATGTGACACATCTTTCATTCTTCTGGTCATTCCACTGAGATCACTTTCCAAGATAGGAAGAAAATAATGGCATTGGATGTGACTGTCACACATTATAAATATTCTTATCTGAGCTCTTCTGCAAGCTGAGCCACTAACCCCACTTCATAGAAGGGGCTCTTAACCACATTAGAACAGCCAAGTGTGCTCATTCTGAAGCTCCCTGTTCCTCCCATGCTTGTTAATAGGCAACGAATCCCTCAACCTTCCTCAGGGAAGAACATTCAGTTCCCACTAGCTTATAAACCTCAAATCTTCCTCCATGTCCTTTGAGATGTTCTAGTGCAAGGAGACTTCCACAGGAACTGCTCACTCAGGCTCAGACCAGCACCCTTCTGCCTCAAAGCCTCCTCTCATCCCAAGAGCTGTCCCTGAGCACTCACCCTTCCCACAGAGACCATGACCTGCTCCAGCCAGGACTGGCTGCTTTGTGACACAGGTGTGTGAGACAGGCAACCAGCAGAGCCTGAGCAAAGATTTAACTCCCCATCACACACAGACATTCAGATGTCACTGATCATTAGTCCTGCTCACATCTGCTGAGAAAAAGAAATTTCCACCAAGAAGATGCTTTCACAGTGATCAGAGATGCAGTTTCATCCAAGCAAAAAATGAAAGCACAGACCCTCAAGAAACAATTCTAGAACCTATAGATTTCAAGCCGTATTTCCCAGCAGGGGACACAATTAATTCCCTGGATGTGATTTCCAAGATATGCTCAACCTGGGCAGCTTTGAGGCTCATCTGTCCACCTTTAGTGGAGCTGGAATTCAGGAGAATTGCCAGCTGATGCCATCTCTCAATGTGCTACAATGCTTTCACTGACAGAAATATGCTTACCATCAGCTGCAGAGAGAATTCACAAATGATGTGGATGACAAGGGCCCTGGTAAGAGCCCATGGGCTCACTAAAACAACTCCTGTTCTCCCAGAATGCTCCTCCTAACCCACAGAGACCAAGGAGAACCACTGTAGGTTATTTAGTGGCAAGTTTAGACAAGTTTCTGGGGCCAAGAAGGGAATAATCACAGGAACAAAACAACTTAAAATGACAGCTCTTATGGTCAGGAACACTGGTACAGCTAGACAAAGCAAACATCAGGCTTCCTGCAGCTCTCAGGAATATTCCAGAGCTTTGCTTACAGTCTGGTCTCCTCTTCTTACTCTGCACCTGAAGGTCAGTGAGTGAGACTCCATCACATTTCACTGAGCACAGCACCTCAAGGGATCAGCTTCCTGCCTGCCTTCAATCAGCTTCCCACTAAGGAATATCTGCACACATGAAGGATGCAGCAGTAACAATGCCTTAGGGGAGGACACAACATAGCAAGCACCAGAAGCCTTGGAGCATCTGTTGGAAGTTTCCAAAAGGTCCAAGCTCCTGATTTCCACAGTAATACACCCAGAGATGGATTATACCCCACCCAGCTGAGACACATTCACCCATACACCACAGCAGAGCACTATGGTGCCAGTGAAGCTGCCTGAGATCACGAGGAGGGACTGCACATTCCAGCTAAGTTTTATCCTGTACTGGCAGCAGTGGCAGCTGGAATGCTCTTCCTGTTCTGGACATCACATGTTCTTTCAACACAGATCTGCAGCACCAGTACTGGCTCTGGCCCCCAGAACCTGCTGACAGAGGTGTAGAGCTCCACACACACTTCAAGGCCACCACACAATCATGTGAGTGAGCCACAAGATCCTTTGTGCAGGAGCAGTCTTTCTTCCTGCTCCTGCAGTTTCTGAGCACAAACTCCACAGCAAGAGGGAAAGGACAACTCAGTCAAGACAAGTAACAACATAAGCAGAGGAAACAAATTCCTCAAGGTGCTTCTCTGCCACAGGAGACTCACAACCCACATGAAACACTTCAGGCTTCCTCCATGCTTGGGCACCAGCTCACACACATCACTTGTGCTGAACTACCACATCAACTCACCATTTACCCTCTTTCTGAAAACCTGCCAGAAGAGGCAGAAGGCAGCCTTCATCTTCAAAACACCCTTTGGGCCCCAAGAAACTGTCATAGAATTTTGTGTCAAAAAACATACCCTGACCACAGTTACCTATACAAAGGATGGAAGTTTAAAATTCTGAAATGGAAGTGAAGTCATATGGAGGTTGATGGAGCAATCTCTGAAAACCACATCTGAGCTTCAAGTGAATTTTAAAAAACAGAGGTACAGAGATTGGTATTCAGCTTTTCCAATCTTACTCTGCAAGGGCAGCCACTGAGAAGCTAAAGGCAGCACTGAGTGCTCAGAGCAGAAGCAGCTTTTGCTACAGCTCTTTCTACCAGTGCTGGCACACTTCTGCTATGGCAGTGACACAAGCAGGGGCAGCGGTGCCAGCCCTCCCTTTGCTGGAGACCCACTGTGCCCAGCCCAAGGAGCAGCAGGATGGGCTATAAATAACCACAGCATCTCTCATCAATCTGGGTAAGTGGACAGACACTGTGAATTGCTAGGGCATTTCATGCAAACAGCAAGGGCAAAGATGGATTTCAAAGGTCCACATTCACCTCCATTCATCCTGCAACTGTTGGTGACAAAAGACACAGTTTTCTTTCCAAAGTCAGGCTGCAGCTTTCATCTGGGTGCCTCAAACGAACACTTACTTCACAAGAGCTCACTGTTAAAAGCCCACATCACCTTCTGCTCTCAGAAGCAGCACGTGAGCCAAACCTTTGAACACTGGCCAGCTCTGTTCCCACAGGGAGCAGCAAAGGAGCTGAGACTGAAAGCAGCCGGGCAGAGTGACACAAACAACACTCAGCCAGAGGTGGCACCTGCCACCACCACCCCAACAGCAACACAAAAGCTGCTCTCCCATCAGGGCTGGGGAGAGGAGACTGAAAATCTCCCAGGATGAGTGCAGCTGCTGAGGAAGCATCTTCTAACCTGAAGATGCAGCAGTGAATAAGGGCAGAAGCCCAGCTACAGGCTTGGAACCACCACAGGACAAGTTGTAAGCTCTGATCATCTCAAACTGCTAAAACAGAAATAATTTTACAACTTCCCATGGAATTGTGAAAGAAAAAGCATGTCAGGTGATTTTGAGAGCTTCTGGTTTGGTTTGAGGTTTTTTTTTTTTGAGAAGTGAGAGCAGTTCCATACACAGGTCACAGGAAGCAGATTTAGGATTGTGGCTGCTCCCTGAGCACAAAAAGCCTGACCTCTCCTAGAAGTCACCCACCCTGCACAGACAAGAATTGTACCAGCATCCTCCTCATCAGAATCCCTTTTTCCAGAGGACATACTTACTGTTCCAGCCAGGATATCATGGGGACAGCAATCCAGAAGGTGGCTCTTGCACACACGATCGTCTGTAAACTTCACCCTTTGTCTGGTTTCATCTCCTGCAATTCATGTGTGGTTTAAATAAGGAGACATTAGAACACCAAGAGAACACAGGCATCAGCATGAACATTTCACCTCAATATGCAGATTAAAATACTTGGTGCTCCTGCTCCCCAAAATTACTCAAAAAAAAAAAAAAA
>WEIU01017749.1:1760121-1785202 GCA_013389925.1 Aegithalos caudatus
AGCGGCGCCCAGGGACAGGCTGGTGCTCGGAGCAGGCCCGGGCTGTGCTGGCCGCCGTCCCCACCGCACTGTGGCAGCACGGGGCCACCGTGGGGAATGTGCGGCGAGGAAAGCCCCTGCCGGGGCTGGGGGGTGATAGGACACATGGCCGGGGCAGGGTGGATAGAAGGGGACGAACCCCCTTGCACACGGATACAGCCAGGAGAGGACCGAGGCCGAGCAGTACAGGGCGGTCCGTGGCTGCTCTCCCAGCTGCTGGGGGAGGATGAGGCCGTGGCTTTGCAGGGAGTTTGGGCTGTTGCGGGGCTTTGCCGTGTGCTTCGTTCCCTGCCTGGCATTCTGAGCTCCAGCTCCAGCTTGCACCACTCCCATGAGTTTTACCTCTTGTCTCCTCCACACCTTGAATTCCCGGCCCCGGCTGCCCTATGGATGCTCCCTGTGCCAGAAAAATCCCACCCGCTCTTTTTACTGCCGCAGCGCTACAAAGGCAGCGAGGGTTAGAGCCAGAGCCCGGTGCAGGATGCTCTGTTTGCCATAGCCACGTCTGGTTTTCCCCAAGACTGAAAGCTCCGTTGGCTTTCAGGGAAATGCAGCGTGAGCCAGCCCTGGGCAGGGCTGTGGTTGCACTATCGCGGGTGAGCAGAATCAGACTCACCTCAGAGTGGGGTCTGCGACTTCCCTGCTTGTCTGCAGACAGGAGACCTCTTCCCTCTGGGACAGGAGCGCCTCATTCCCGGCTCTGGCAAAGTTTGGAGCAGGGATGGCCACCCTGGGCGCTCAAATGGGTGCAAAGCAAGCCTGCTGCAGCAGCACTGTTTGCCTCTCCCTGCTGCTCGTGCTTGGAACGGTCCTGCTGAGCCCTGGCTGTTCCTTCAGTGTGTTATTCCTTCCCACAGAGGACGGACACCTCATCACTCTCCATTCTGTGAGCCAGCAGCCAAGTCATGGACTCCCCACAGCCTGTCCCCCACCTGAACCTCCTCGCCAGCACGCCCAGACCCTTCCCACCTGGGAAAAGGGACAGTGCAGCCCTTTCCTCCGGCCGGACCGACCCGGAGGCTGTGGGAGCTTCCCCATCTCCTGCACTGCAGGAAGAGGGCCTGGGGCAGAGGTGGCCGGAGACACCGGAGGAAGCCACCTTTCCCTGGGGACCCTGGGAGGGGTGGGGATCAGGGTGGCTGCCCGGCTCCCAGGGCTGGTTCCCCGGGCTGGAGCCGGTGGCAATGCCAAGCTGTGCCAATGCCGAGCCGTGTCGGGCGGGTGGGTGACAAAGGGTGACGCCAGGGAGCGGCCCCATGGGTGCCCGTGGCTAATCAGCTCCCACCCGCCGTGTTTGCCCAGCAGTGCCCGGGTGGCTGCTGCTCCCGCCCGGCGCTCTCTGTGAGTGTTTGTAGAGAGGAGAGGGAGCTCTGCGGCGCCGGTGCCCAGCCCTGCCCCTGCAGGGAGCCCCAGGGCTGCCGGCCCGGGGAGCGGGTCCGTGACAGCCCTGCCCGGGCTGGGACACTCTCTTTGCCAGTGCTGCACCCTGCCAGGAACTGGGCACTCCATCTCGGCTCTGCGGACACCTCAGAACACCGTGCTCACGGCAGGGGGCAGGGAGGGCTCTGAAGGAGCTGCGGTCACCCCAAAAACAGGAGTGCAGGGCAGCTCTGGAGCAGGGCTGTGGCTGTCCCCAAGCCCAGTGGCCGGTGTCTCACTCTCTGAGTGTCCCCAACACCAGTGACAGGGTCTGGGTGCCGTGTCAGACCCCTGCCATCCCGTGCCCTTCAGCTGTCGGGGGCAGGCTGTCCCGTGTCCTCTGGCCATCCTGTGTCCCTGGTCACCCTGCATCCCCAGCCATCTGTGTCCCCTGGCCCTGTTCTGTGCTGCCCTAGATGACCCCGCTGGCACGTCCTGCTGCCAAGGCAGAAATGGCACCTCTGGCACAACCTCTCTGGGACCTGAGCTGACTGTCATTGTCCCTGTCCTCACAGGGGAGGTGCTGCGTGGGCCAGCACAGCCACGGGCCACAGCGTAGGGTGAAAATGCTGTCATCCAGGTCTGTCCCTGCTGTGGGGCTGGCCCCACGCTCTTCATGTATCATCTCCACCTTTGCATCCACAGGTTCCAAAACCCCTCCCAGCACTGGTCAGGGAGCCCAACATCGGTCTCAAAGGGGCACAAGGCTGGAGATGAGTGGCCTGAACCTGCATGAGGGTGCTGCAGAACCTGGGGGTACCCCACGGAAAGGCTTTGCCCACTGCAGCGGCAGCCCCTGTTTGCAGAGGCATCGCTCGATACGCAGTATGTTCTTCAGAAGATCCCTACTCCAGGAGTCAAAATAGCATGAAATTTAATTTTACGCTTATTTGACAAAGCTTGATTTCGCCTCCAATCAGCAGGGAGATAAGAGCCCTCGGCACAAGTGTGCGGGCAGTTTGGCAGCTGGGGCTGCCGATTTAATAGGTGAATTTACAGGGACAACACTTGAAAATCCCCTGGCTAGTGAACCATTAAGGTGAGCCCTGCCTTCCGTCCCCGCGTCCCTCCCCGCGCCGCTCTCCCGTTGCTGGGTGCTAAAGCAAACCCCAGCTCTGTTTACCGAGTCTACTATTACAATACGGCTACCAAATATTTGCCAGCCGTCAGCTCGCTGCTCCGCTATAAATACTTCAGGCCCAGGTGGAGGGACGGGCAGGGGGAGCGGCGCGGGAGCCTATGCATGGCCGGGCGGCAGCGCCAAGGTGAGTGCGGAACCGCGGCCCGGGCGATGCCCGCCTGCCCCGGGGCTTCTCCGGCTGAGAGGGGCGGAGGGACAGGCTGCCGTGGCCCCGCTCCCCTGTCCCCGCAGCCCGGAGGTGTGCGCTGCCTCGGGGGGCTGAGCCCTCCACGACCCACCCAGGGCTGCACGGAGACAGACCGGGGGTACCGCGGTGGGAACGGCACAAAGAGGGACAACAGAGCTGGCAAGGACAATCTTAGGCTGGGTGCGGGTCCCAGAACCGTGCTTGGTGTGGCGGGAGGAGGGCTGGGTCCCCAGGATTTGTTCCTGCCCTGAGACCCTCTGAGCATGGCCAGGGGTGTCCTGCAGCGAGGCAGGGCTGGGGACCCTTCAGCACAGGGAGCACGAGCTGCAAAGGGGCCACACGCGGCTCAGCGAACCCAGCTGTGGGCAGAGCCCGGCAGGGCAGGGGTGGTGGGTTCACTGTGTCACAGGGAAACCCAAGAGGCCACAGTGTGGGCAGGTCAGGGGCTCTGTGACACTGAGCCCAGAGTGGCAGGGTGGGTGCTGAGCCCTGTTCACCTCCATGCACAGCCCCGGGGTGAAGGGGAACATCTCTCTGCCCCACAGCTCTGGAACACATCCCCACTGACCTGCATCCCAGGATTTGGTGTGGACATCCATGTCCCACGGATCGGTGCAAACATCCCTGCTGCCCTATATCCCATGACTTAGGGACATTCCCATTGTCCCACACAGCATGGCTTGACGGGGACATCCCTGTTGCTTCATGTCCCAGGGTTCAGTTGGAATATCCCCACTGTCCCATATCCTGTTGCTTGTAGGGGAATGGCATCTCTGCTGCTCCATGTCCCATGACTCAAGGTTATGCCCCCACTGCCCCATATCCCATGTTTTGGTGGGGATGCCGCCTGCTGTCCCAGGGCTGAATGGGGATGTCCCAGGGAGAATGCCCCCTCTGCCCTCTTTCCCACAGCTTGGTGGGGACATCCCCAGCGCCCCACATCCCACACCCCATTACTTGTGGGGGACATCCTTGCTGCCCTGGGGCCCCACCTTGGCCGTGGCGTGCCACAGCATGGTCCCTGCCCTCTCAGGGCTGCTGGGCCGTGGGTCAGGGTTGGTGCCAGGGTTTGTCACCCTGACCCTGCTGTCCCTGCCCGCAGGGTGAGTCCTGGGGGTGTCTCTGAGTGCTGACATGGCTGCGGGTGTCATCCAGCCCCTGGCCGAGCTGCGGCTGCCCTCGCCCTTCCCACACGGCCTCCTGCTGCCCACGCACGCTGAGCCCGAATTCCCCGACCTCTCCGAGGAGGAGGAGGAAGAGGAGGAAGAGGAGGAGGATGTGGAAGCAGTGGAGGAGAGCGTGAGGCCAGAGCTGGCCAGTTCCTCCAGCACTGCAGAGACCACCCTGCGTCTCCTCAAGTTTTCGGAGCTCATCAGCTGCGACATCCAGCGCTACTTCGGGCGGCGGGGCCGGGAGGAGGCCGCCAGCAGCNGGTGCCTGCCCGCCCGGGCGGCCGGCGGCAAGACACAGCGGCTGGAGAGGAAGTACGGGCACATCACCCCCATGCACCGCAGGAAGCTGCCGCCCTCCTTCTGGAAAGAGCCGGGCCCGGGCCCCGCCGGCCTCCTCCACACCGGCACCCCTGACTTCAGCGACCTCCTGGCCAACTGGACAGTGGAGCCAGGGCTAGAGCTGCCAGGCACCGGGCGGGAGCTGCTGGGCCGCCCGGGGCTGGAGGCAGAGCCCTTCGCTGGGCTGTGACCCCGCTGTGGCCCCGGGGACCCCGGTCCTGCCACGTGCCACCCAGTTAATGATAAACCCGGTGGCCCCAGTGCCAGCACCGGGGCGCTGGGAGCTGCCGGGTCGGAGCTGGTGATGGGACGAGTGAATAAATGACTCCCGCCAGGCACCAGCGTGTGCGGTGTCCTTTGCCACCCGCCACGGTGGTGTCCCTGCTGCCAGAGACAAAGGGCCGCGGCTCGGCGTCACCCTCGGGGGCTGCTGGCTGCACCGGGAAGAGGAGGGAAGCGCGGTGCCGGCAGGAGGCAGCAGCCCGTGTTTACTCTGCGCCCCAAGTCCGTGGATCCCATCCCCTTATCTCGGCCGCGCCAGGGCAAAGGGCGAGCCGGGGCCTCACAAAGCACCAGGCTGTCAGCACGCAGGGGCGACCCTGCACTGCCCTGGGGACCCACCGTGCCCTACGGCTCCCCTGCCCCAGGGCTGGCTCTTCTTCCCCACGGCCGGACCTGGCTGTTACCAGGGCCCAGCTGAGGCATCCTCTGCTTTGTGGTGGCTTTGTGTTGGTGTTGAAAGGGAAAAGAGCCCGGGAAGGGGCAGCCACCCCCTGCCTTGAGCCCTGCTGGGGGGCAGCGCCCAGGATGCAGCCCTCCCCCCCTCCAGCCTGTGCCCTCCCTGGATGCAGCCCCAAGGGGACACCTGAGCCTGGACAGTGGCTCCAAGGGAAGCAAGAGACAGGCAGCACCACAATGAAAGTACAAACAGACTTTATTTCAGCACAGACCCTGCAGTCAAAAGCCTCTCCAGGCACCAGGCTGCTTGTATCCAAGTGAGGGAAGGGCAGCCCCAGGACAGGGGGCAGGGCAATGCCAAGGAGAGGAGCAAGGAGGGGACAGATGGGAGAAGTGAGGTGCCAGGGCTGGATTTGCTACCTCCCCCGGCCACATCCAGGACTGTGGTGGGGTTTGGGGTGCCTAGAAGGACCCAGGCTGTTGGAAAGGGTCAGAACATGCCCCAGGAGCGGCTCTGGATCCCAGTGTGGGAACAGCAGTGGTAAGAGGACTGCAGGACTGACTGAAGAACACAGGCCCCAAGACCAACATTGCCCATTGCAGGCAGCTCTCCCCTCCCCATCCTTGCCCCAAATCCCAGGGGTGTCTCCCCACACATGGGCTGGGGTCAGAGTGGCTGAGGGAGGCAAGAAAGAGCCAGAGGCAGCAGCTGCAGAACCAGGGGAGCCCTTTTATTGCACAGCCAAGCAGGGCACATCCACCTCCTCAGTCCCAAGGAAGCAACCCCAGAGCTCAGCCCAACCCAGCAAGCAGGACCACAGGGCAGTGGGGAAAGGGGGCCTGGAGGTAGGAGGGAGCCCCATCACATCCCTTCAGCTCCTCTCACAGGCCCTGCAGCCAAAGCTAGAGCAGGGCTAAGTCCCAGACAGCCCAGACTGGCTGGATGAGGAAACAGCGGCCAAGTGCCGCATCAGAGGAGTGTGCCCAGCTCAGTAGGGCAGTCCTGCTCCCCATGGAACACTCCAGCCTTCACCCAACCTTCAAGGAGAGCCTATTCCAGGAGCTAACAGAGCCAAGGGTGAGTTTTGATCCCTCAGGGAAGCAGAGGAAGGGGTGACAAGAGGAGGCAGTAGACGTGGGAAGGCAGCAACAGGCAGGAGGGCCGGGGCAGCACGGCCATGCCAGTGCTCCAGGCACTGCGATGCCTGCACGGACTGGCCCAGTCCTCTCCCCACCTCCTGCCCCAGGGGGTCCCCAGCTCTGAGGGGCCAGGGCACGTCTCTGCTGGGCCACACTGCCTCACGTCTGTGCCAGCGAGAGCTCCTCCAGGCCCTCCTTCCCCAGCCGGTACCGGGCGAGGTCCTTGCGGGTCACCATTCCCACCACCTGCCAGGAAAGGGACAGGGTACAGCCCATGTGGGCAGGGACAGCGTGTCCCTGTCCCCTGGGGGAGCCCAGGCTGCCTGGGCACGGCGAGCAGGACTCACCTCGTTGCGATTGTCCACGACCACCAAGTGCCGCAGGCCCAGGGCGCGGAAGAGCTTGAACACCCGGGGCAGAGACGCCTCCTGCGAGGCAGAACGGGGCTGGGGGAGCTGCAGCAGCCCCAGCCAGCCCCCGCTGCCCACCCTGAGCCCTGGGGAACTGTGCAGGGGGGTCCCTGGCCACTACCTGGGGCACGGTGTAGGGCGAGGGGTTCATGAACTCGCTGAGGTCAATCATGCACTCGCGCTCGTCCTGGGAGACGTGGATGGACTGGATGGGGGGGAAGCGGGGGTAGGCATCCCGGAAATCCTTCAGCTTCAGCCGCCGCTGCACCACGCTCAGGTTGGCCCTTTCCACGAAAACCTTGGGAGCAAAGAGATGGCTGGGGACTATCCCACAGAGCTCACAGGCACCAGGACAATGCACAGGGCCAGGGAGGGAAAAGGGTAGAAGTGTAGGGCAGATGGATCATCTGCAGGAGCACAGCCTGTTTCCCACTCACTCGGGGTTTGTGAGCCCAGTGGGGTGCAGGACGATGCTGGGGTACCCCCACCACTGAATGGCAGCACCCACCGTCCCCCTGGGTGAGCTGAGGGACATGGCAGGGACCCTCTGCCAGCTCCTCCTGAGCAAGGCAGGCAGCAAGGGGCCTGAGACAGGCCTGGGACAGCAGACACAACCCTGTCTGCAGGCAGCATCACCCACCTTGTGCTTCAGCAGGACGATGAGCTGGGAACGCAGGATCAGACCCCGCAGCCCGGCCACCTGCAACAGGGCACCGTGTGTGAGGGTCCCACGCTGCAGCCAGCCCTTGTGTGGCCAGCCCAGCTGCAATCCCTCCCCAGGGGCACCCAGCCTACCTGTGTGGTGTCAGGGTTGCTCTCTACCACGGGGAAGCCGTTGTGGTTGGAGGAGGTGTCACTGAGGATGTCCACGACCGTGCCCACGCGCTCGATCCTCCGCAGGCAGGTGACAGGAGTGCTCATCACCTCCCTGCAGGGAAAGCTCTGGGTCAAACAGCCCCATGGCAGCTGGATCCACACACTGGATCGTGCAATCACACACTGGTTTGGTGGGAAGAGACCTATGAGCTCATCTCATTCCAAACCCTTTCCATGGGCAGGGACACCTTCCACTAGACCAGGTTCCTCCAAGCCCCATCCAACATGGCCTCGGAGATTTCCAGGGATGGGACAGCCACAGGTCCTCTGGGTAACCTGTGCCAGGGACTGACCACCCTCACCATCCCCCTCAACACACAGGACTCAGTGCTGATGCCTCCTCTGTCCCCAAAAGCTGCCAGGGAGAGAGGAAGGAACACACTGCAGATCACATCCCTGCTGGGGAGGAGGCTGAGCTGGGGTACCAGGGGACAGCAGGTTCCTGCAAGCACAAGGTCACCACCTCCACTCCCAGCTCAGGCCAACAGCGTGGTCCAAAGGCTGCTGCCACAGCAATGCCCAGCCCACCTACCTGGCTGTGAGGGAGTGGGATGTCACTGGGGCCTCCCAGTGCAGGAAGGGCACACTTTGCAGCTGGATGTGCATGTCATACAGTCCCTGCAACAAGAGCCAAGCCATCAGGAGAAACCTGGTGAGGTGCCAAGGGGCACAGCCAGGCAGCAGCTCCTCCCTCAGAGCGAGAACATGTCTGTCCTGGCCCTCCATGGCCCCCTAGCACCACCAGCCCTCACCTCCACAAAGTAGTCTCCCACAATCTTCGCTGTCATCAGCACCAGCATGATGGGGAAGCCATAGGTGACGTTGCCTGTTGCCTCCATCATGATGACGGTGAGACTCAGGGTCATCCGCACTATCCCACCTGCCAGAGGGGTTTGGGGGTTTAGAAGGGCAAGGAAGCACAGAGGGCATCACAGGACACCTGAGGGCCCCAAGTCTCTCAGTGATCCAGGACTGCCTGCCCAGGGGTGCCCTGGGTGAGCCCAGCCCTCTCTGTGCTTGGCAGGGTGATTAGGAAGCTGATTAGGCTGGGCTTCAGCTGGGAAGGAAGCTGTGAGGATAGCAGGGAGTGCTGTTTCCCATGACATCTTCACCCCAACCAACACTGTGCCATGGGGAACTCACCCAGCTGTGCAGCAGCTCCCATCAGGGCGTACTTCCCAGGATCAGCCCAGATCTGAGCACAGGAGAGACAAGAAGCCAAGTCACCTGCTGGCTCCAGGGCATTCAGAGACAGTCAGCAGAGTCCTGGCCCCCAAACCCCGCTCCAAAGTGGGGAGAAGTGCCTGAGGCTGCCTGAACAACACAGCTGCTGGCAGGGCTCCACTGGGATGTGGGGAGGCTCTGACCCAGCTCATGAAGCCATCAAGTGAGGAGCCAGCTCACTTCAGAGCTTCCAGGCAGCTCCAGGCACGCTGCCTGAACATGCCACCAGCCCAGCAGCCAGGGAGGAGGGCTGGGTGCCAGGGCTTCCCAGCAACACTCACCGAGCCCTTGGTCAGGTAGGACAGGGAGATGCCGAAGAGCCTCCCCCAGGCCGCCCCGATCAGCAGGGAGGGGATGAAGACCCCTGCAGACACTGTCAGGCCATAGGTCCAGCAGGCCAGGAAGAAATACATCAGTGTGAACATGCCCAGTGTCATGGGGTTGTAGGAACCTGGCGTGGGGACAGGACAGAGTCAGGGCTGGTCCCAGGGGACACTGCTGGGCTGTGCCACGGATTGGGCAGCAGCAGCTCCATGAGAACTCTCCCAGCAGTGAGAGCCCCTCTTCTTGGGCTGTGCCTCCTGCCCTGGCAGCACAGGCCTTTCAAACTGGCTCTTCAGGTTATTTCTGCTCCCTCCAGCACCCCTCACCCAGCCAGTGCCATGCCAAGCCCTCACATCCCATTCCTCCAGCTCGTGACTCGTCCTCTCCCAGCCCTGTGGTTCCCAGACTCCCATGATGAACTTCAAAGCCCCAAGGGAGGGACTGCCAGGGCTGAAGGACAAAGTTCCCTTCGGGATCCCCCTTTGGGATCAGCTGAGCAGGGCAGACTGCAAACTCCCTCCCATGCCGCTCCCACAGCTGCTCCAGCCAGTGCCACGCGGTCCCACAGCAGAGGCTGTGCCATCCCAGCGAGACCCTGCTGACCCCACAACCCAGCTAAGTGCTATTTTGGGATTGCTGAGCAGCCCAGGCTAGTTTAAACAAGTACTTTGCAAGCTCTGCTTCAGACAGAAGCCTTGAGCCAGGGAGGACCCAGCACGGCAGGGAGCAGCCCCAGGACACAGCACGGTCACGTCTTGGCTGCAGGTGGCCAAGCTGCACCCTCTGGGCTGGGATCTCTCTGTTCCCCACCCACGTGCAGCTGGGCACAGAACTCAGATTCCACAACAGGCAGAGGAGATGCTGGGGTTACACCAGGTCTGAGGAAAATGGAGCTAGAACCTGGGAACCAAACTGTGTTTCTCAAGCAAATCCAAACCCCAAGATCCACCTCCACAACCTGCCCAGAAGGTAAAGTCATTATGGGGCAACTGGCCCTGCTAATTAAGAAAACATCCCAACAACATTTCCAGAACAGACTTCAGACAGACAGCAAGGGTCAGACACACTCTCACACAACCCAGAAGCAACACAGCCTGCGAATGTGCATGAACTTTTGTTCATGGACACAAGGTCCTTGGACACAAAGTCCCCCAAAACCACATCCCTTTGGCCGAGCTTAGAGGTGCCACCAGGCACAGCAGCCATCCCTCCTCCTTCCACTGCAGCACAGTGTTTTGTGAAGCCCTCGTGGGCTGATCATCCTCTGCCTTGTCCCAGGAGAGGTCAAGGAACACCTGGACCCTCACTGCTGGGTGCACTGACCTGGAGGGTCATGGAAGAGGTTGACAACGCTCTTCTCAGGTGTGTTGAAGAAGGCAGTGGCCATGGAATTGTACTCTCCATCAGCACAGAAAAGCTGAAAAGGCAAGATAAGAAAGAATTACTAGTGGCAGGGAAGGCTGGGGCATGTGCCAGAGAGGAGGCAGCTCTGGGCAGGGAGGACACCTAAGCATCCTTGGCTCTCCAACTCTACCTGCACTGGGGGGCATCAACTGTGAGGTCCAATGTCCCAAACCTAGCAGGGTCTGGTCTCCCTGCTGAGCCCCCTGCCCTGAATGCTGTTCTGCAGCATGTCCTACCTGCAGGGGATATGCCACAGAGCTCCCCTGGATGGGCTGGCAATCTCTTGAGCAGTAAATCATGACAAATCCCACGGTGGCCGTCACTGCTGCCACCAGCATGGCCTCAACCACCTGGAGGCAGGGCCGGTGGATGTACCTGTGAGGAGAACAGAGGAATGAGGAGGCACCCAGGGGTGTGGGCAGGATCCCAACAGCCTGGCTGGGCATGTCACATCAGGCACATGACAGCCTGCTCCCTGCCCAGACCCTGCCAGGCTGTCCTGCTGCTGCAAAAGCTGGTGACAACTACTGGCTGGGCCTGACTGCTCTAAATTGGCTTTAGCAGCTCTCTCCCTTCTCTTAGTCCTCTCAGAGCACATGACTGTCAGGTCTGAGTGTCTGACCTCTCTGGGCCCTCCAGCCACTGGAGGGAAATACTTGGCAGGGTCAGAGCAGTGCTGAGATGCTGTGGGTCACAGCCTCGGCCACAGGCAGTGACAGGCACGTGGCATCTTTCAGGAACTGCTGTTGCTCACATTAAGAGAGATTGCAGCCTTGCTCCATTCAGGAATGCCACTTGGAGGGAATGCAGAAGGCAGCAGCCACCCCACATCAATCCCTTCATTACCTGTGAGCTCTTACCTGATCCGGAACATTGTCAGCCAGTAATTGAGGGCATTGAACAGGGCTCCGAGGATCCCACCTGGAATGTGAGGGAGCAAAAGATCAGCACACAGGGCCCACAACACAAGGAACATCTGAAGATCATCCACAACTCAACCAGAGTGACCAGCAGCCCTGGGACATTTGGAGACTGTCCCTGCAGCCAGCCAGGACCTGTCACCAAGAGGAGCCTGGCACCAGCAGCAGGTGGCCAATGTCACAGTGCTGGCACCAGGCAGGCAAAGGACAAACCCATGGGGATAAGGGCAGCTCACCTGGCAGCAAGGGGCTGCCCAGGACTAGAATGCACTGACCCTGCTCAACATGGGTTAAAGGGGCTTGACTTTGCTACTGGGGATGGGCCAGGATCCAGCTCTCATCCCTGCATAAGCCCCACAAGCAGCCTCTGCTCCAGAATTTAATGGATTCCCCATTTTCCCCAGGAAATTGGATGCCAAAGCTTTTTAGACCCAGACAGAAGACAGAGGAAATTATTCAGACTAATCAAATTGAGACAGCAGCATTCTCTTACCAACCACTCCCATAAAGATGAAGATAGGAATTTCCTGGATTGTGTATCCCATTTTCTGCAAGCAAGAAAGAAGTGGGTTTCAGATCTCCTGGCCCATCTGCAGTCCCACAGTCACTGACTGCTGTGACAGCACAATTCTGCAGGCACAAAGCTTCCAAAGTGCCCCAAAGTCTCCCCTGAACAGCCCACAGCCTCCAGAAATTCCTGCTGCTGGGCTGGTGGAACTGAGATCTGGCCAGAAGCCTACTAAAGCAGAGCCTGCCTCAGCCCTTGGTGAGGTTATAGACAAATTGATGTCCCCAAAGCTGCTAAGGGCAGTTTCTTACCTCTCACCAGAGCCCCAAATGAGGAACACCTGTGCCTACCTCACTATCAAATCTGCCAAAGTTGATAAGTCCAGGGCTGGAGAGATCCCAGGCATTGCCGTGGTAAACACTCAGGACAGAGTTCAGCGTGAAGGTGGAGATCATGGAGGCAAAGAACTGGAAGAGATGCAGCCCAGAGTCACTGCCAGATGCCTCCAGCCCCATTTCCTCATCACATGCCCTCTTGCACTACCCCAAACCGCCCCCATGGCCCTTGGGCAGGGCTTGGTGCCCATGGTGTGGTGGGGACAGCAGGTCACAGTCCCTGTGGCAGCACTTTGGGCAGCTTACACTGACCAGGGTCTCACTTCTCCTTTTGCCTCTGTTGTGTGTCCTTGCACAGCCCAAGGCAGCTCCCAGCAAGGTGGAGCTCAGCCAGGCCCAGATTCAGCCCCTGAGGAGCAGGGCACAGGAGGGGAGCTGGGATGCTGCTCCCTGGGATGGGTTCCCCAAGGGTCCTCGCTGCAGCAGGGGTGTCAGGAGGCCCTGGGGCTGCAGGGCACCCAGAAAAGGCAATGCCTCACACCAGAACCAGCAGCTCTGCACCGCTGCACTTACAATTCTCCACGTCAGGAACTGGTTCCAGAAGGAAGCCCCTTCCTCCAAGCTGAACAGGACACCCCCTGCAAACACAAGACTCATCTTCACAAGGAGAACAGCCCCTTGGCTACAGCACCAGCTGAGCACCCATGAGTCCCCCCAGGCCATGTGCCCACACTCCAGACCCTCTCACAGGAGAGCCCACCAAACATCAGTGATGAACTGATCACAGCAAAGCCCCCCACCGCCATTCTCCATCCCAGGGAGGCAACATTTGGGATCTGAGGCAGATGAGCTCCTTGCCCTTGGGCAGGACCAACATCTGCATGGCATGGTAAGAAAACTTGGAAGGCCCCAGCAGTGCCCTATGAAGATCCCTACAGCTGCCTCCAAGCCAGTGGGAGCAACCTCCTGAGGAAATCCACATCCAGGCACTGCTCAGTGCCAGGAGCCCAGACACACACCCACGGGGGCACCGAAGGCAGCAGAGACACCGGCAGCAGCTCCAGCCGACACAAAGTCCCTCTTCTCCGTGTCCCTGCGGAAGTACTCGAAGATCTGAAACAGGAGTGAAGGCAGCTTTAGGGTTGGCCATGGGCTTGAGTTTAGGCGAGGCACAGGGATGATGCCAAGCCAGCAGTGGGAACAGCCTGGTCTGGCACAGAAGGGCACCTGCAGCACAACCCCTCAGCACCAACCTTGAAGTGGCGCTTTAACGACGTGGATCTTCCCTGGGAGATCCCGGCAGCAATCACGGATCCAGAGTGAATCATGGGTCCTTCCTAGGGGCCAGAGAGAAGAGTCAGACTGGGGAAGGAAGAACAGGGATGGCTGAATGCTGCTCACCAGCTTGCAGTCCTGAAGCTGGATGGGAATATTTCCCTCAAGGAAATAGAGGCACTGACATGTTCCCCCTTCTCATCCTGGAAGTGGTCAAGACCAGGTTGGATAGAACTCTGAGCAACCTGGTCTACTGAAAGGTGTTTCTGCCCATGGCAGGGGTTTGGAATGAGATGATCTTTAGGTTCTCTTCCAACCCAAACCGTTCCATGGCTTTATGAAATCCTTATTCTAGCATGTGCCTTGTCCACCTCCTCTTCCCACCAGCTGAGGAAACAAGTGTTTCCCTTGCCTGCCTTCAATCCCAGCAAGCCAGAAAGGTCCCAATGGGACACCCAAGTCACCCCCATCTACTATTTGGAGGGACAATCACTGGTGGACAGAGGCTGCTG
Source organism: Aegithalos caudatus (assembly GCA_013389925.1). Lineage (NCBI taxonomy): Eukaryota > Metazoa > Chordata > Aves > Passeriformes > Aegithalidae > Aegithalos > Aegithalos caudatus. Next base: position 1,774,025 of record WEIU01017749.1, read on the forward strand.
CTCTCCTGCCCTCAGCCAAGCCATACACAGGCTGGCACGGTGGCTCCACGTGCCCCAGGGACTCCCCAAGCTCAGCAGTGCTGCAGTCACCTTGGCCAGCAGACACCAGGGAATAACACTGGGGAGTCACCACAGGGCCCCCAGCACAGGGCCGGTGACAGGCTGTGACACAAGTGCCAGCAGCAGGGACCAACACGTCAGCAGCACGGCCCAGAGCTTTGTGCACATCACCTTCCCAACAGCCAGGCCGCCGACCACCGAGAGGATGACCCCGCAGACTTTGATCACCAGGGTCTGCAAAACACAGAAGGGACAGCACATCACAGGGGTGGCACCAGGAACACGAGCATGGCAGCCACAGGGGACACAGACACAGCCCTGAGCCATGGCAGGAGCCAAAAACCCCGGGGAGCTTGTGATTCTCAGCACCCCCACTGTGGCAACAGGGTTGGTCAATTTTCTTCTTGGCCAGAGCAAAAATCTACCCAAACCTGCTCTTCCCAGTGCCAGCCTCCCAGTGCTTGTTCCAGGGCAGGAGATTTAACCTTTGGGCACTGGGGGAAACAGCTATGGAGCTGGGAGCTCATGCCAGCTCCTGCTGTGCCACAATGTGGGCAGGGACCACTCCAGGAGGACACAAGGTGCCCAGGCCTTCCCACCACCTCCCTCTTCCTACCTTGAGCCGGACAACATGTGGAATCTTCACGCCATTGAGGTAACATTTGATCTGGGGAATGCCACTCCCAGCTGCCACGGGCTGCAGGGAGCAGGGAGAGCTGTCACACACAGATGGGGACACACCAGCCACCTTACCCCTGTCTCTCAGCACAGGGCACACACAGCACACCCTCAGGGTGGCTCTGAGATGAGGCCAGAGCTTACAACAGGCTTTGGAGATGGGCTTGAGGGAGGCACACATTTCCTAAGGGCAAACGTGCCAGGGAAAAGGAGCTGGCTGGGTTCTTGGGGACACTCAGGTGCTCCCCCACCCTGTCACAGCTACAGAAAGGTCACACTTGGTGGCCTGGGAGAGCAAGGGCAAGGTCACAAGGAGGACACTGTGGATTAGAGTGATCCATAGGAAGTCCCAATCTTTGGCTTGTCCTCCAGAGGCTGTCCCTGAGGCACCCAGCCAGACTGGTCTCTGCTGTTACTCGAGTACACCCAAAACAGAGAGGCTGAGCTAGGGCCAAGGCTTGGGAGAGCTGCACCCCCACCCAAGGCTGGAGCACAGCCTCTGCCCCAGGCTGCCAGCACATCCAGCATCTGACAGCCCCACAGAAACCCCACAGCACAGCTGGAGCCAACACCGAGGAGCTGCTGCTACCAGGAGCCAAAGTGGCAGAAATACATTCACTGTTTACAAAATTTTGCATCTTTTCTGGAAATGTGACCCTGCTTTGCCCACATAAAGAACCCAGAACAGTTCCAAACTCTTACCTCTATGAAGGCAACGATCAGAGAGCCCACCATCACCACGCTGGCGTTCAGGGTGGCCCAGAGTAACAGGGAGAAAGAGAGGCCCCCTTTGGCTGTGAACTTGTCAATGTCTGGGGCAGCAGCTCAAGGAAAGGCCAGGATTGCTTGGGTACATTCCCTCCCACCACAGCATCTCACAGAATCACTAGATGGTTTGGGCTGGATATGATCCAGTTCCAACCCCCCAACAGGCAGGGATGCCATCCACTAGACCAGGTTGCTCCAAGCCCCCTGTCACTCAGAGTATCCAGGGCAGCTGAATTGAGCCTCCTCTGCTATGGCACTGCCCAGCCAGGGCTCAGCCCTGCAGAGCAGCTGGGCAGCAGAGCCTGGGTCACCAAACCAGAGCGAGGGAGCGCTGCCCTCTTCCCCCACAACCCCTCCCACAGCTCCCAAGAGATTCCAGAGCTCCCAGCTGGCCAGTAGCCCCTGCTCTGTGAGGATACTGTCCTTCACCACCCGGTACTTGAGCCCAGCCAGGTTCTCCACCACGATGTCGATGAAGCAGGCGACGAGGCCGGTGAGGATGCCGATCATGGCGCAGATGACCCAGCGCTTGATCTCCACCGTCCGGAATGCCTGAGGGGCAGTCACACCCTGCTGCCACCCAGCCTGGCATCCAGGGGACCACAACACACCTGCCACCTTCCCCAACACAGTCCCAAGCCTGGCAAGCTCTGAGGAGAGCCAGGGAGCACCGATGCTGGTGGAGCCTGGACACAATTTACTGATTTTAGGCAGTGCTCTTGTACATCTGTGGGATCCCTAAGGTGCTTTTCCAGTTTGCCTGCATCCCATCCTGTTGGGATTCTTGCTGTGGCACTGATTCCCAAAGGCCCCAGGGCAGATGTTTCACATGACTCCAGAAGTCCCTGTGCTCAGGGACCTGCCCCATACCACCAGGCAATGCCACCACATGCACCCAGATTAGCTCTCATTCCAACCACCTCATGCTGGATCCCTGATGTGCTTTCACAGCTTGTCACAAGCTGGGAAGTGCCCATAAACCCATCCCAGCTCAACCTAGGTTTAAGCACAACCTCCTTTGGCACAAGGAATGCCCCCAGCAGCCAGGCAGAGGGAACAGCTTCCCTGTCCACCCCACCTGAAATGATTTGTGGCCAGCCCAGCAAGACTCACCGCATGGTTTATCCTCCTCTCCTCCTCCAGGAACAGCTGGTTCTCACTGTTGTCATAATCCAAGCTCTAGTTTGGGAAAGGGAGATGCTGTTGTCTACCAGATGAAGAGACCCCCATGCTGGGGAGTGCTGCCCTCAGCCCCTCACCCTGCTCCTGTTCCCATTTTCCTTCCTCAATTCCACTCCTTCTGCACTGGAACCTCCCTCACTGTGCAGCTGTGAGCCCTCAGCCCTCACCTGCTGCATCCCAGAGAGCAGAGCTGGGATGGGGCAGGTGAGCACTCACCTCATACTTGAGTGACAGCAGCTTCTCGTTGTGGGGGATCTCATTGGGACGCTGCCGAGGGACCTCTGTCTCCTGTGGGATGTGATGCACACCTTAGGAGGGCCAGGTGGGATTCCAGCCCTCCCAACCACGTGCAACTGTCAGTTTAACTCCTTTTGATGCTCAGGAGATGCAGAGAGGACTGCAGGTGCAAGCTGCCAGGGAGGCAGGGATCTGGGATGATTTTCCAGCAGTTGGTGGACTTGTGGGATTAAGGCAGCTGGACCAGCCGTCAGGGGTGCACCCTCACCAAGCACCCCAGGCAGGATGTCCCCCCAGGAGCAGGTGGAGGGTTTGCCCAGCTGGGTACCACACTGCCATGCTGACCTGGCACTGAATCCAAGCAACTCCGTGCTCTGGTGGAGGGCAACCTTTCACCTTGGCAGGAAATTCCTTAGGCCAAAAGCAAGGAGCTATTTCAAGCAAACCCATGTTTTTGGGCAGAAACCAAATTCTGTTTCCCAAACTCCTTTGACCGTGCAAGCTGATCCCAGCTCCGAGTTAGGGCATTTACTGGGGATGCCAGAGGGGCCCCTGGGGCAGCAGCACTGCCCACCCCACAGAGGTCACCCAGCCCAGGAAGAAGTGCTGGAGTCCTTGTGGAACAAGCTGAATATGAAGGAAGGACCAGCAGCAGCTGTTAGTGGGGGAAGGGAAGGGGTCTCAGTAACAGTGGCCCCTCTGTGGCACTCACCAGCTCTTGCACGTCCTCGTTGAGGTCCACATTGCTGAGCTGCCCGATGCGCAGCAAGGAGGAAGGAGTGAGCTGAGGACAGAAGGGGAAATGAGGTCAATTCCTGGATGCGCTTCCAGTCTCTCAGGAGGCAGGAGCTGTGTGCAAGATGCTCACAGAGCTCTGCCTGCCACTGCCAGAGCCCCAGAGGCAGCACCCTGCCCTCAGGGCACACCCTGAGCAGGTGGCACCAGCACCCTGCAGGGAACCAGGGACAGCAGCTCGCCAGGATTTGGATCAGCTGCTCAGCTGGCAGGGCCAGCTCACCTGGGGAGGTGCCAGACAGCAGCAGCTCATTGGGGACTGGCCACCACCAGCCCCTGGTCCATGTGGGATTTTTATCTTCTTTTCTTTGTGTTAGAGCTGGGATTAATGCACAGGAGCTGAAGCTTTTGTGTTCAGACTCAGATGTTTATTAATTCTTATCTGTAATGCAGTCCCAGAAGTTGTGAATTCTAGCTAACAAGATAGAAATGGCTCTGTCTCTAACTCTTTCCAAGGTCTTTTAAGCACTATTCATCCAATAATGAGATGACACCTATATTATTTATACTTTTAACCCAATAACCAAATACCAAAGGTCTGCAATGTGGACCTTTTCACCCAATTAGAAAAGAACACCCAGACCCACGAAGAAGGTGAAAGAACTACACCCTAAATCCTCCATATTGCTTTATATATATTACTATATACAAATATTACTATATTTGTATATACTATATATTACTATATACAAAAATCTTAAACTCTAAGTTTTACACCCTGTGACATTACACAATTCTATTCAAACTACACACCCCTAGTCCCCAGTGCTATCACTCAACCCTGGAAGCCTGTTCCACAGCCTCAGGTCAGATGTAGTGCTTGCTTTTGAGGGTCAGTGCCTATCAGAACAGAGAGCCTGAGATTCCCAGCTCCCAGGGATCCAACAGGCAGGGAGCAGAGCTGACACACCTGTGCTGAGCAGCACGTTCCACACTGCCCTGGGGCTGGGGAGGGACACAGCCCCTGGACAGTGCCACAGCCACGGGCTCACCAGGACGTGCCCTCAGCTGCCAGGCCCAAGCAGCAGCGAGGGACAGCTGAGGGCACGCCTGGCTCTGCCATCTGCTCCACGGCAGCGCTTCCCAGCCAGGAGAGGAACGCGCCACCCCCGCCTGTTTGTCACCCCCAGCAGCTGGGACAGAGGGACAGCCAGGCTGGCTGCCAGCCAGCAGACACGGGAGGAAGTGGGTGCCCTGCTCCTGCACAGCCCTGGGGACTCCAGGGTCTCTGAGCCGGCCCCAGTGTGATGCAGGGAAGCAGCATTTGCACCTCCCTCTAGGGAGCAGGCTCTCCTTTCACTGCTGGTCACCTGGGCTGGATACTGGCAGCACAGTCGCATAGCACGGGAGGTTCTGGACTGCTTGGGGCACCTCTGTCTCCTGGGCAAGGCAGGCAAGGGCTCAGGCTGCAGCTGAGCAGTGCCACAAGGGGACCCAGCTGGAGCAGGCAGGCTGCTGCCACCCCTCCATCTCTGAGAAACACAGGGATGCACAAGGATGGGAGCACTGTCCCTAAGCACAGCCCAAACACCACTCCTCAGTGTTAGGAACTTCCCCTCCAGAGCCTCACCCCTCCCCAGCTGCCAGGTTAAAGAACTGGAGGATAAAAGAGGAATGGTGAGCAGGGCTCTGGCACGTGGGTCTCTCTCTGCTGGCAGGTCCCAGACTGAGCCCCTCTCTGCTTTAATCCCACGATCCCGTCTGGAACGTGCAGGCCAGAGCTGCTGGGAGCCCTGCACGTCACTGCAGAGGAAGAATATCCCTTTGTGTTTGCAGCCTGACCTATTTTCCCATTTTTCCCTCTGCTCCACATTCTCCTTCACTCCCTGACCTGCAGATGTGTTCTGCCCCAGCTTCTCAAACCCTCTCTGGTGCCCTTTAGCCCCCAGCAGCCCCAGCCTAAAGTGCTCCATGCTGCCATTTTCAGACACTGGTTTGGCAAAAACAGCCTGGGCTTTGTTTCTGGTCCATGATGGCCCCACACTCCCAGTGGAAAGGATCCAGGTGGACCCTTTCCTCAGCAGTCAGAGCAGATCACTGTGGACTTCTACAAGCTGGGCACACACAAAGCTGTCACCTCCCTGGATGGGAACTCAGGGTCACGAGCTGGATACAGGAACTGCCTGTTCCAGTGCCCAGCTGCTCTGGTGGCAGGCTGAGGTCCCAGCCAGGCTCCCACCATCCTGGGGTGGAGGAAGGACACATTCCTTGCCCTGAAACCTGGAGGGACAAAGCTGACACCTTGCAAAGGGAACACATCCCCACCTGGACTGAGGAAGCACAAGGATTTAAGGCTCCCACACATCAAGGGGAGATGGAAAGAGGAGGAGATGGAGGCAAGGAGATGGAAAATGTCACTCATGCCATGTCCCTTGTGTGTGTATGTCCTCAGGCAGGACCAGCCCTTCAGGGAAAACTCTCCTTCTGTTAGGTCTGGGGTCTGCAGACAGACCACATGTGGCTGAACCAGTGACACCCCACCCTCTTCCCTCCTTCCCTGTGGAGAAAGCAGCCAGGGCACAGCAGCTCAATTCCCCATCGATTAAGCACCAGCAGGACACAAGCACAGATGAAGGGAAAGGAGATGCAGTGGAGCCTGAAGCTGAACTTCCTTAGACAAGCAGCACAATTTTTAATATCCTCCCCCCAAGTCCTGTCACCCCTCTGGCATCTGCAAGCAGAGGCTTGGCTCCTGTCTCACCACCACAGGGATCACATGCCAGGAGGGCAGGAAAGAGCTACTTCCAGCAGCACCCAACTATGATAAGAGAAAAAGGAGAGGCTGAGGCAGCCTGGAGCCAAGAGAAAAGGTTATTTGTGCACAGCTCAAAGATTCACTGAACAGTACCCTCCTTGGGATGTTTTCAAACTCAGCCAAGGCAGCTGCTGATCCTGGGTACGTGTGATGGTGGTGTGACTATGCTGTGATTATCTCCACATAAAAGCAGGCACTGCTGCCAAAAGCCAGAGGGCACAGATGGGTTAACAGCTCTCCTGCCCCAGGAGAAGCTCTGGGACACGCTGAGCCTCACTCTGCCAGTGGCACACCAGCACCCAGCCCTCAGCCTGTTCAGGTGTAAAGTTAATTTCATTCTGAGCTCTGCAAAGAGATGTCTGGAGCCTTGGTCTGAACCAACGTAAGTTATCATCAGTGTCAGTGGGCAGGAATGTTGGCAGGCAGGGCTGCTCCCCCAAGGGACCTCACCAGGCTGCAGGGAAGCCCCCAAATGCAACAGAAGCAAATACAAAGCCCTGCACCTGGGCTGCATGAGTCCCAGTGGTCAGAAAGTAGCTTGGTTGGAAAAGTCTTGCAGCGACCTGGTGGGTGAGTGAAGAGGTGTCAGTGGCACAGACCTGGAGTGGAGGTGGTCAGCCCCTCCTGGGAGTGCAAGACCACTGCCAAAAGGTCTGGGGAAGGGATCCCACACCTCCATCTGGCACCTGCCATAGGACATCTGGGAGTGGGCATCCAGTCTGGGCTTCCTGGGACAGGAAAGGCACAGAAAGTGAGCTCAGCAAGAGAGGTGGGGGCTGGAACATGTGGCAAGATAGACAAGGAGAAGCTGGTGCTTCTCAGGGAGCTCTTCACATCACCTCCAGACACCCAACAAGAGGCTACAGACAGGACAAAGCCAGACTTCCCTTGAAGCTTTGCACTGATGGGACAAGAAGCGGTGGATGAACTGCAGTAAGGGAATTTCTGCTTAGATATCAGAGCCAAATGTTCACCCTGTGGCTGGTGACACACTTAACTTGGGACCAAACAGGATGCAGAGCAGTTACCCAAAGCTCCTCTGGATGTGTCCCTCAGGGATCTGCCCTTAGCAGGGGCTGGACCAGAGCCCCTGGCTCCAGTCCACTCAGGGACTCCTGAGATCCCTTTCCCCTTTGCCATGCTGGCACCCACTCTGAGACCAGCAAGAGCAAACTGAGGATCAACCTCAACATGAAAAAAAACCTAGCAGATCTCAACACTGCCTGCCACTCACGCCCTGTTTGCATTATCTCCATGATCCACCCCAGGCTGTGTGCACAGCCACCAAGCCATGCCCCAAACATTGCTCTGGAGAACCAGCAGTAGGGAGCGTCTGACTGCTCCATAGCCCATTTCCACAGGGATGAGCCAGTGAGGCTCCCCCCTGCAGGACATGACCCAGCATGAGGACACCCCCAGGCACTGCCTCTTGTCACCATCCTGTGCTCAGTAATGAAGTGGCAGCAGTGACTTTCTGTTATCTATGAGATAAAGCCCAGCACAGACCACAGAAGGAGCCCACAGAAGCTGTGGGAAGGAAGGAAGAGGATTTCCATCCCCCAGGGCCCTCTTGGGTGGAAGACTCCAGGCTGTGTCACCAGTGTGTCACCAGCACGAGAGCCCTGTCACCAGCTCCAGCAGTGAATGGGGGAGATGAGCTGCAGGGCTTTTGAACACAGCCAGAGCTGAGACAGGCTTCAAACCAGCCCAGCCTCACCCCAAAATGCTCCACAGCAGCAGAGAACAGGGCTCCTCACCTCCAGGCTCATAACAGGGGAGAAAGCACCCAGACTCTCCCAAGGTGTCACCACTTGGCTGTGCTTTTGCTTCCAGGCTCCTGCTGCCATTCCCAGGGCACAGCTGCTCCTGGACCCTCACCTCCAGGAGGGTGGGAAATGCTGTCATTGCCCTGGCCTTCCTCTTGGCCCAGGAGCAGCACAAGGATGAGGCCCTGCCACAGTCCCTGATGGCTTGAACAACCTGCAGAAAACTTCCTGAAGTTCCTGTGCTGGGGGAAGCTCCTGCCACCACTCAAGGGCAGTGGCTCTCCAGGGCAGTCACAAGAGCAGGGACAGGCAGCCCCTCTGCCAGTAACCTGGGGTGTGCAATCTGCAGCCCATCTGCCAGCAATCAGGGCTCACCCAGCACTCAGACTTCCCTTTTTCTGCCTCCTCCCACCAAGATTTCTTGATTGCAGCCTGGCCACTTTTTTGCACCTCACTACTTGAGATTAAAGGAAATGAGACCAGCAACACCCAGAGGTGCAGAACAAACATACAGGGGCTAAGGAGGACAGCCTGCCCAGCAGCAGCCAGGCCTCCATGATGCTGACCCCTTATTCCAGGCATCCTTGGAAGCAGGAGCATTAAACCAATCTCAAAGTTAAGGCACTTCTTCAGCACAGATATTTTACAGCATATCTCTGATGGTAACGAAGGAGAAACATTCCTTGGCAAAAAAAGGTTTCATGATGGAAATTGGCTGCTCTTACTAAAATTTTCCACCCACTTCCCAGCCTGAGAACCAACACACAGGGCTCGAGAACACAGGAAAGGGAGGGCCCACAGCAGGAGTGATGCTCAGAGGTGCAGGCTGCCTCTCCTTGATGTGCTCCAGCCACCACAAAGCCCTGGTGAGAGGATGGAGGCTCAGTCAGTTCAGCTGGCCCCAAACCAGAGGAAACCTCAGGGACAGGCCTCTCACAGCCCCTCGACAGCCAGAGGTGTGTTTATCCAGCCTCTCCTCACCTCCTGCCCCCAGAACTGCATCTCAGTCCCTCACAGCTGTCAGCTGGGGAGCTACAGAGCCTCCTCTGGTCACCTTAAGATCACTTTCATTTCCATTAAACAAACACGTGAGAAAGGGAAGAAGCTCTGCTAGGGGACATTTTTATTGTATTACCACAACCCAGGTTTAAATCTCCCCTGAGCTAAGCAGCTCCAGCCTCTCTTTATTTCTCCACCAAAGCTGTCCTGTCTTCCTGCTTCAACCCACACAACTGAAAGTCATGTGGGACAAAGGGAGAGGCAGCTGCCCAACACCCAAATACAACCCCAGCCCCACAGTGACATCCCAGCTGCCACTGCCAGGGGCACGTGGGGTCTGCAGCTCCACTAAGGTTCTCCCTCTCCTCCCTTCCAAGGACAATGCCACCTCAGCAGCTGGGACCTGAGCTGCCTGCACTGTGAAGGGACACAGTGACAATAAATCACACTGGTAGGGCCGGGTGTCCACTGCCCCTGCTGCAGCAGGCCTCAGGCACTTCTTCCAAACCACCAGGAAAACCCTTTCCTAATCACCCCCAGCCATGAGATCTGGTTAATCCCTGTTCTAACACCCTTCAAACCCACAGAATCCCCCATGTGCTGTAAATACACAGGGTGCTGTTGCACTGCCCAGGAGAATTACTTTTATTTTCACCCCAGAACAGCTGCCATGGCACAGCTGCCTCCTTCCAGCTGCCCTTCCCTGCTCCCAGAGCACTACACAAGGCTCTTCCAGCCTAACAAGCCCTGCATTTCCCTCTAATTAGCCTGCTGTTCTGACTTGCCCAGGAGCAGGGCAGCACAGAATCATGCTGGGCGAGACATCCCAGCTAACAGCTGCCAGAATCTGGCACTGCTCCTCCCTATCTAAGCTCAAGTCTCCCACAAAACTCTCCACAGGAAATCTGAGGATGCCACCTGGAAGCAATGCCTGTCCCACCTGGTGCTGGCACCAAAGTGCTCCAGGGTCCCATCCTGACATCCCATCCACAGCACAGCCCACCTGCCCTCAGCTTCACTCTGGAACAGGAGTTGAGTGCCTCGGTTTTCTCCACTGAGCTGCATGTGGGGAGAGACTGCCAGGCAGGCAGCCTAAGGGTACCCTGCAGAGTTCTCCTCACTTAATCACCCCAAATTAACTTGCCAGACGAAACCGGCCTCCCTTTGTAACATGGCCCACCTTGGACCTGCTCCTTGCCAGTGTAGCTCCACACATCCCCCAGGACACCCTCCACCACTCCAGTGTCAGAGGCTCTTGTGTCTGAGCACTACCTGTTGATCTAGGCAGCAGCAGCATGTCAGGAAACAGGCTCTCACAGAAAGACATTTTTAGCAGAAATTCATTCAGTATAAATTAATTTTACATGGACAGATACAGACAGAACAAGGGGGGAATGGCTTCAAACTAAGCAAAAGGAGAACAGATTAGATGTCAGTAGAAAATTCCTCCTTATGAGGACAGTGAGGCCCTGGCACAGGTTTCCTAGAGAAGTGGTGGCTATCCTGTCCCTGGAACTGTTCAAAGCCAAGTCGGGCTTGGGGCAACCTGGTTTAGTGGAAGGTGTCCCTGCTCATGGTTTTAAGGATGAGCTTTAAGGTCTCTTCTAACCCAATCCATGCCGTGATTCTGTGAATGAGGAGAGCAGCCCCAGCGGGCAGGAGCAGGGCTGCAGCAGGGACGGCACCGCTGCCGGCTGGGCACTGACTCAGTCCCACGCTCAGTTTTTCCCCCACCAGTGCCCCGGCTCCCCCCGGCCCCTCCCTGCACCGGAGCCCCACAGGTTCTGCTTCCTCAGCCCGCGGGAGCCCGGACCGACGCCGCGCAGCCCCGGGACTCCGAGCAGTTAAACACGGCAGGGAAGGGAGGGAGGGGGGCGCGGACACGGGCCCGCCCCGCGGCCCCAGCCCTCCCCGTGCTCCCCCCGGCGCTGAGCCCCC
>WEIU01017749.1:1788348-1804698 GCA_013389925.1 Aegithalos caudatus
CCCCGCAGCCCCCCGGCCTCCCGCTCGCCCCGTGCCGTTCCTTCAGCAACAACAAGATCCAGGTGGAGCTGGACGAGAGCTCAGGTACGGGGGTGTCACCTCAACCCACGGGCGTTGTGGGGCACAGCAGGGGCCCTCCCACCCCTGTCCCGTGGCATGTGTGGCTCTGGGCATGGAAAGTCACCAAAGCCCCAGATGTTGCAGCTGCAGCTGCTTAGGAGTCTCAGGGAGAAATGTTTGGGGTGGAGAGTACAACCAGTTTTGGGCTCTTCAGGTGGTTGGTGCTACAAGGGAAATCCTGGCTGTCACTGTCCCCTGCCTGTGCATTTTCCCCTCTCTGGGGGTCCCTGGTTTGAGCACCTGATAGAGTGGCAGTGCTCTGTCAGGGAAGAGCTGTTGGGAATTTCTGTGACCTGGCTACCAGGAATAGCTGTCATGGGGCCATGTCCCTGCACTGAATAAAGGTTCCTCTTCTTCTGGCTTCCCAGGTGGTGCTTTCAGGTGCCTGGGTGTGTCCTTGGGCTGCTCCCAGCTGGGCATGGCTGCAGCACCCAGGCTAAGCACTCAGAGAGGACCTTTTGGGTAGGGTAGTGCAGATTGGGCAGGGACGAGGGCTCAAAGCCCTTCCTGTGGTGCTGACAGGCCCCAGCAGGTGTGTGACCCCCTGGACACAGGCTGTTTGCTGTGACAGAAGCTGCAGGCTCGACCTTCCCCGTTGATCCCAGAGAGAAGGAAGCTGCTGGGCACCCTGAAGGTGGCCGGGCTTTGGGACACGTGAGGTGCCACCAGGCATGGCTGCTCTGTGCCCCAGGTCCAGCACCCGCTGAGTGACCCTGGCTTGTGGGTGGATCTGGGCAAAGACAGGACCTTGATCTTGGCTTTGCTGCTCTGGAAGCTTTTAAATATCCAGGAGTGCTGTTGAGTGGGAGTGGGAAGACACAGTTTGGTGAGGGAACCAGGGAGGTTCCCCCTGCTGTGGGGGGTCTGATGTCCCTGTGTTCACCCTGCACAGGTGTTGCTGTGATGAAGTTCAAGAGTCCCCCAGTCAACAGCCTCAGCCTGGAGTTCCTCACAGAGTTTTCCATAAGCCTGGAGAAGCTGGAGAACAACCGTGCCTGCCGGGGTGTGATCATCACCTCTGTAAGTGTTTGCTCCTGTTTGGGTCACTGGTCACTGGCACGGGAGGGTCCCCAGGCACCTTGGATTGGCTCTGGGAGGAGGGCAGGGGGCTCTTGGAAGGGCCATGATTTTTCTGTGCCCTTTTCTAGCAGAAGAATGACACCCAAGTGTTGTGCATTGTCATGGAAATCAAATCTGCTTATCTGCCAACCTGACACATCCTGTGACATCTCCTGGCTCACCCACAGGGAGCTGCTGGGAGATGCCAGTGCTCATTTTCAGATGTGGTGTGGGGACAAGGTGGTGCCTGGGAATGGGACAGGACAGGTTTTGTGCTGTGTGGCTGATGTACTCACACAGGGATCCTGACAATGAGAATTGTGTTGCAAGCAGAGGCCCAGCACTCCAGACCATGGTGACCATCCGGGCTGTGGGAACACCAGGGTGATATTTTCAGAACCCCAAAAGACCCTGGTTTATATCACATATTCACCACTTTCCCTTCCCTCAAGCTGCCAGGCCGAGAGCTAAAGGGTCCTTCTTTCTTTGTGACTCTCAGTGACGTTTTTCTTTTCCTAATTCCAGGCTGTCCCCAAAATATTCTCATCTGGGCTGGACATCACTGAGATGTCTGGGAAGAGCGTGGAGCACTACACCGAGTTCTGGAGAGCCGTGCAGGAGATGTGGCTCCGGCTCTACGGCTCCAGCATGGTGACAGTGGCTGCAGTCAACGTAGGTCCTTTGGGCCTGCCTTCCTCAGGGTGGGATTGTCACCTGCTGCAGCTGCTTTGGACTGTGTGGGCAGGGACAACTGAAAAACCTGGATGAAATTCACCCAGGGATGTATCTGTTGGGGTGTTCGGGTGAAATTCACGTCTGTCAGTTCCGTGGGCTGTGGGAAGGTATGGAAGCGTGGGATGCTGCAGGCACTGCTGGGTTACAGCAGCATCTCAGCATTCCCAGCAGGTTTTGCTCCTCCAGCTGGGGTTCTTGGCCAGCAGGGAAGTGCTGCTGGAGTCTCCGTGTCCATGGATGGGTCATTACATTTTTGGTGTCTTGTTTTCGTTTTCCAGGGCGGGGCTGCCCTGGCAGCTCACGGTGGTGTCTGTGCACAGCCCCCATTGAAGGCACTGGGGTTTTCTCTCAGGCATCCTGTGTAGGGCTGAGCAGCACTGAGCCGTGGAAAAGATGGTCACAAATGGAAGGGAAATCTTCCCTGTGAAGGGGGGTGAGGCCCTAGAACACGTTGCCCAGAGAAGCTGAGGCTGCTCCATCTCTGCAAGTGTCTGAGGCCAGGCTGGATGGAGCTCTGAGCAACCTGATCTAGTGGAAGGTGTCCCTGCCTGTGGCAGGGGGCTTGCAATGGAACAGGCTTTAAGGTGCCTTCCAACCCAAACCCTCCTGTGATTCTGTGAAACCCTGATAAACATCAGAAATCTTCTTTAGGACTGTATCGAATCATGTGCTCAGAAATTCGGGGGACATCTTCTCTGTCTTCCTGGTGTCTTCCATGCTCTGGAGTGATCAGCAAGGCTGTGGGATGTTTGTAACCATGTCCTGGACTCACTCTGTCCTTCTCTCTGCCAGGGGTCCAGCCCGGCCGGGGGCTGCCTTATCGCCCTGTCGTGTGACTACAGGATCATGGCAGAGAACCCCAAATTCAGCATCGGCCTCAACGAAGCCCAGCTGGGCATTGTGGCTCCCTTCTGGTAGGCCAGTGCCTCCCACTTCCAGTGTCATGTCTAGGTCTCTAGAAAGAATTCACCTTCAAGGATGAATGCCAGTTCAGCTGGTCACGGCGTTGTGGTTTGTGTGTCAGGGGTCAGGCATTTGCAGCTGCAGGAGATGACACCTCATTTCTGTCCTGTCCTGCACGTGTCTGAAAAGCTTTCAGGCTGCAGAATGTCCTCACATCCTGCACCAGCAAGGACCTCAGTTCTGGCCCTGCAGTTAGCTCCAGAACAAGTGCTGGGAGATCTCATGGGTCAGGCTCAGCCTGGGAATAGGCTTTTCTCTGGGTACACACTGTGTACCTGCAAAATCTCGTGGTGTGGAGATCTCTGAAAGCACAGTAGCACTAAAATAGTGACACACAGGCCCTTGTTTGCCCTAGCAATGTATAAATGTACTGTTGGGAAGGAGCTTTCAGTCACAGCAAGCAGGTACCCACAAGCACTGAGACTAAAAAGAGCAGCTTTCATGCAGAGGAGAGGGAACTCTCTTGGGGTACTGCCAAAAATGGCTCTTCTCACACCGTTTTCACATCATGACTGAGCCCACAGCTGCTGTTCTGAGCACCTGAGGAGTGGGACCAGGGTGCTGTCAGCTCTGGATATCTGGGTGAGCTGCCCCTGAGCATGGCTTTCCCTCCCATCTCCTGCAGGTTTAAGGACACCTTTGTGAATGTTGTGGGACACCGAACTGCTGAACGCTCCCTCCAGCTGGGCTCCCTCCACCCTGCACCTGAGGCCCATGAGTTGGGCCTCGTGGATGAGCTGGTGCCAGAGGAGAAGCTTTTGGAGAAGGCTGCAGCTGTCATGGCACAGTGGCTGGCCCTTCCTGGTAACCTTGGGCAGAAGCAGAGGGGACCTGGTCTGAGTGGGAAGCGCAGGTGCCAGGGCTGGTGCCTGGGAGCTCTGTAACAGTTTCCATTAAAAGGGGAGGTTTGCATGGCTGGGAGGTAGGAAAGCTCATCCCAGCGGTCCCAGTAGCCCTGGGCTAACAGAGAGGGACACTGTGCTAACGTTCAGGGCACGTGGCTCCAGCTCAGCTCATCCTGCCAGCTCTGCTGAGTCAGTCTGGAGGTGTCTGAGCTCCACAGACAAACAATCTCTGTCAGTGGAGGTGTTAGCCCAGGAAAGCTGCCGTGGAGCTGAGTGAACAGACTGGGTGAGAGCTCCTGGGTGGCTGCCAGGCTGCTTTTGTGGTCTGAATCAACTCTTGGCACTCTGGAAGGCAGTGATGGGGGTGTGGATGAGGCAGACAGCACAGGCATCGTATGTTTAGGCTGCTCTGTGACTGCAGCACAAGGTTCCTGGGCTGGGAGAGGGCTCTCCACAGATCCAAGCTGTCCCAGTTCATGTCTGTCTCCTCCCTGCTGTCCTGGTATTAGAGTGACCCCTCACCCCCCAGACAGGGGAGCATGTCTCAGCTGTGCTCTCCCCTGACTTCAGGAGGTCCTGTGCAGATCCTTCCCCTAAATCAGAACTGTCTGGGTGGAGGTGGCTTCAGCACCCGGGTGCCAGAGCAATTCAGGATTCCCAGTGTGTGGCTGGAGGGGTCAGTCCTCATTTCATTGTCACTAAGTGCACGAGTAAAACATCTGTGCAGCAGGTGTGCTGCCACATCACTGCACCTGGCTCTGTGAGGGGGTGAGCAGATGTGTGCTCGAGGCCTCAGTCAGCTCCCCCAGCCCCTGCTGCTCCAGCAGCATCCACATATCCATGTGGAATGGCACAGGCTCAGGGATGAGCTCGAGGGAAATCTTGCTGGCTTTTGTACAGCGTGGTTGGCAGGAGCAGACTTCAGCGATTGAAGGGATTGGTTCAGGGGAGCTTAGAGCCACAGCAGTTTCAAATAAGAAGGAATTTTGTTTGGTTACTGGTGTGTATTGGAGGTGGATATTGGGCTCTGGAGGGCACAGAGAGAAGGTGGTACACAACTTTGTGCTGTCTTTGCCAGTAGATCAGTCATTTCCCCGCTGAGCAGTACAGCCATAATTTAT
Organism: Aegithalos caudatus; assembly: GCA_013389925.1. Lineage (NCBI taxonomy): Eukaryota > Metazoa > Chordata > Aves > Passeriformes > Aegithalidae > Aegithalos > Aegithalos caudatus. Next base: position 1,793,192 of record WEIU01017749.1, read on the forward strand.
TGTATGAGAATTTATCCAGTTCAGCTCCCAGCTGCTGGGTTTTCCTTACCCCTTTCCCTGCTGCTTTCGAGTGCACTTTGCTGTGTGATCCCTCCCCATTGGACCTGCATTTGGTGGCACTGAGAGCTGGTCAGGGTGAGGACAGGGCACGTTCCTCATCCCTGGTGTCCTCTGCAGACCACGCCCGGCAGCTCACCAAGACCATGATGAGGAAGGCGGTGTTGGACCGCCTGATAGCTCACCGGGAGGAGGACATCAAGAACTTTGTCACCTTCATCTCAAAGGAGTCCATCCAGAAGGCCCTCCGCAAGTACATGGAGATGCTGAAGAAGAGGAAGAGCTGAGGATGCAGCTGTTCCCTGGGAGGTCGAGTCACCCCTGAAACGCTGCAGTGGCTGTTGGTGTCACAGCCCAGCCACCTGCAGTGCCAGCAGTCGGTGATGTGCCACCTGCCCCCAGGGCCGCCCCAGCTGCCCTTCCCTTTGTGCCTGTAGAGTGCCTGACACCACTGCTGCCTTCCCCAAGGGCAGGGAGAGCCCACTCAGCCCCGAGGAATGGCAGGGACAGGCTCTCAGCGTGCTGTGGCCTGAGCCCCACGGTCCCTGGATGTCCTCCCTCCTGTCCAACAGTTAATTGTGAAATGAGGTTTGTCAATAAATTTTCAATGAGGTAGGAGATTGATGCTTTGTTCCATGGCTTGTCTGTGGTCACAGTGTCCTGGCTGGTGGCCTGTCCCCAGGCTCTGGTTCATGGTGGGCTGGAGGGTCTGAGCACAGCCAGCTGCCATCCCTCTCCAGACCGGGAGCAGCCCATGCGTAGGACTTGTGGTTGGGGCTGAGTGGAACACCTTCATGGGATTGGTGGTGGGAGCTGGAGCTGGATCCTGGTCTGTGGCTGCAGGAGGAGCTCAGGCTGCCAGCTTCACCTCGACTGGGTAGTGGTCACTGACTGCCAGGGCCTGGAGGAGGGCAAGAGGTGGGAGATGTCCAGTGAGCCGCTCACCCCTCATTTGCTGCTGGGGCTGGCAGGGCAGACAATTGCCCTGCCAGGACCTTCTGCCTGCTGGAGGGGTCACACTGTCTCCAGTCCCAAGACATTTGACACACAAGGCTCCAGTTTTGGCATCTTCCATGGAGAGGGTGGGCACTGGCAGAGGGCCACCTGCCCTCTAAGCTCCCATGTTTCATCTGGGGGATCTGTACCAGTTATGGGTGGCTGAAGGTTGGCTTGGGTTACCCCATACCTTTAGTCCTGACCATGGAAGAGCATAAAAAACCCTGTGCACCTCTTCTCTTCCCAAAAGGGACAGGCAGTAACCCCAAATCCCCTGTCCTGTTTCCACTCTTGGGTCCCTTGTCACCCTGAGCCCCTCGAACAGACAAGGGCAGCCCTGCAGCCTGGGTCAGCTCAGCTTTGGTGCCTGCTAGAGCCCCAAATGTGTGATCCTGGCTCACCTCCTCCTGGTCCAACTGGAAAGCACGCTGGAAATTGTAGATACCAGCTGAGTTCGACACAATGCTTCTCTTCAGCTTGCTACCACACACCACGATCCTGCAGGGGAGATGTGGGTGGGTGCCACTCCTGCCCCTGCTGGCAGTGCAGGGCAGGCAGGGGGTGCCAGGGAGGGGACAGTGGTCGGTGGTGGCAGCTCTCACCTGTCATAGGCACAGTCTGACCTGCCCACGGTGGTGTCGGCGCTGTCGGGGATCAGCCACTTGAAGATGTCGCTGGAGCGCAGGCGGATGGATGGCCAGTCGCTCGGCTGGACGTAGGAGCAGGCGGCGTTGAAGTCCCCCAGGAACATCATGTTCTGCAGAGGAGATGGCAGGCTCGTGATGTGGGTGAGGGGCTGTTCCTGCCACCAGCCCTGCCTGTCACAGGGCAGGTCCCACCCCACCGCTCCTGCACCGCGGTTCTCGCCTTGAAGCTGGGTCCCAGTGCGGGTCAAACAGGCCCTGGGATCAGTGCCCAACCTCAGTGCCCCCCAGTGCAGGTGACACTCACATCAGTGCCCCACTTGTTGATGATGGCCAGGTAGACATCGTAGAGTGCATCAATCTCAGCGACAGCATCGTGTGGGGCTGAGTGCAAGGGCACCAGCACAAACTCCTTCACCTCTGCCAGGGGAGAGGGATGTCAGCCCCACGGCCACCCCGTGCCACAACCCATGGCCACTTGTTCCCTCACTTACTGGTGCTGGGTGCCGAGACCCTCAGGATGAATGGCTCCCGGCTGAAGACATCCTGTGGGTCCTCATATTGGTAGGTGTCCACCACAGACACAACATCTGTTCTGTGAGAACAAAAGGATGCTCACCGTGGGACTTGGCACAGCCCCTGTGTCCCCTCTGTGGTGCTGGTGGCCCTGCAGTGCCATGGCACAGGCAGCAGCACTGCCAGCCCCATTACCTGTAGATAAACAGGTACATCTCCTTGTAGTTCTCCCGTCCCAGGGGGCCACTGATCTCGTAGTCGTATGGGGATGTGGATGCGCTGCAGAGACACAAAGGCAGGACAGTGACCTGGCTGGGACCATCCTGGCTTTGGCATGTCCAGGAGCTGGGTGGCCCCAGGGTTTGCACCAGCTGGTCCTGCTCTACAGTCCCCATGGGTCACTGTGCTCTGGTTGTGGGGTGACATGAGGTATAGCAGCTCTGAGGCCCCCAAGTGCCTCTCCCCCACGTGGCTCCTTGGGTGCAGCATGACACAGGGCAGCTCCTGCCACCCTTTCTCTGCAGGGACATTCCTCACCTTCATTTGCAGCAGAGCTAAATTAGGTCAGTGAGCAGCCTGGGGCTCTGCAGCACTCAGCGTCACCCTCCCTGCCCTGGCTGCTTTGTGGCCGTGCTGGAGGGGACAGGGAAGGGGCGAGGACATGGGCTGGGCACGCCTGCTCAGGAGCACCAGCTGCCTTTCCACACGGCAGCAATGGGTTCTGCATGGTCCTGAGCTGTGTCCTTTCCCAGAACAGGGTCAGCACCCAGCTGGTGGAGGGGCTGCCACTGCTGTCGTCAGCTTTAGCCCACCCCAGCAGCCTCTTTTCCTCCTAGGGTGCCAGAACCACTCCCCTCACAGCATCATCCGCTGCTGAGTCCATCCTGGGGTCCCCCTGCTGCCCACAGTGTCTTGGGGCGCAAGGTCTGCCTGTCCCTTCCTCCCCTTCTCTTGCTTCTGCCCTGTCCTGTTGGATTTTGGAGACAGAGCTTGCCAGAGCTGTAGTTCCTTTCCATCCTGCATGCTCTGGTGAGCTTACAGCTTTCAGAAGGGATTTCTGTCACTTTTATCCCCATTCCCTTCACTGGGTTATTCCCAGTGTTGTTTTCAGTGCCTCCTCCTTGCCCCAGCACATTTCTCCTATTCTTCTTTCCAAATAAACCCTCTGTTGACGACAACTTTTTTTTTTTTTTCTCTCCTCTTACTGGTCAGGCAGCTTGGCTTTCCCTGCAGGTGCTGCCCTCCCAGTGCCAGCCCCTCTGGTACCTGTTGAGCTGCTCCATGAGCTCGGTGACGGCGCTGAGGTCGGAGTCGCGCACCTCCTGCACCAGCACCACATCGTAGCGGCTCAGGACCTGCCAGCCAGGAGGGACAGCTCAGGGCCAGTCTCCCTCCCATCTCCCAGCCAGGCACATGGTTCTGGCTTCAGCACCACGGGGACATGCACGTCCCTTGGTGCCAGGGCAGATGTCCCCAGGGAGGGCTCAGGGGGACTGTGGGTTGTGCCTGACACCCCAGCCCATCCGCCCAGGCCATCCCAGCACTGCGATGCCATCCCATCCTCAGCCACATCCCCAAGTCTGGCACGGGAGCCGTGCTGGGGTCTGTCCTGTCCCATCCCCACGGTGCGCTGGCTGCACTCACGTTGATGATGATCTCTGCCACCTCCTTGTTGGACATCTTGGTGTCACCGAAGGCCTGGATGTTGAAGGCACCGATGCGCAGGTTGGCAGTGGCTGGGCACAGGAGAGCCACAGCCAGCAGGGACAATGCCAGTGTCACAGTCCCCATTCTTCCAGGATTGATGCTGGGTCACAGGGATGCAGGGATGGGAGATGAACTCGGAACACTATTTTGGATTTGGGGTAGAGGAAAAAAAATGTAGATCCTTCCAAAATCCTGGTGTGTGACAGTGTGTCATGGTTGGCATTGCCCAGAGCAGGCTGCAGAGCTGGTGTGGGCAGTCTGCCAGCTCACCAGTCCCAGAAGAAGAAAAATCCTGTCCCACTGCTGTGAGTCTGCCTCTTCCAGCTCCAGGGATCACCCAGCTCCACTCCCCCACCAGGACATCTTCACTGCCCACCAGCCCCATCCACCGCTGCCAGCATTCCAGGCACCCCAGGCTGTTCCACATCCTTAAAACTTCACCACAGCCCCCACTGCTGGGCTAAGGAGCAGCTCCTTTATCCCAACTCATCCCAGTTCATCCCAGTCCTACCTGGCTGGCAGCAGAAGGCGCTGAGCCTGGATCTGTCCTTACCTTGCTGAGCGTGCAGCACCTCTGCCCTCCCGGCAGCAGGATGGGCGGCTTTATTCCCAGCGGAGGTGCCGGCAAAGCAGGATGAGTCGGACACCCCCGTGGGGGTTTTGGCATAACTTCGAGCTCCTTCCCACATTGGGAAACCAAAAATCCCACAGGGCGACAGGGTGGGGCCAGCCCAGCCATCCCTGTGCTGACACAGCAAAGGACAGACAGGGAGACTGGGAAATGCTGGGGCATCCCTGTGTGACTGGATGGGTATGTGGGATTTGGGGGGCTGCCACCTGGGGTGGCACCTGGATCACAGAGGGGGCTTGGTGGCCAGGCAGGAGGTGAAGGGCGCTGGCCCTTCACCTGGTAATTAGAGGGAAGATGGTGTAATTAGAGGGAAGAGAAGGAAATGGCCGGTGTTTGGGTCAGGCAGGTGAGCACCACCAGCCACGGCAAGAAGCGATGGCTGCGAACCCCTGCAGCAGCCCCAGTGTCACCCAGAACAGCCCCACTGGTGACCAAAGTAGCCCAGGGGGGTGGCATTCCCCATGCCAGTCCACGGCATTGCCATGGCCCATGGCATCACCCCAGGATGACAAAGGAGCAGACGGCTCTGACAGCTGCTCGTGCCAGGACTTGCTGGCCTCTCATGTGCAGCACCAGGTTTTGTAATCTCCCACCCAGTCTCGGGATGAGTCCTGTGTCCCTGGGTGCTGTGTCGGCACCGAAACCCCCTGGGCAGCACCGAGCCCCCTGGGAACTGACTCACGTCCTCCCCGCACCCTCCCTGTCAGTGCCTGTCAGCAGCCTCGCCGCCAGGCAGGCTCCATCAGGATGTGAGCATCCTGGAAGAGCATCCTGCACCCTGGAAAGCCTGGAGCCCCCCAGCCCCTTCCCTGAGTCCTGGCTTTTGCCATCATCAGCTGAGAGGGAAGCAGTGCTCGCTACCCCATGGATCCAGGTCTCTTGATGGTAGGAGGATCCCCAACCCTGGGGACCTCCCTGGCTCTTTGGCAGGGGGCTGAGGGGCTGGGGTGCCAGGAGCTGCTGTGGAGACTGAAGGGACCTCCCTTCCAGAGCTGCAGAGGCAGGAAAAGGCTCATTTTTAATGGAAGCAGAAAGCATAACACTTCCACAAGAGCCCAAGAATTCCTTGCAGAAACAGTTGAGAGCTTGGCTGGTGCCAGTGGCACATGGGGTCCCACGAGGGATGTGTGCTGAGGTGTCCTGGTAGCCACTGGTGCAGGGACAGGCTCACTGGGCTTTCAGGGTCACCTCCACTGGGAAATGGTCACTGACAGCCAAAGCCTGCGTGTGAGGGAGAGTAGAGTCACCCTGACCACAGTCAATTCATAAACCCTGAGCTCATCTGGACCCACTGCCACTGTCATGGCTGGCTGGGACCTCAACACCCCATTCCAATCCCCAAGATTTAGACCACACCCCAAAATGCTCAATCTGCAGGGTTCATTCGGTACAACAGCTGGGGCCAGGCCACCCTTAGGTGCACCCTTGGGAACAGGGAGCCCTCCCACACTCCCAGGAGCTATGGTGGGGCAGATCCCAATGCCAATGGACTCCTGCCCCACCCAGCCCCTCACTCACATCCTTGAGCTGCAGGTGGAATTTCTTCTCAAAGTTGTTGACGGTGGCGGAGCCAGGCTCGATGTCTTGGCGCAGGGCGGTGCCGCAGGCGACGATGCTGCCAAGGCATCACGGGGGTGTCAGTGCCCCTCAGCCCTCCCCTGCCAGCCCCTGCCAGCCCTGCCAGCCCCTGCCAGCCCTGCCACGGCTCCCACCGGTCATAGGCGCAGTCGGTGGTGTCGGCCACGGTGGTGTCGGCGCTGTCGGGGATGAGCCACTCGCAGGCGCTGAGGGAGCGCAGGCGGATGGACGCCCACTGCGAGCTGGTCACGTAGGAGCAGTCAGCGTTGAAATCGCCCAGGAAGATGATGTCCTGCAGGGCACAGCACTGTGTCCCTGCCCACGCACCTTACAGGGCAGCGAGGGCACCCTAGAATCTTAAGGGGTGGCTACAAACCCTCCTGAGGTGACCCAGGGTGCAGAAACACTGTTGTACCCCAGTAATAGCAGGAGGGCCATCCAGCAGCTCCCTGCCTGGAGACTGCTGCTACCCTGCTCTGATGGGTACTAGAGGCCTCCCGTGGGACATGTTCGTCCCACCTGCCCACCTGGCTGCCCTGGGGAGCAGCCAAGTTCCCCAAGGCTGCTTACCTTAGTCCCCCACTTGTTGATGACATCGGTGTAGACATCGTAGAGTGCATCGATCTCCTGTGCTGCATGGCTGGGCTCAGAATGCAGAGGCACCAACACAAACTCCTGTACCTCTGCAGGACAGCTCACCATCAGCCCCTGGCTTGGGTGCAGCCCTGAGCAGGGAATGGGAACCCCAGGAAACCACCCCAGGCCAAGCCCCAGCTACTGGCCAGGAAAAGCAGTTGGAGGGAAAGGGTGTGTTGAGTTTGGTGCTCTGCCTGTCTCTCAGACTGGAAATTCCAGTGGGGAGCTGCATGCCTTTGTGCATTGTTTGGGGTTTGCAGCTTGTTTTCCATTAGCGTCTCCAAGCCAATATGGTTTTGGGCAGATGGGATAGAGTGTGTGCCCTGAGGAGGTTCTCAGGAGGTGGAGGTGATGGCGTGGAGCAGGCAGTGGAACAAAGTGGGAAATGGGACATGATGGGAGATAAAAGGGATGGGGGATGGCAGGTGGTAGATGGTGCATAATGGGAGATGGCACCCAGCCAGAGGAAGCAGATGGTGGGATATGGTACAAGATATGGTAGCACATCATGGGATGTAGGACACGATGGGAAGCAGCTGGAGATGTGAGATGGCACACAGCTGGAGAGAGCTCGTGGTGGGAGATGACCAGGTGATGGGAGGTGATTGGTAGGAGATGGCACATGGTGGACAGCAGGCATTGCTGGCCCTGCTGGGCAGGGACATAGCATCCCTGAGCATCCATGGGTGGGACCCTGGTGGAGGCCTGCAACCCCCCTGTGTTTGGCAGGCACAGATGTGGGCTCAGCCCTGCATGGAGGGGACCCCGTGCCAGGTCTGGGCAACGTCGGCTCTGCTCACGTGTGGTGGGTGAGGAGAACTTCACAATGAAGGGCTCCCTGCTGAAGGTATCAGTCCCACATTCTTCACAGCCATCATCGTAGTAGTAGCTTCCCAGCACAGACACCATGTCTGACCTGACGGAGGAGAGCAGGGCAGCCCCCAGCACTGCTCCTGGCACAGCCAGGGCCCCCAGAGGTACCCAGCCCTTTGGGGGCTGCTGGAGAGGGCAGCAGTGATGCCTGGCAGCATTCCTTACCTGTAGATGAAGAGGTACTGCTCCTTGTAGCTGGTCCGACCCAGGGGGATGCTGACCAAAGAGCTGTACGGGTGCCTCGCAGCACTGGGAGCCAGCAGTGGAGAGGGTGAGAGGAGGCTCCTGGTGCTTCCCAGCATCCATCAGGCTCTCTCCAGCTGAGCCAGAGGTGCCCTGGCATGGCTGGAGTCCATCCCAGGATCCCCTCTGCAGTCACTCCCACAGCAAGCCCTTGGGGTCACCTGTTGAGCTGGTCCATGAGGTCATTGACAGCACTCAGGTCGGCATCCCGCACCTCCTGCACCAGAACGATGTCGTACTCCGACAGGATCTGGGGGGACAAGCCCAGAGCTGCTCTTCCCTGGCCAGGAGCTGCTCTAGGGAGCACCCCTGGCTGCCTGTTCTGGGCTGCAAAGGCTCCAGGCTGGCAGTGGGAGGGCAGCAGGGACCTCAGGGCCAGGGAGGGGACTCCTGCCTTGGAGGGGCCCTGTCTGTCCACCACCCACCTACAGCAGCTGCTCCAAGGGAGGAACCTGGGCAGCATCAAATGTCACCCAGCCCTGGATGGGGACCAGCAAGAGTGGAGATGGCATAAGGGGAGATGGTGATAGGGGAAGAGCAGATGGGTGGGTAAATGAAGGCTTGGACCGATGGATGGATGGATGCAGGGATGGATGGATGCAGGGATGGATGGATGGATGGATGGATGGATGGATGGATGGATGGATGGATGGATGGAGGAATGGATGAAAGAATTAAAGGATGGATGAAAGGATGGATAAAGATGTGTATGAAAGGAGGCATAGTTGGATGGACAGGTGGTTGGTAGGGTGGAGGGATGGAGGCATAGATGTTGCATGAGATGTGGACAGGTGGATTGGTCATGCATGGGTGTGTGGATGGACACTTGGGTGGATGGATGGATGGATGGATGGATGGATGGATGGATGGATGGATGGAGCAATGGAGGGATGGATGGAGGGATGGAGGAAGCAGGTATCCCACTGCCCAAGCTGGCTGCATCCCCAAGAGCAGAGCATGCCCAGGCCTCTCCTCTCCCCCACTCACAGAGAGGATGATATTTGCCACGGTCTGGTTGGACATCTTGGCATCCCCAAACGCTTTGATGTTGAAGGCACCGACCTTCAGTGTGGTGGCCACGTGCAGCAGCAGAGCTGTCACCAGCAGCGACAGCACCAGCCTCGAGGCTGCCATCCTGTGCAGAGGTGCAGCAGGGGGTCAGCCCTCCCGGCTGGGAGAGGGATTTGGGATAAACAGGGATGAGCCGGGTATTCCTGCTGGCCATACTGGTCTCACTGGGAGGATTCTGTTTCCTGGTGAACCACCAGGATGCAGGGATTGTACACCTCTGTTGCATGGGCTGTCACCCTACCTGTCCCTCCTGGAAGGAGGCCAGATCACTCACAAGGCTGAAGCGGAAAATTCCCTGGCAAACAATAAATGCCATTTCATGGTGACACAGAACAGTCACTTCCTCATTCCCTATGAGGAAGAGCTCAGTCTGGACACCTCTTCTGGCCTGGGATTGGTGGCAGTGGCCGGGGACCTCAAAATCCCTTCGCTTGTGCCCCTCCCACCTTTCCCTGGATCAGTGCTAGAGACCCCAAAGACCCTACAGCAGCTGTGCTGCTACAGAGCAAGGGATGGATCCTCTGTGACACCCCTCCCCACCTTCCTCACTGCCTGGAGCATCCTCACCTGGGGTAACCTGCCCCTCCTCCCCTGCCCCCCATCCCCCCGCAGTGCCCCTGCCCCATCCTCACCTAGGCTGGCTTCCTCAGGACCCTCTGCAAGGGCAGTGCTGCAGCTCCCACCCACAGGGGAAGGCATTTGGGAAATATTTCCCGTGGCACTCAGCTGCCTGGGGTAATATTTCACCAGCGTGTGGGATCTGAGCCCTGAGCCCTGCCCAAGGCTGGGCTCCTGAATGCCTGAACTCACCCAGAGCCCAATAAACGGGCTGAGAGGACGGGCAAATGCTCATCCTTTGGCACATCAGATCTCAGCCTGAGGAAGGGTTTGCTGGCCCCAGGAAATCACTTTTCTTTCTGGGGCAGCTGCTCTACTTAAATCCTCAATTTTCCCACTTGCACTCTTGCTGCAAACTTCCCACCACAGTCCCTTCAGTTTATCCCACAGCCGTTTGGCAATGCCGTGATTTGGTCATGCCAAAAAATGCCCAAAGCCCCATAAATCCTCCCCACTCCTGGAGAGCACAGCAGCCCCTGAACCTCCCAGGCAGAGGCACCTACAAGGGGCATATTCATCCCTGAGCTGCTCCCAGGTTTGGCCCAGCAGAGCATTGTGGTAAAATTGAGCTGGAGGAGGTGACGCTGTCAAGGGGAGCTCCTGGAGGGTGTGGGACAAGAGGGGAGCAGGACCTACCTTTGATGTCGTCCAAGGGCTCTGGAAGGGGAAGGATTTGCACCTGCATTTATGGAGAAGGACACTCTCTCCTTGCCAGGTGGTTGCCCAGCCAAGGATCATGTGAGGCCGCAGGCTCCATATGGCATTTTTCACGGAAGCAAAGGTCTGCCCAGTGAAAAAAGAACCCTTTCAACCTCTGCCAATGCTTCCCATCACAGGTAAGGCCGAGAAGGGATTAAAATGCCAACAAGAGCTCTGCAGGGTGAAATGAATCCCAGAGACCGTCTGTGGGGATCAGCAGCTTCCCAATACGTGGCACAGGCAGCTCTCACTCATCACCAGATACAAATCATCTTAAAAAGTGTTTATTTCACCAACACAAATCATTCCCATCCAGCACCCCACATTTCCAACAAGCTGTGAGTGTGCTGGGGCCCGCAGGTGCCATCCCAGTGTGGTCTTTGGGTGCGAAACCAAAAGTCCCCCCAAAATGACAAATCCCTGCCATGGTGCCCATCCCCAGACCCTCTCCAGGAGGTCACCTGGCTCAGACCCCGTCCCTGGGAGGGCCATGCAGTGCTGGGGGTGGCAGCCCTGCACCCCACCCACTCCCAGAGCTCCCACAGCCCTGTCCCTGCGGCCTTGGCTGATGCCCGGGCGCTCCAAAGGCAGCTGCCGTGTTTCCCAGGAGAGCCCCTGCAGTGTGCAGTGATCCTTAGGGGGCTGGGCCCTCCCCTGGAGAAGGGGTGCTCCCCACAGCGGGATCAGGGCTGGGACTAGACCCCCCAAAAGGTTCCCCAGGTTGGACCCAGGGGCAGGTTTCCCCAGCCAAGACCCTCCATGGTCAATCCCTCTTCAGGCCAGGAACCCCCCAGGGACCAGACCCAGGACCAAGACCCTCCTGAGCCAAGGACCCCAGATCCTGTCTCACCCAGGCTAAGACCCCCTCAGGACGGAGTCCCACGACTTAACACCACTCTGAACCAAGACCCCACAAAGACCAGACCCCTTTCGTGCCAAGACCCCCAAGCTGGACCACCCTCAGGGCCAATACTGCCCCCAGGGCTAAGCCCCAGGGCCAAGACCCCCCAGGGGCAGTTCTCTCCCAAGTCAAGAGCCCCTGTGTCAGCCCAAGGACCAGCCCCCAGGGCCCGATATCCCCCCACATCCAGACCCCTCCAGGCTGAGACCCCTTAACTCAACCCTAGCACCAGCCCCCAGGACCAAGATCACTCCAGGACCAAGACCCCCTCAGGGCCAAGCTCCTCCCGACCCCCTCAGGGCCAGACTCCTCCCGACCCCCTCAGGACAAGCTCCCC
>WEIU01017749.1:1804764-1834414 GCA_013389925.1 Aegithalos caudatus
CGGGACCGGGACCGGACCGGGGCCATGAGCGACATCCGGCACTCGCTGCTGCGGCGGGACGCGCTGAGCGCCGCCAAGGAGGTGCTGTACCACCTGGACATCTACTTCAGCAGCCAGCTGCAGAACGCGCCGCTGCCGCTGGTGGACAAGGGCCCCACCGATCTGCTCGAGGAGTTCCTGTTCCAGGTCCCCAAGGAGCGCAGCGCGCCGCCCAAGGTGCGCCGGGGACACCCCGGGCCGGGCGCGGGGGACACGGTCCCGGCGAGTGGGGATGGAGGGCAGGCCCCAGGAGCTCAGGACAGCATCCCTGCTGGAGGCTGAGGGCTTAGGTGGGCAGGATTGGGTCCCTGAGCTCTGCTGCTAGAGAGTGAGACCCCAGGACAACAGCACGGGATCCCTGGGGTGCTGGTGACAGGGTTTTTTTTGGCAGGGAGGGGGCTGCTGGCAATCCCTGATGGATTGGCCAGGGTTCAGGGCCCCGAGGAGGTGTGGTGGACCTCGAGGCGCTGGGGACTGCCCACAGCCCCCAGTGCTGCAGCTGGGCCCCACCAGGGTTTTTTGGGGCTCAGAGAGAACCACAGCTGCTGGTGGCTATTGGGGTGCATGGCCCTGCAGCCCTGAGTGCTGCTGAGTGCAGCTCTTCCCCCCAGCTGCCCAGCAGGGTCCTCAGTTATTTGCAGAGGGAGGAAATATTTCCTCCCCCAGCAATGTCAGTCTCGTCTCTCAGTTGGTGGGCAGCACTTGCAGGTGCAGCAAGCACCAGCCTTGGGTATCCAGGTGTTCAAATGAAACCTGGAGCTTTCCAGTGTCACCAGATAAGTGCAGTGGTGGTTCAAGAAGCTTGAACTCTGTGTGTTGTGCATAAAGATGAGTCCCTCAGCCCAAAGGGAAGCTCTGAGCCTTTACTATTCCTGTCTTTTCCCTTGTTTTGTGGCCCTTCAAGAGGTTCAATGTATTTTACAGTTTTGCTTTTGTTTTCTTGCAGAGACTGACCCCACTTCAGGAGCTGCAGCTCCTCGAGATCATGTGCAATTATTTCCAAGAGCAGACCAAGGATTCAGTCCGGCAGGTCATCTTCTCCTCTCTCTTCAGCCCCCAGGGGAACAAAGCAGATGACAGCAGGATGGCTCTGCTGGGGAAGCTGGTTTCCATGGCAGTGGCTGTCTGCAGGGTTCCTGTGCTGGAGTGTGCTGCCTTCTGGCTGCAGGTACAGCTCCTGTGCAGGCAGGGCTGGCTGGGGAGGGCTCAGGGTGGGCACAGTGACCTGGGGCACAGCTGGTCACAGTCCCTGTCCTCCCTGGCAGTTTCTGCTGCCCCCATGTCTGTGCTCATGTCCATTCCTGTGTTCTGGCATCAGGGAGAGCTTTGCCAATCCATTAATGAGCTGCACTGGAAGAAAAAAGTTGTTTGGGTGGTTTTTTTTAGTGTCAGTGAAAGTTTCAATAATCCCCCCAAGCCTGCACATTGAAAAGGCTCAGTGGAGGGTTTGACCAAACCTTGGCAGTTATGGTCACGGTGCCTGAAGAAGCTGACTCTGGAGTTTGGGAAATAAACCCTTCCTGAAGTGCAGGTTTGTGTGTGGAGAGGCACAAAATACCTGTGTCTGTCTTCTATGGGTGCAGTAGGTTGGGGATCTCCTCTGTCTTCCCCTTTCCCACTGAGGTTCCCCACTGTGGGCTTTGGGAAGTGCCCCTTTGTTCCTGCTGGGGATGTGCAGGAATCACAGCTGGCACAGGGGCAGGAGCAGGGAGGCTGTGCTGGGAGGGAGGGTGGGAGCAGGCACCAGCACTGTGTCCTTGGGCTCCCTTTTCTCCCACATGGTGAGCCTTTGGGAGGGCAGGATGGGACATAACCTGGACAGCAGGAGAAGGTGTATTTTTATTTCAGGTGGCAGCTTTAGGTTACATGAGGATTCCACAGAATATTTTCCACATTAAAAATATCAGGCATGGCAGCTGAACCAGTTGAACTACAGACCTGTGTTAGAATCTTGGAATCACAGAATGGTTTGTGGTGGAAATGACCTTAAAGTTCATCCCATTCCACCCCCTGCCATGGGCAGGGACGCCTTCCAGTATCCCAGGTTGCTCCAAGCCCTGTCCATTGTGGCCTTGGACACTTCCAGGCCAGGCTGGAGAAGCCACAGCTTCTCTGGGCAACTTCTCTTGGGGCCTCACTGCCCTCACAGGGAAGAAACGTTGCTGAAATAGTAAAAAAAAAAAATCTCTAAGTCAAAATACTGATCTAAAAGGTTTCAATTTTAAGCCACAGATACCATAAACTGAAAACATCACCATCTATTTTAATATTGCAATACAGTGACTATTTCGGTGAGCGTGGGTGTTTGATGTGCTGAGAGCCCCCACAGTGCCTGTGGGGAAGGGGGGCTGAGCCCTTGGGGGCTGTGGCAGCTGTGAGCTGGTGTCCCCCTGTCCCTGCAGAGGACCCCAGCTGTGTTCTGTGTGAGGCTGGCCCGAGCCCTGGTGGATGATTACTGCAACCTGGTGCCAGGCTCCATCCAGACCCTGAGGCAGATCTTCACTGCCAGCCCTCGCTTCTGCTGCCAGTTCATTACATCAGTCACTGCTCTCTACGACCTCTCTTCAGGTAAGTCTTCCAGATGTGTCTTTTCAAGTCAGAGCTGCAGCACCCTGAATTAACTGTTGCAAGAGATTTAACTGCTGGAATCCTGAAGAGGTGTTACCGTGTAATTAGTGCCAGAAGCGGCTCAGGGGTGTGGCTGTTGCCTCATCTGGCGCTGGGGTGAGAATAAAAATAACCTCTTTGTGGCTGACATAGAATTCCAGCCTGGTTTGGGCTGGAATGGACCCTAAAGCTCATCCTGTTCCACCCCCTGCCCGGGGCAGGGACACCTTCCACTATCCCAGCTTGCTCCAAGCCCTGTCCAGCCTGGCCTTGGACCTTTCCAGGGATTTGGAGGCCACAGGCTCTCTGGGAAACAAGGGAGAGTCCTTGCTGGAGAAGCAGCCAGGAAGATCTGACACAAAGGGTGTTGTCCCCACAGAGGGCAGAGGACATGGGACCTTGTTGGCTGAGCAGCTCTGGGAGTGAAAGTTGATCTGTCTGAGACTCGGGGCTGCCTGTCAGTCTGATCCCTTCCCAAAGGGGAGAAACAAATTCTGAGTGTTGGCAAGCTGGAGCAGGATTTCTGTGGAGCTGTGGAGAGAATCAACAACGTAACTCCAGAGCACTCCTCAGCTGTGTGTGTGACCTGCCAGTGCTCCAGCCTTCTCAGGTTGTTCCTCAGACACTGGTAGGTGTCTAAAATGAGATGGATTTAGCTCTACTCAGCCACAGAAAGCTCATGGTAGACAGAGAACAGCCACACACTAAATACCAGCACCTCCTGTAATCCAGAGAAGCAAATGCTGTTATTGATAAAGGAAATGCTTCACACACACTTCTCCAGATAAACAGCTTGGCATCACTGGGAGTGAAGGAGAGGTTCAGGCTTAGCCTTTATGTTGTTTTTATAAAGTACTTGGTAGAGCTCAGAGCATATTTTATATCCCATCATCATGCCAGATGACACGTAAAAAAGGAATTAACTTGAATCATAGGAAGTAATTTTTTTATTCCTTAGTTTATTGGAGATGTTTTTGGTGACACAAGAGGAGGGAGCTTGCTCTTCCAATCCAGCATTCCCACTGTGGCAGGATGATGTGTCAGGATCTCTCTTGTCTGTAGTCAAGTTCATGACCATCTTTCACTTCTCACCTGAAGCTTTACATAATCTCATAATCCTTTACCTGTCATGTGATTGTGTTGTTGCATTGTGTTTTTCCACAAGACATGTTTGTTTAGGTAAGTATTAAAAGAAATTACTTAAATTATTGGCACTTCCTTCTCTTCACCCAACAAGTTTTTCCTATTTCCTTTGCCCATTGTACTCCCTGTGGCAAGGGATAAATGGAGACTGAAATTAGGGAAAAAATGAGGGGATGATAGCTGGCAGAAGAAAATGACAAAAGCAGCTTTGGTGGGAAAGGGAATAAATATCAATGTTTGGTAGTGTCTTCAGAAAAGGTGGGGAAGGTGAAGGTGACAGGAACACAGCTGTGTCCTCCCTGGAACAAACTGCCTTTGGGGAAAACAGCAGAATTGGGGAGGTCCTGCAGTCGTAACTGGGACAGTGTAGGATGTGTGTGTGTGTGAGACTAATTAGAGCCTGGATTGAAGTCCTGTGCTTCAGTGCAAGGCTCAGCTCCCCCAGCACTAACCTCCCTCTCTCCAGATGACCTCATCCCCCCCTCGGATCTGCTGGAGCTGATCGTCTCCTGGATCTTTGAGGACCCTCGCTTGATCCTCATCACCTTCCTGAACACTCCCATTGCAGCCAACCTGCCCATGGGCTTCCTGGAGCTCACCCCCCTGACAGGCCTGATCCGCTGGTGTGTCAAGGCTCCCCTGGCCTACAAGAGGAAGAAGAAAGCCTCTCTCTCCAATGGACACGCTCCCAACAAAATCACCAAGGACTCGGCTTCAGGAGAAGACAGGGATTGCCACCAGCTGTATTCCAAGCTGCACCTGAGTGTCCTGCAGGTTCTTATGATGCTCCAGGGGCATTTAACAGAGAAAAACCTTTATGGGCGCCTGGGGCTGGTTCCCTTTGACCACGTGGTTCCCCTGGTGGAGGACATCAACAGACTGTCTGATGAACTCAATCCTCTCAATGCTTCCAAAGAGATTGAACTGGCTCTGGACAGGCTGGCTCAGGCTTTGCAGGTGGCCATGGCATCAGGAGCTCTCCTGTGCACCAGAGGTGAGTTGTCTGTGGGGCTGGCAGTGACCTGGCGTGGGATTCTTCTCCTCCAGGGTGCAGAAGCTGTAAAAGGCAGTTTTGGGGTGAAGGGAGTAAAGATCAAAGTGTTCACAGCATAATTAGTAGTTTGCTCCTCTTAGAAAGTGATAGTGCACAAAATAGTTTGGGGAAAATAGCTGGATGGAGAATAGGAAAAGAGAGATCACTGCTGTGGGTGTCAGGCATTGCTTTGCAGAGGGGGGTGATCCACAGCCCTGCACCAGGGGGTTCTGTCTGGGTGTCTGGCATGGGGACACTGTTCCCCTTGGAATTGCCTGTAGCTATTTAAAAACCACTGCTTTTTGTTTAAGTTCTCTGGGTTTGCCTGCTGGAGGAGAGGCCATGAAGCACATAAACCCCTGGGTGGGTGTGCTAGATGAAGAATTTGAAAAGCAAATAATACCTCTTCAAATGAAACTTCAGGGACTTCAGCTCACCTGTAATGAGACCCCATTGCAGTGTGTCCAAAGTCAGTTAAACACACTAAAAAGGGGCTGCTAACGTGGCTTTTGTCTGGCTTTCCTGTCTCCAAAGCCAATTCTTTCCAAAAGACATGCAGGGAGATAAAAGGGAAGGGCAAGGTCAGCCACACAGACTCTCTTCTTGTTATATTCTCCTGAAAATGGGCAATTTTAGGCTATACCAGAAGACTTGGAGCTCTCCAACATTTAGTGCAGACCACAGCTGCAGAGAATGGCCCCTGCCTAAGCAGGGATCTGATGAATTTGTCCTGACTGAACCAGTGCTGCTGGTCAAATTTCAGTGTTCTTCTTCCTAATATTTTATAAAGTAACTCTGAGTGTTTTAAGAACAAGCAGACATCGGAGGGTTTTGATCTGAGGGCTGATTTCAGCTGTTTGTTCTTAGCTGGAACATTCTGAGCTCGTTCTGTGGAAGGTAATTCAGTGTAAGGGGCTGGTGAAATACCAGATACTTTACTGTTTTGGGGTTGTGTTTATCTACAAAGGCAGGAGTTTGTTCTCAAGCTATTCCTGAAAACACTTTATCAATGGGATATGTTGTTAATATTCCTTGGTTCTAGCTATTGTGCTTTAGCAGAAGTTTGGAGATGGTAAAAAAGTGCAATTTCTAGTTGACAGGTTCCAGCAAAAAGAACCCCAACCCATTCTTTACAGTAGCAGTGGTTAAAAAACCCCACACCAACACAAACCAGGTACTGGGCAGGAGGACACCTTGTGCTTCCTGTGTCCCAGTTACTTCTTGTTGATGTATTGGCACTGCACAATCCATCCTAAGGCTTGTCTGTCTTAAATGTCAAACACACAATAAAGGGGCTGCTGGGGAAAGTTGGTGAAATGGAGAAACATTTTCAATCCTAGGAAGGTTTTGGGCCTGAGAGAGGGATTCTGGATCTCTTGCTGATTGATGATGGTGACAGATTCCAGATCATTCAGTCATCAGTAATTATTCAGTAAAATTACTGATTATTCAGTAATCTGACCTTCCTAGAAAGGACAGCAGAGAGGAAAACCACTCTAATTTCTGCTTTATCCTTATTGTTAATCTTGTGTCCTCTTTCAGATGACTTGAGGACTGTGTGCTCCAGGCTACCACATAACAAGTAAGAGATTTTTTGCAGCTTTGTTGGCTTTGATGCATGTTCCAAGACACTCGAGGGCTGCTGAGACAAAATTTCCTCTACAAATCTGTCTTTGTGGAATTTGGCCTTTATTCACATGCACTTAAGCACCACAATGAAGGTGACACAGTGCTGGCTGCTTCTTCCCAGGATTCCTGACAGAAAGGGGCTTCAGTGCTCCCACCTGGAGGTGATCTTGCCCAGGCTGTGTTATAAGGCACAGAAAAGGGAAATGAAATTCCAGCAAGGAACCTGCCCTTAAATTGTCACATCTCTAATTCCCCACTGGTTTTACCTGACTCTAAGCTCAGCTGCTTCTTGTCTTTTTGCAAAAAGAGCAGAGCTTAAAAAAAGGGAGGAAAAGGGAAAAAAAAGTCTTCTGGAAGCTGTAAAGATCACAATTGTGTCACTGTTCTCTTGGCTCTCAGCAGTGCTCTGAGTTGGATGTGAATTGTCCCCAGAGCCACGACAAAAGCCCCTCTAATAACCTCCCTCCTGTCTGAATTTCTTTCCACAGCCTTCTCCAGCTGGTGATTTCAGGCCCAGTGCAGCAGGCGACCCACGGGGCTCTGCCCCCAGGATTTTACCCCCACATCCACACCCCTCCCCTGGGCTACCCCGCGCACCCGGCGCTGCCCGCGCACCCCGCGCTGCCCGCGCACCCCGTGCAGACCTTCATCCCGGGAATGACGTTCCCATACCGGCCCATCCGCTAGCCTGAGCGCCGGCCCGGCTTCCCTCGGCCCGAGGAGGCCTCCCAGACAAGAACCCAACGCCTGGGAGCCACATTTTCCTCTTGGGAGCAAAGCTGAGCCCTGCCCGCAGCGGGGGTGGGACCTGGGGCAGCGCGGGGGCTGCGCGGGTTTGGATGCGGGGTGTGGGGTGTGGGATGAGGGATGCAGATGCTAAGGCAGATCACAGGGACGAAAGGAGGGCATGGGAATAGCCAAGATCAATTCCAAACCTCTGTGCTGTGTGGAAATTGTTTTGCTCCGAGGGTGTGCTATTCTGCAGCAGGGTGAGCCCGGCTGCTCTGGCTGTGGGAGGGCCAGAAGGGAAGGCCTCGTGTGATGTTTTTTTCCAAGCTATTCCACTGCAGCCTGCTTGTTTCTTTGTAAATGTTTGTATCTATAGCTACAGAGTATGTGTACACTGTATATTTTTGGAAGGCAAACGTTTGTTTGGGAAGCACAAAGTAGAGTAAAGCAGCACTTCCTATTAAAGGAAACAATTTAAGAAGCATAAAACAAATCTGCTGCTTTCTTTTTCGAACAATTAGAAGAATTAGATCAGTTTCAAACAACTGGATTATTCTCTTTGCAGTGGTTAGAAGGTCCAACTTGCGAGGCCTGTGCTGGGGTGGGGACAAAGCCCATCTGTGGCTGCAGTGACCCATTGACCTGTACACACCTCAGTCAGTGCTGCTGGAAAACTGGCCGTGAGATCTGGGCTGTTCTGTTCATGCTGGCTGGAAAACTGGCCACAGGCTGGCAGTGCTGTGCTGGCCAGGGAATGCCTGGAATGATCCTGGCAAGGACAGCAGAGCTTGCCAAAGAGGGTCTCCAGCCCCTTCATTGTCTTGCTGTGCTGCTCTGAGCCCCCTCTGCAGGATGAAAAGCAGGAAAAAAGGGGAATTCCTACACATCAGGGATGGTGACAGAGCTCTGCTGCTGCTGCTGCCCTCGTGTGAGATGTGGCACCCATGGTTCCACACTGGCTGCAAGAAAAAGGCAAATTAGTTGGGAAGAGGGAAAATCTGATCTGAATGGAACAGCTGGCAAGGAAACTGTGGGAATGGAAGGTCAATAATAATCATGGAGTAGTTAGGGTTGGATGGGACCTCTGGAAATCACCTAGTCCAACCTCCAGTTCATCTAGTTGAACCCATAATAAAAATTGTATCTTTAACCTTTGGTCAGGCAGTTGGACTAGGCAATCGTTGTAGGTACTTTCCGACTGAAATATCCTGCCTCATCTCACTTTTTAGAGTTTCAACAACACGTAAAAAACCTTAAGAGCTTCTAATTTCACGATTAGAACCATTAATGGCATCAAGTCCTTATACTGTATGACAGTTCTGCCTCCTATTCCTTGAAGGACTGAGGGAAACTTCCGGCCAGGTGACTCAGAGGCGTGACCAGCCCCACCTCCTGTTTCCCCAGCGCCTGCGCTCCAGGGCGCCCCTTTAATTACTCCTTTAATTACCGCTCCCTTAATTACGCACAGCGGTCCCCGCTCGGCGCCGCCCACGTGGCCTCAGGGCACGGGCGCTCCTCCATGCGCATGCGCGGCGCTCGCGGTCACGTGCCTCGCCGCCAGCCAATGGGGAGGCGCGTTACTGCGCGGTGCCCCGGTTAAGGAAGTGCCGCCGGTGTCCGTGCCCGGCGCTTCTCCGTCCGGTTCCGCCTCCCGGGATGTGCTGAGGGCGCGTCCGCCGCCCCTCCCAGGTGAGCGGGGAGGAGTTTTGGGGGGGGTCTCTCTGCTGGGTGAGGGGGCTGGTGTTGCCATGGCGGTTTGGTCCGGGACGGGCCCGGCGCAGTCGCCATGGCAACCCCGGCCCCCCGCCCTTGGGTCACAGCGGGTCCGGGGCCCTCGGGACGTGCTCCTGCCCTTCCCCAGAACCGGGGAGTTCGGGGCCGCTGCTGTCGCCTGTGTCCGTCTCCGTTTCCTCCTCCGCGGCCGAATTTGGCACGGGAGGGCCGGGATGAGTGGCGGATGGCCGGACCGGCTGCTCCCCGCGGGGAGAGCGGAGCTGCCCGGGTTTATTGGCTTCGTTTGTTGGTGTCTGGGTGGTTTTGAGGGGTTCCTTCGGGCCACCGGCATTGCTGCGTCCAGCCAGGCGCTAAAACGCATCTTGGCCAATCCCCTGTCGATTACAGGCAGCAGATTATTATCGTATCCCACTGCCGGCCGTGTAAATGTTTAACTCTGCTACTTGTGCTGAGTTCGAACTCGGCCTGCTCCGTACCTGTCGGTTTATCCCGATTTTGTTGTGCCACAGCAGCTCCCAGCCCTTTCTGGGTGATCTTGCCGAGCTCCTGCTCCTTGGCCACGCTTCCTTCCCTCTGGCCTTCCGTTCACACACACAGGCAAAAAATACCTGTGCCCACCTCGGACCAGGCTCTAGAGATGGCTCTGTCCCCTCTCTGTTTTGATAATTCCCCGTGTCCTCCTTTGCTGCTGAACCATAAACGTTCTCAGGGAATTCCCTGTGAGCCTGGATGCTTTTCCCCTTGCAGTGATCAACACAAATTGGGAATGTTTGCATTCCTTCAAGCTGCATTCCTTTGTTATTATTATTATTATTATTATTTTAATCTACCAGTTTACAGTTTTTGTGGGCTTTTGGCATTGTGGGGGCTTTCTGCAACTGCCAGGAATTTAGATTTTACCATGCTAGAAATCTGTGCCCTGTCCCAAAGGATCTTCAGCCAGTTTTGTTGCCTGTCTATTCCTTTTTTCTTTCATCCAGTTATTATGAACTGTTGAATGGTTCTCTCTTTTCACTCTGGATTTATTCTAGATTATTTTAATCAAATTAACTCTTGTAATTAATTTCTTCTAATCTGCCCCAGCCTCTCTATAGTGCAGGTTAGTATCCTCAGAAATCTTTATGGAGGACACTTGTGGGAGCATTTTGGGAGCACTGGAGTATGCTGTGTTTCCAGCTTATCCAGTTGCCTTTTGGAATAACTCTAGCAGGTGTCTCACAAGTCAGGTGAAAAAAAAACCCAAAAACCCCAGAACCCCAACTGCTGGGCCTGTCCCAGTGTGTGATAATTCATGTGTGAGCTCCTTCACCTGATAAAGCTGAGCAGCCTCAGGAGCAGTGCCAGGGATGAGGCTTTTAAAGCAGCAGGTTTTCTGTGGCAGGTTTAGAAGCAGCTCTGTCACACCTTGTGCACTGCTCTGGTTGTTCCCACTCCTGGTGCCAAAGGGAGCAGCACTCAGTGGTGCTGGGACAGGGGTTTGCTCCTTGGAGCTGCTGCTGTTTCTCTCTGCAGGTTCTTGAAGGTGCTTCAGGCAAATTGACTTCTCATGCCTGGTTGGGAAGTGGCAGTGCTGTGAATGCCTCTAAAAAACTGTGGCATTCTTAATTTTCACTTCTTTTCCTAACCTGGTGTCAGTCACCCTGACTGCTGCTATCCAGAGCTGGATGTGGTGAGACACTGGGAGCTGCCAGTGGAGCTCAGGAGATGCTCTTTAGCCAAAGAGCCTTTAACAGAGCGTGTGCATTTATTTTTATTTACAGAGTCAGGTGTTATTTCTGTCCCAGTGAGGCTGATCTTTATTTGCATGTGGGGACCCTGGGGTTTTTTGGGGTGTTTTGAGTGCAGGGTTGGGCCAGTGTGGTGTGTCAGGGAGTGAGTCACGCTGGGCTCAGAGCTGATGGAAGCTGGGGCTGTCACCCCAAAGCCATTCCCTCATTTCCTGCTCTCTGCACCTCCCTGGCTCCCAGCCCAGCCCCTCCCAGGGGAATTCAGGAGTGAGCAGGTGAAACTGTGCTCTCAGCAAAGGCTGACCTGGTGCTGCTGTAAATACCTGAGCGATTACAGCTGCAGACTCAGGGGCTTCCTGGCAGAGCTGGTTCAGAACTGCAGGCTCTGCCTTCCTGCTGATCCCAGCCTGGGGGCAGCCCTGGCTCATGGACAGGGATTCCCTTCAGTGACATCTTCAGTGCTTTT
Source organism: Aegithalos caudatus (assembly GCA_013389925.1). Lineage (NCBI taxonomy): Eukaryota > Metazoa > Chordata > Aves > Passeriformes > Aegithalidae > Aegithalos > Aegithalos caudatus. The sequence goes on from WEIU01017749.1 coordinate 1,815,872, forward strand.
AAAGAACCAGTTGGGCTTCAGCTGTTCAGGGTGACAGCAGAAGGAGATCTGCCTCTGCTGAGCACCTCAGCTACAAACTTGGACTCCAAGTGCTATCCAAAACCATTCTCAGATGGGATCCCTCCCACCTCCCTGGTTTTTAACCAGTCACAGCCTGTCTGGTGGTTTCAATGCACAGTGTTGCAGGAAGACTTTGAGCTTCATGTCTCCCTCTGCATCCCCCAGCCACTTTCCTCCCTGCAGAGACGTAGGAACAGCAGCTGCTCAGTTTTCCAAGATTAGCTTTTAATTAAGTTTTTAATTTCTGCTTCTCAACTCATTACTGTGGCTGTCAGAGCAGACACCCGTGCCAGAATCCATTTTAAATGTTATTAGTGTAAAACAGCAGCAGTGGAGTTTTTCAGTTGAACCTGAGTGTCTCATGCTTGGCCAACTGCTGAAAAAGGAAAGGAAAAGGAACCATTTGGCCTCAAATTTTAAAATTGGGATCTTGGAAAGGTGCTAAGTTTAGGATGCTTGTCTGACAACTGAGGGAGGAATGTCCTTTTCAAACTTTTTCAAAATTTATTTGATTTGGAAGCACCTTGTTTGCAGTAACCTCTGGAAGGTTGTGTTGGTGTCTCCTGTGAGGGTGCAGGGGGGACTGGGTTTTGTCTGTGCTGCTCCATTGTGAGGACAGGAAATGGAGGCAGCCTCAAATTCCCTTCTCCAGGGGTTGTAGGCTGCATTTCTGGCTGTTTTTTCAGTCACTACACACATTTTTCTGTGTGGCTGTTTATTCTAATTCAGAAAGGGCAGCAGGCCTGCAGGTATGATGGATCATTTGGGTTTTTTGTTTGTTTCCTGCAGGAAGAAAACAAAACAAGTTTTCTGTTGTACACTTGCTGTGTATTAAATCTCCCCTCCAGCGAGGAGCTTGTTGCCAATGTGCCTCTTTGACCCTTGGGTTTGAACTCCCCACAGTGCCACTGTCACAAAGCAGATTTTCCCTTCCTGGTCTTAACAAGAAAAGATTTAACAGCAAAACCCTCTTAGAGATTCTTGTTTGCCATTCCCCGGAGGAATTGCTGTATCTGGGGCAGCAGGAAGCCAGGCCTTGTGCAGTGTGCTTTAAAGACACTTTATCTGGGGACTGGCTCCTGTGAAATCCACAGCTCCAGTAATGTTTCCAGAGCTGTAAGGTGAGAGAACAGCCCAAAAAGTGACCTACATGTGAAACATTAATGTTTCTGCTGCTGGGAGCCTGGCAAGTGCAACTCGGAGTGTGCAGAGGATCAGGGCTACCAGTGAAAAAGGATTTTCACTAACAGTAAGTGTTGTTTATTTCTAATAAATAACCACTGCTTGCTACACTGGTAAAACTACATTTTGCCTTCTCACTTCTTACTATCCTTTTGGGGACTGTTTCAAGTCCTGATCCTTCATGGCAGGAGGCCAAGGTGTTAATGACTGATTCTGGCTGTTTGGCTTGGAGGCTGTGCTGTGCACACCTCCATGCAGGCAGGGTGCAAAATTGTGTGCAGCTGGAGACAAGGCACAAGTGTGTTCTTAGAACGGTGTTTTCAGAATTTGAGAGCTGAGGAAAGAGAGTCTGAGCCCTGTGGGGTGAGCCTTTAGGAGAAAGGCAGATTGCCAGCCTGGTGTTCCCAGGTTGTGTGTGACATTGCTGCCCCCCTGGCTGTCAGAGTTCAACGTGCTCTGGCCAAGCTCTCGTGGCTGTTCCACACAAGGAGGGTGGAATGTCCAGGGTAATGTCCAGTTGACTTGTTTGGTGTTAGGTGGGGGTCTGATTTAGCAGGGTGATGCAGCAGCACACTGAGATCCCAGCAGAAGCTAAACACAGCAATGGCAGTGTGTGCTTGGATCCCAGTCCTGTGTGCTGCCTGGTCCTGGTCTCTGTGCTCACTCTCAGGGTGCTCAGGAAGGAGTACACAGCTTGAAGCCTGCTTTCCTTCCTTCAACATTTGCTTTTTTAATTGTTTGGTTCTTATGCTTTGGGCTCAGCTGTGTGTATGTCCCTGCCACATTGTTCTGACTCTCTCAGGAAGATGTGATTCTTTATTAATTGGCTCAGGGCACCTGGCAATTCATCAGTGTAGATGTCTTATCTCAACCCAAGGTTACCCTCCAGCCTCCCTGGGGCTGAGATGAATTCAGCTTTCTTTACAACTCAAGAAAAACTTTCTTCTCCTCGAGCTCACTGGGTTTTGCCCTCCTCCACTGAGCGGTGCTGGTCAAGCACACTGCCCTGGATGGATTTATTGGACAAGAAAGTCCAGGCACTGCTTTCTCCAGAGTGATGCCCCCAGGAGATCCCACTGGTGCTGGGGCTGTGGTTTGGGGCAGATGGGATCCCATGGCAGGATTAACCCTGTGTGTCCCCTGTGGCAGCCTGGGGAGCTGTGCCAGGGCAGGGGGCTGGGGAGGGAAGTTTGCTGCCCAGAAAGAAGCTGCTATTGAAGGAATTAAATATTGAGGAGCTTCAAGTCTTGAGCTAGAGCACACCCCTGAGTGACCTGGGGTCCACAAGGCTCAGTGCTTTTGATTCTGGTAGAGAGGGCATAAAAACATGGCTCAAAAGGTGTTCTGGGCTGTTGTAAAGTCACATTGTTGGAGCCTGCTTCCACCCACGTTATTGTGGCTTTTTCAGTCCAAGGCAGGGAATCAGTTGTTTTGTCCTAGATTTCTCATTAAGAATCTCACTCACTCCAAGCTCCTAATGTAGGGACTGAAGTGCTGGCAGTTTTGGGCAGCACTCCTGTGGGATGTGTACAGGGGTGGAGGTGAGAGCTCCAGCTCTGTGGGTTTGCATAACAAAGAGGGAATGAGGGGAGCTGCACCTTCTGTACACAGCTTGGTGTGCTGCCTGTCCCTAATGATCCCTGTGCCATTCCTGGAAGGAGCAGGAGCATTGCATGGACAAACAGAGGTAACAAATTCCCTGTCAGAGGTGCTTGCATTGCACACTGCCAGAGCTGGGGCTCTTGGTGCATATTTGATGCCCCAGCTTCCAATTGTGCCTTTAGATCCAAAGGAACTGGTCTGATTCCAGGCAGGGTGAAAAGATTTGCTTCTTACTGACATGATGTGGGCCTAAGCAACCTGATCTAAGTTGAGTTAAACCCCAAAGGGTCTTTCCAACCTACTTTTATTTATTCTATGACCATAGTTGAAGAAGTACTGAGAAGCTGTCAAGCCAGGTATTTAAATATCTTTAAAAATTTGGCTCCTGTTGCCTGGATAATGTTGCCCTAAGTCCTGGAAGCACCTCTTTGAGATTCTTAGTAACGAATTCATGATATTTTGAAATCCAGTTGCACTTTCATTGTATGGAGTGAAAGGAGCTTGGTGACAGAGGTGCCTGTGTGGAACATTCCCTGCGAGACCAGTAACCTAAAAACACAGGAAGCTGAAAATGAAATGCAGCAGGGAAATCTTTACTGCTTTGTGGAATTAGACTGGTTCAGACTGAATGGTTTAATGTAAATCAAATCCCCCAGTGCCAGATGGCACAAGGTAGAGAGACTTAGAGCTGTGAAAATTCCTGTTCATGTTCTGGAAGATAATAGCAGACTTCATGGCTGGTTTGGGTTCTGTGGTACTCAGAGCTAAAATCCTGCATTTTGGTAGCTTTAGGATTCTCTTTGGGTTTTGTTTGATCCTATTTACTTACAAGTGAGAGAGGATGCCAAATGTTATTAATTTTCCTTTCCTGGAAATCTTGTGTTACTGGGATCTGAGGACTGTCCAGATTGCGACTGGAGTTGCAAACAAGGATTTGATGGTGACACCTCTGGTGTGAGGGTAGCAGGCCCAAGGAAATCCATCTGTCCCTGTGTGCAGATTTCCCAGGGAGTGTCTGCAAAGGGAACTGGAGGCCCTGCATGTCCTGCAGTGCTGGGCAGGAGCTGCAGGGCAGGGCCAGCCCGGTGCTCCCCGGGCGCTGTTTGGTGTCACTGCCTTCCCTCCGTGCTGTGTCCTCGGGAGCCTTCTGCAGGAACTTAATCTCTTCCCTCTGTGGAAGGACAGCAGATAATCCCTAATAATCCAGCAGGAGTGTGCTCAAAGCGAATGCTTTGAATTCCTGAGGTGAAAATCCTCATCCCGAGTCTTTGAGGATCTGCAGTGTTTAATGTTGGAGGTGTTGGGACTCCGGGCTGGCCGGGGGTGCCTGCAGGGACCGTGCTGAGTTATGGGATCCACTTGAAACACCCACAGCCTGCCTGGGCTTCTCTTTACTCTTCCCTGCAGCTCTGCTGCTTGCTCTAGGATGAACTGATCTCAATTAGCTTTTAAGTAAAGTAAAAGGTATCGATGAACTTCGATCCAGCTTTGTTTCTGCAAGTGAAGAAGATTCCTTCACGTTGGTTTTTGTGTGAACACTAAATTTAAAGTCAATACATCCCTTACTGGGAATGAGAGTTGTAAACAATCCTAGTTACTATTTGTTTGACTTTAATCTTAGATTACCTGGCTTTTATTCAGCTAGGAAATTCAGTGGTATTTGTTGCTAGATGATAAAAATTTTATGTGGGAATTTCATGAGCTTATCTGAATGGAAGCTGAAGCCAAAATAAAAATTAATGAAACCAGCACCTTGTTCACTGGTGAAATCCAACTCATTTTTGCAGGATGCACAAGGAAGAAACATTGTTAAAACATGTCTAAGAGTGCTAAACAAGGGAAATCTCGACTTGTAGAACCACTTGGCCAGGTTTTTGTAGGTATGGAAGTGCTCAAGGGATTTTCAAACACATTTAAGCAGCTGCCTGCCAAAGCATCAGGCTTTATCCTGCATTGGAACACCCTGCTGGATTAAGAGTGCTGGTTCTGTATGCAGCCTGTCTCTCTAGAAATGTGATCTTAGGTAGATTTTATTGTGATTTTTTAAAAAATACAAGAGCTCTAAGAGGGAATGAAAACCTCCTGCTCTGGAGAAAAGCTTGAGCTGAGGTATCTTAGCTGTGAAGCATCTGGTCTATGTAAATAAACTGTGTCTGCACCTGGCTCTAAACGAGAATTGCTTCTCAGTAGGAGCTGGGAGTGCTGGTGGTGGGAATATCAGTGCCTGTGTTTGGCTCCATCTGCTGAGTGAGCAGGGACAATTCCTGGAGGCCCAGCCATGGCTTGGGCCAAAGGCTCTGCTGCCTTTTAGACAGAAATGTGAAATGATGTTCTTTAGCTCATTATAGCTAGAGCTTATTGATGTCAAAGATTTATTACATCATTTATAAATAGTAAGTTCAGGCTTCACAGTGTACCTTAATTTAAAATTGTATGTCAGGTTGGCTTATTTAGTAATGCATTTACTATTTCTTTTCATCCAACTTCCATCACTGCTAAATATTTGTCCTGGTTCCTCTGAACTACCCAATACACTTGAGGCCAAAACATTTTGCTAGATTTGCTTCAATAGAGCAAGGCAGAAAACTACTAAAAATGCTTAAAACCTTTATGCTTTCCTGTATTTCTGAAATTAATTTGTTATGCAGTAATATCTGCAGGTTTTAGGTAAGAAAGGGAATTAAATGTTCAGTTTCTAGTTCTACTTGCTCCTGACTGCAGTATTTTGTAAGAGGCTGTCCTCTGAGATTTTTCAAATGTTTATCTGCACTATCCCTTCACAAGCATGAAATGTTCAATAAAATATGAAATGTTGGCTCATTTTCTAATCCTCCTGTTTCACGGAAGGGTGAGGTCACTGTGCCCCTGGGAGGGAGGCAGTGGGAAATGTTGGCCATGTCACCTCCCAGACCCTGGCCATCGTGTGAACCAAGGGCTGACACCTGAGAAAAAGATACTAAATGAAATAAGATAACTTCCACTTTCCAAAGTGGCCTTGAATTAACCACAGGTCCCTGGAGCCTGCATTTGGCTCCACAGTAGCCACCATTTGGTCTCAGAGGTCAGAACTTGCCTTGTTGATGTTGCTGCCTCTAAACCCTGAAGGCCCTTTTAACTTCCAGGGCTTTGTTTTACACTGATACTGTTTTTGTTTTATTTTGTGTTTTCAAACATGTATTTTGTCCTCTAAAGTTGACTCTAAAAGTGATTCTTAGGTCACTGTGTTGGCTGAGACTCGAGTTCAGGACTTGGGCTGTGCTAAGCCAGCATTGCCACAGGCTGTGCCCAGAGCCAGGATCTGCTCTTGGGTGTTTTTCCAGGTATCCCAGAAGACCCAGAGGCTGTCACCTGGGTATGAAGGGAATTGATTTGCCTGGAATTTCTCCTCTCCTGGTCATAGCAGCCACTTACCACAGCTCCTCCAGCAGCAGCATCACCTGGCCAGGGAGGAAGGGGCACAGGTTTGCTCTGCTAAACCCCTGTGGCAGGACACGGTGCCAGACAGGTGTCCCAAATGTCCTTAAAATGTGCTGGAGCATCTGAATTGGATCACATAATGGATGGGGCAAGTGTCTGCAAACACAACCCAGCTGTGGGTGTCTGAATTTGAGGGGAGGGGGATTATCCTGTTCAACTAAACAGTCATGGGTTACTCTTTTGAGGCTGGCTTCAGCCCCAGGATAATGCGTAATGCTTGCCCAGCTCTGTGAGAATATGGTGTTAAATACACATGGACTAATCCTCACAGGAATGTGTCCTGTGCTGGCTCTGCCTCTCTGGCTCTGGCTGCCCTGCCTTTTCTGCTCATTAGCAAATGGCTTTGGTGTGGTGGTTTCATTTCTCTCTGATTTATTAATGCTGAGAAGGGGGATTCCCTTACAGGAGCATTGAAACTTTGCAAGAAAAATGATCCTGCGGTGTGCCACAGCTCTGAAATGGCTCAGCAAAGGCTTCAGCAGGGGTGGGGTGAGATGGGCTGCACAGCATCCAGAACCAGTGGCGTGGATCAGATGAGCCTCAGCCAGCAAATGTTTGCCTTTCCTTCTTCAGGGTCCCATGGGGTGAAGCTGAGGCTTCTTAAAAGGTCACCAGAGGCTGGGGGTGGGGAGTGTGTGCACTGCTGTGACTGGGCACAGATTCCAAGTGTGGCCTCTGAGGGCTTGAGCCAGTTCTGGGAGTGTAAAAGAAGTTTTAAAGGAGCAAGGAGTGCAGGCTTTGGAGGTGCTTAAGTTGTTTTGAAACTGGCACCTGGACTGTCAGGTCCCCACTGTGAATGCTGTGGACTGCTCAGTAAACATGCAGCCACGGTCCTAGAAGAGGTTAGAAAATAGCTGTGATGGTTTTTAAGGAATTCTTTGGAGAGGAACAAGTGATCCATTTCAGCACAGAGTGACTGTAACTGGCACAGTAGAATCATGGAATGTGCTGAAGGGAAGGGGCCCATGAGGATCATAGAGTCCAGCTCCTGGCCCTGCACAGGACACCTGGGGAATCCCACCATGTGCTTGAGAGCTTGTCCAAGTAAGTTTAGTACTTAATAATTTATAATTAATTGCTAAATTGTAAGTTTGGCAACTTAAAATTCCCCAAACTGGCAATTGCAACTTTGCCAGTTACAAGTTTTGTGTTGAAGCTGCTCAAATGGCACATGCAGTCCAATGGGGAGTGTGTTTAAATCTGTTCCTCCTTGGGCTCTGAGCTTTAACTCAAGAACACTGGCAAGCTGAGCATCCCTTTTCACAGGAGGGCATAGACAAGCATTGCTCTGTGCAGCTTTTCCCATGTAACTTGGTGCTTTGAAACCAAGACTCAAGACTTAAAATTGGGAAAAGAAAGTAGAAATTTTAAGTAATTTGTTTTTGGTAAGGGTGGTGGCTTTGGGTTTTTTAATTTGCATCCTGGTCTGGTTCTTTTGCCTGGGAGGGTCAGAGTGAGAGAGATGAAGGAAACGACTCCTCCTGTCTCCACTAACTCTGTCCTTGTGGGGCTTTGTCCTGCCTAAAATGTGTTCTCCAGTCATCCATCAGTGCTAGAAATCTTTTACAACCACTTTAGCTATCACTTGCTTCTTACCCTCTGGTGCTTGTTAAAAAGGGCTGCAGACACTGCAGCAAGTGTTCTGTTTGTGCTTAGCAGGTCGTGGCAGGGCTAGGGAGAAAAGGTGTCCTGGGATTTCTGTATCAGCGCTCTGTGCTGGGCTGGGAGGAGCTGTGGCACAGGAGTGAGGGGAAGTGAAACTAGATCTCATTTCACCAGCATAGGTTAAACAAAATGAACAAAGAGGTGGGATCCTCTGCCTGTGTACCCACTAGAGATGGCAGGGTTGTGCAGGAGGACTTTCTAAATATTCCCCTAGCAGTGCTTCCTTTTTAGGCTGTTTGTTCATTTTTGTTTTAACAAAATGTTGGTCCTGCACGGACGTTTGTGGAGCTCCATGTAACATAAGGTACACTTGGCTCATTTGATGGCCTTTTTGGAAGGGCTGGTAGTCACATGCTCCTTGCACACAGAGTCACCAGGCTGTGCTCCCAGGGATCAGGATGGGGCTGGATGTGGGGCTGGAGGCATGGGCCAGGCTGAGCTGTGAGCTGGGCTTGCCCCGTGGCCAACACAGCTTTGAGTCCCTTCTCGGGTTATGTTGTCGTGTTTGGCTTCATCTCTCCTGCAAACTCTTTCCTGGGGAAAGCAGCTCTGTCCCTGCTGGTGCTGCTGGCTCAGGCCCTGTGTTCCATCACTCCTCTGGTGCTTCCTTCCCTTGCAGGCGTGAATGACAGAGGAGGTGCCCCCGGCTGCACTGACGGATGTGAACCTGCGCCTGCTGTGCCACGATGACATAGACACGGTGAAACAGCTCTGTGGAGACTGGTTCCCAATAGAGTATGTGACTGCTGGGGGTGCCAGGGGGCACAGATGCTGTGAGCCTGCACTGCTCCAGCTCTCTGCAGGCTGGGAATCTTCTGTGCACTGTGGTGGTGGTGTTAAAGATCCTCTGCTGCCTGTCCTGCAGCGTACTGGAGTCACCAGAAACTTCCTGTGTGTGGGTTTTGGCAGGAAATTGGGCTTTGTCCTTAAAGGGATGGATCAGCTTCTTGAGAAAGACTGAATGAAATGGGGAAAGGAGGACACCTCCAGGAAAAAGGGCAGCATCCCTGTGCTTGTGAAAGGAAGCTGTGTCCTGGAGCGTGGTGCTGGGACAGCAGCCTCAGAGCTGAACTGAAGTGGCCCAGAGCTGTTCCTGAGGGGCTGCTCTGAATGTCTGAGCAGGACTTCCCTTGGATCATTGTTCCCCCATAGTCTGGCTGAAAGCTGATCTCAGCCTGGCCCAGGCCAGCTCTCCTGGCCCACATTTGGTAAATTCCCATGGCTGCACAAGCACAGGAGCTCTGCTGGGGGACACTGACAGATTTCTGGCCTAAAACATCCAGGGAAACCACAGCTGTAGACTTAATGGATTTTTAACTTTAGCTTCACAAAGAAGGTTTATAGAGGATTCTAGCAGATTATAATTAAGATAGAATAAAATGTAACAAATCAGCAAAAGCATTCATAATATTTTGAGTTTGTAGATTTCTTTTAAAAGCAAGACATGCTGAACTCTCACTTGGAAATAAATGAACATATATTAGCTTCCCTTTAGTAGCTGCAGAAGGGGGAGGAGAACTGGAGGCTGGTGGTGTGATTTTTTTTTTTCCCCCCCTATCAATATGCAGCATTTTTTACATGTGTATCAAATTAATGAGATCCTTACGCTCTTAGATGAGGGCAGATGGATCTTGCATTTAAAAATAGCTTGCTAAAGATGGATGTGAAAGCTCTGAGCAAAGACTGTAAAATGAAAATACGATTCTCTTAGCAAGGCAGGAGGCCATTACATGATGGGAGAACCCATGGCACCAAATGGGATGCAGCAGCTGTTTCCAGTTGAGGAGCCTGTCCCATGGGCTTTGCATCCACAGCCCTTGCTGTTTCTGGTTCCTTGCAGGTACCCTGACTCATGGTACCGGGATATCACTTCCAACAAGAAGTTCTTTTCCCTCGCAGCCACGTACAGAGGCTCCATCGTGGGGATGATCGTGGCAGAGATCAAGAGCAGGACCAAGGTGCACAAAGAGGTGCGTGGACAGAATCCAAACCCACCCTGCCCTGGGGAAGGGGGTGGGACCTGTTTGGGGTGGGGTTTTTCCCTCCCCAGTTGGGACATTTGATGCTGAGTTAATTTAAGGAATGAAGCACGTGCTGATTTGCAGCTAATGGAGCAGGGTGGGTGCGTGGTACCACAGAGGCTCTTCCTGCTGGGGCATGGCCCCGTGGGGAGCTGAGGGATCAGATCCTGCAGGCTGATCCCTGGCCATGGCTGGTGTGGGAGCACAAACATCTTTTTTCCTGAAGAGCTTCCTTAGCTGTGCTGTGTGAGTCACTCTGATGACTTCCTGCAGAAACTCCTCCCTTTACACAGTCCCTGTCCCAGCCCACAGGGGAGGTGACCTGTCTGCAGGGAGCTTGGACTTCAGAGATAACAGAGCTTGGAGGCCAGGAGAGACAATCCAGTGCAGCACTGAGAGAAAGAAGAGATGGTCAGTGAAGACAGTATGGGAGAAGAGCACTAAAAAGAGCAGGGGCAGTGCAGGGAATGCCTGACTCCTGGAAGGCCTCAGTGTTGGGGTTAAACAATAATCCCAACGTGCACAGGAGCACAGAGACATGGGTCTCTTCACCTCAGCACTCTGGCTTAATCTCAAAACTCATCAAAGTCAGAAGCTGCATCTTCAGCAAATTCTACAAAAGGCTCTTGTTCCAGCCAAGCTGAAAGCCAGGGAATTTGGGCACTGCTCTGGGCAGTTGGGCCTGTGGAATGTGCTCCTTGTCCTCCCCAGCAGTGCAGAGATCTCCAGCTGACACAGCTCAGTGCAGCTTGCAGGCCACAGGGACTTGCTGGGTTGATCTAAACACTGCTGGGTGACTCCAGAACTGGCAGTTTGAATCCTTCTGGTAAAGAAAGGAACCATTTTCTGTCCCTAAACACACAAATAATGTACATAGGTAGGAAATACCATGGTTTGTGTTATGCCTCTTGGGAGGATGATGTGGAAATAGGAATAGTATTGGTATTTTAACTTCCATTCCAAAAACTTCAGCTAAGACTGTTCAGTGAAGAGAAGTTTCCTGCTTTAGCCTTGTTTTCAGGTGTTCCAGTACAGAGTTCTTGCTTTCTGCTGTGCCTCCCCAGGTACCCTGTTAAATAACTTGTCCTATCTCTACTCAGGATGGAGATATCCTAGCTTCCAATTTTCCTGTGGACACTCAAGTTGCTTACATCCTAAGTCTTGGAGTGGTGAAGGAGTTCAGAAAACATGGAATAGGTAAGATGTTGCTAAGTGCCAGCTGTTGGTGTTGTTTGCCAGCTGTGGCAGTGGGTGTGACTGAAGGAGCTCAGTATCTCCCTGCAGTATCCCTGTGGGAAAGGCTTACCCATGACTGGAGCAGGTGGGATAGTGCAGGTGCACTGGGAGGTTTTTACTGGTGTGGGCACAACAGAATGTGCAAATATTTCCCAAGAGCACAGGCCTTTGTCCATCTTGTTCCTGGGACCAGCTGAGCACACCAGAAACTCACACCACTGCTGCTGAGACTGTCTGAAAGTGTAACAACTTCACCCAGAAGCAGGGTTTGAAATGAGTTTCTTTCTGGGTATCAGCAGTCTGATCTCTGAGGCAGAAAACAGAGCTGTTTTCTGAGACCTTGCCTCAAGATAGAACTGTGAGAAAACCACAGAGGGAACTGGAAAATAGAGTGGCTTGTGCCTGATGAGATCCCGAATCAGTCAGCTCTGATGGTGTGCTGCCACATGCAGCACTCCTGCAGCCATCTGAAACCCTGGAGTCACAAAGGCTCTCCCTGTTTAGAGCAGTTGTGTTCTGTCACCAGGTGCTGCCCTCCTGGTGTCATTCCAGGCAGGATGTGGAGCTTTGATCTGCAGGAGGGAATGGGCCAGGTTTGGCAGCCTCACCCAGGGGTGCACACCTGGAGTCTCCTCAGTGCATATGGGTATAATTCAGCACCTCCAAGTCCTCCCTTCTCCCCCAGGCATCTTTGGACAGCTGTAAACTTAGAGGGTACATAAAGAAATGACCACAGAGTCTTTGGTGAGAGCAGTGTTTAAACCTTCCCTTACAATGCCACTGCAGAGGATTTTCTGTACAAAAAAGAAAGTGGTAGCACAGAATGATGTTCAGAGAGGGTGGTAAAGAGGTCTTTCTGTAAAATTATGGTGGGTTTCAGTCTCGTCTTCCAAATCCTATTTTTTTCCCCCAGTTCCATCTTGGAATTTTTTTCCTTTCAGAGTCAGTATTTCCTGTATCCATTCCATCTGCACAGCATGTTGCTGTGCTCTCAAAAACTTTGAGTTTGCACCTGTAGCAACACAACCTAAAAAAAGCTGCTGCTTTTTCTGAGACCTTTCTCATGAGTTTTTCTAGTGGTGTTTGAAGCTGTAGCTTTTCATGCAGGAGGCTCTTCACTCCAGCCATGCTTCTGAGCACTAAAGCTCTAATTTTTCTCTGATTTTGTAAAAGGGTTTGGTTTCTAGTTGTCTGCTGTTAAACCATGGGACAGCTGGATTCCTGTGAGGTAGAAGAGTGAAATATCTCATAACAAAATTGGACTGCTCTGTGGTCGCTGTCTCAGTGGTTTTTTGGTCTTGGTTTATACAGATTCTCACTGAGTATACAGAGAACGTGAAGCCAGTGCTGTTGACTTCTGCTCTGAAACCCTGAGTGTCCTCCAGGGAGTCTGAGGCCCTGGGGATTGTGAAACAGCAGCAGCCCTCTCCCCTGTGAGTTAGGCTGATCCTTTAGCCTGGTGTCACCACACCTGCTGGGAGAAGTTCCCGTGCAGGTTCTGCTGGCTCCTTTGTGCCATGTTGAGGTGGTGTGGATGAACCCCAGGTCTTGTCTCTTGGGGCTGGAGTATCCTCTGTACCCTTCTCTGTTTTTTCCTGCTGGCTGCAGCAAATCCAGATTGGATGAGACTATTTCCACTCCTCCTTAGAAGGCATCTTAAAATCTCAGCAGTTCTTAGATTTTGATTCAAGTTCAGCAGGCACAATACCATAACCTGCTTCTGAAGTCGGGTTTTGACACTCTGCTGTATCAAATGGGTTTAAAATAAATAAATGTATGGGGTGGAACTGATACCATTGAAAATGAGTCACTGACCTTCCCCGAAGCCAGGAGTTGCTCTGCTGGGGATGGTCCAGTATTCTCAAAGTTCTGCCTCATCCTTGTGGTTATTGAGTCAGAGGTTTGGTCTTTAAAATCTCTGGGTTTTGAAGCTGTGCTCATAGGTGAGACCATGTATGCAAACCATGTAGAAGGTCCTGTGAGAACTGGGTGGGATTTGGGGTCTCCAGGTGTGTGCAGCAATCCCTGATCAGCAGTCCCTGGTGCAGGAGGGCTCAGCTGGGCCCCCCACACCCTCACACTGAGGGGCCCTGGGGCTGCACACACGCTGTGATCCTGCTGCTTTCCCTTCAACAGGTTCCCTCTTGCTTGAGAGTCTGAAAGATCACATCTCCACCACTGCCCAGGACCACTGCAAAGCCATCTACCTGCACGTGCTCACCACCAACAACACAGCAATAAACTTCTATGAGAACAGAGACTTTAAACAGCACCACTATCTCCCCTATTACTATTCCATCCGAGGGGTCCTCAAAGATGGCTTCACCTACGTCCTGTACATCAACGGCGGGCACCCACCCTGGACAATCTTATATCCTTCCCTGCTGGCTGCTGAGCCTGGTTTGGGTTAACAACAGCAAAGCGTGGCTAGATGTTGGAACTGAAACCTGCTTAGATTTAATGGGTTGAATCTGAAGCCAGAAGGAAGGTGATGTTAGTTATTTGATGTTGGGTGCCAGTGAGGGCGAGTGCTGGAGTTAGGCCAAAGTGCTGGGTGTGCTTTGGCTTGTAGGGTGCAGGATTTGGCCATGAACAGGGCAAAGAAACCCTTGGTCTTGCTTCCTGGGGCCTGGGATCCCCTGTGAGGGTGGGCTGGCCTGGGTCTCAGCAGGCTGCTCCCACACTGACTTAGGGGATTTGTTCAAGGTCAAAGGATCATGGAGAATAAACGATCCCTCCTGGGTGTAGCTGGTCAGGTGGATGGAGTGCTGTCCTCACAGGATCTTTTGTCGAGTGCAATGGGAACTGGCAGCTGCTTAGAGGAGGTGTTTCCACACGAGCTGGAGCTGCCATTCCCAAATTGCCATCCTTTACAGGGCAGAGCAGACCTGCTTTTGACAGAAAGGTGGAGGCAGTGATTCCAAGGAACGGATCTGAGTGAGCTGAGCAGCTCCAGTGTGTCAAGGGTCCCTGCAGGCAAGGTGGGTCCAGGAGCGATTTATGTTCTTTGCTGAGTTACAGTGGGAGTGTTGCTGTCCTTAACTGGTGGCCACTGACTACCTACAGCACATTGGCTCCACACTAGCCAGCCTGAGCCCGTGCTCCATTCCCCAGAGGATATACAGACAAGCCCAGAGCCTCCTCTGCAGCCTCCTGCCCTGGTCTGGCATTTCTGCCAAGAGCAGCATCGAGTACAGCCGGACAATGTGATGGACTGGGGTGCACAGGAAGCACAGGTGGGTGCTGGGGACAGCTCCCGTCCCTGCCACTGCCACTGCTGTGTGACAGATCCTGGAGTGAGCATCCTGCTGCTGTGGAAGGTGTCTGGGCACAGCTGTGCTCCAGCTCCAGCCAGCAGCTCAACTCCTGCTGCTTTCACTTGAAGGGAAATCAAACTCTGACCTTGTTTACTTGAGCCCAAAGCCCAACAGCAGGTGGAACCTGCTGTCCCTTTCCTCTTCCCGGCTGCTGGAGCAGGATTCAGCACCCACAGTGCCTGGAGCCTGCAGAGAGGGAGCAGCAGTAACTGGATTTCCAGGACAGTGGTTCCCCAGCACACTTTCCCTAAAACATCTGCCCTCTTTTCTCTCCCTAGGATTGTTTCTCCTTCCACCTGACACCCGGCTCTGCACTGGTTCCAGTGATGACAGCTCGGACGGGACTCCGTGTTCCACAGGGACTGACCTTTGGTAGAACTTCACCCGGGGCTGCAGCCGCGGCTCCCACGTGTGCTGGGCGGGCCCGGCTGTGCGGCGCTGCCGTCACCGCTCCGTGCATGCTGCACTGTCCCCGCCACTCCCCCCGCCTCCGTTTGCTCCTCCCCGTGCCCGGGATGTCGGGGGGTTCCGCCGCTGCTGCTCCTGCTCCATCCGCAGCTGCTGAGGGCGGCTGGGGGAGGTTCGTGGATCTGCACTGAGGAACCATTTACATGGACTGGGAGAGCCTCAGCAGGCCCCGGCTGCCAGGGCACAGTCTGCCCTTGTTGCTGGGGGAGGGGAAAGGGGAATGGGAATCATGTTTAGGTCCTGCCACATCAGCTGGCTGCTGGTGCGTCCTGTGGGTAACTTCCAGGGAGAGCAACTGCCTCGCATGAGAAACTACCCAGCCCCACCAGCCCTCTGGAGTGATGTAAAAAGAAGCATATATAATTCAGGATGCATAAAGTAGAAGGCAGGGAATGAAATTGCTATTTCATAGTGAAATATATATGTATTATACTGTATAGATCTTTCTGCCTTTGTCCAGGATGGAATGTAGCAGGGCAGGGGAGCTGGGACTGTAGGGTCTGGTCCAGAGCCCTTCTTGGCTTCAGGCTGGATTTTGCAGGATCTTGAGGGATGGGAGGTGTGCAGAGACCCCCAGCAGCTTTTCCTTGCTGAGGATGCTGCAGCTGCTCAGTGTCGTGCTTTGGGCTGTGGTCTGGGCAGCTCTGGGCTGTGCTGGGCAGTCTCTCAGTGGCTGCAGGACTGAGTAGCTTGTGTGCAGCTGGTGTAGAGGCCCCAGAGCTGCAGCCAGGCCAGGGGCCCTGCTGTATTCCCATGGCAAATCCGCCCTTCCCTGGCCAAGGCTCTTCCCCTGCTCAGCACCATGTTCCTTATTCCCACCTCATTTTTTAACTGGGACTGGAGCAGAGGGGAGGGATCCATGCCAGAGCAGGGTCTGGGTGGGCTGGCACTGCCAGCTCTGGCAGGGGCTGGGCAGGAGCTGGGGGTGGCACAGGGCTCAGGCCGGGCCTGAGAAGAGCCGACAACCACATTGTGACCTTGCAGCCTGGATGGGCACAGAGAGCCCTGGCAGTGACCACTCCCTGGGTGGGAGTTCACTAATAAAAGGATGCAGGAGCTGAACTGCTGTGCCTGGTGCCAGGCTGCAGAGCAGGCAGCCTCAGGGGCTGGCATGTTTGGTGTCTGGGACGTGCTGCTCCTTCTGGGGCCCTAAGACAAGCAGAGGTGTTTATGAGGAGTCAAACCGGGCACTGATGAAAGCCCAGCCATGGCTGCCCTCGGCCTCTCCCATGCCGTGACTCTGGCTCCCCTGTAGTTCAGCAGTGCCAGGGGCCCTGGGCAGGCAGCTCCTCTCCCAGCCCCGGTGCCTCCTCAGGGCCCTGACACCCTTCCAGCCTCAGCTTTTACCTCAGTTTGGGGTATTTCTGCTTATCCACTTTTACTTACCACAGCTGTTGCTTGACAGTTTCTTTAGCAGCCCAGCCAAGCCCGTTTTTTCTCAGCACTTGCTTTCTCTGGACCAGAATGACGCTCTTCTCCTGATTGCCGGGGGCTGATGTGTGTCTGTGTCCCCAGCTGCTCTCCTGCCCCTTACACAACCCAACCCCACTACTCCAGCACATCCCAAAGGAGCTGTGACTGGTCTGTGTCCTGCTACGAGCCTGTCCTAACGTGTCAGCCCTGTCCTCACCTTAGCCCATTATTTATTGAAGAACCTCTTGCTAAACATCTTCAATTAAACCAAACCTTTTTTTGAGTTGTCTGTCCCTGCAGAGAATCTGCCTCTGACCGGCTGCTTGTGCTCTGCCCCACGGTGGAGTGACCAGACCCCTTTCTATGGGGCTGGGGGAATCCTGAGGGAGCTGCTGCTGCTCCAAGCCAGGGATGAGCTTGGAGCAGGCAGAGGGGGGACAGGGAAGGGGCAGCAGCTCCTTCAGGAGTGCAGAATGGGTGAGTTTTCCTAAGTCTCAGCTGAATGGATGGGGTCTGGTGCAGCTGTCCCCACTTCAGCCAGGACCAAGGCCCTCCTGCACCTGCCCGGAGCCCTGGGGAGCACAAGCCATTCTGGAGCAACCCAAACTCTCAAGAGCTGTAGTGGTGCAGCACCTGAGCCAGCCCACACAGCTCCAGCCCTTCACCTCTGGCCTCTGTGCTTCCCCACAGCTCCTTCCCCAGCTCTGGGTCACCATTGGCTCTGCACCAGCCCTCAAGAAGGATCCCAAGAGTTAAACTTTCAGCAAAGCCATTTATTCCACTTTCCTGTTCCCACAGATCTCCAGGTAGGGACCCACATGAGCATCCCCAACGCCCCAGAGGGAATTCACGGCTGCCCTGTTGTGGCAGCACCCCGAGCAGGAGCCCGGCCACTAACGTGGGCAGAGGTGCTTGACCAGAAGCCCCAGACCTCAGCTGTGCCCAATGCCAGCACAGCCACGTCCAAGTCAAGACAGGGCATTTAAAAAATTAATGTTTTGTTCCTTACAAATGAAAGGGGGACCTGACAGCAGCAGTGCGTCCCTGAAATCAAAGCATAATTCTAAGGCTCTGACGTCCTCACATAAGCACATGAACTCTCTGCAGGGGCTGTGCAGGTTGATCTGGGAAGCTCACTAGGAGTTTAATGGCCATAAAAATAAAATCGCTTTTCCCTGCTTTAAACAAACCCAACCCCTCCCGGCTGGGCAGCGGGATCGCGTGGGCAGCCACTGCAGCCAGCCACGGGTCGGAAAGTTACAAGTCTCTCAGCTCACCCACTTTTAATTGAGCGCCAACACGGCGGCGTCACTCCATCACATCAGCCACCGCCTGCTCCGCCACAGCGTCGGCGCCCTGCTCCAGCACCTCGGCCCCCGCCAGCTGCTCTGCCAGGGCCTGGCCCTCCAGCCCCACCAGCTGCTGCTCGTGCCCCGCGTGCATCATGCCCGGGTGCTCGGCTCTCTCTCCCAGCTCGTTGCCCGCCTTGGCCAGCTCGTTGGCCTTGTGGGCAGACAGGTGTCCCGCTGCCCCTCCGCCGTAGTCGAGGGCCGACTTCTTTGGCCTCAGCGTGGCGGCCACCGCCTCGGCCAGCTTCTCCTCCGGCACCATGTTCAGGATCTTCAGGGCAAACAGGAGCTGGAACTTGGCAGTTCCGACAAAGGAGTTGGCCAGGAAGTTGGGCAGCCCGCCCATGCGATCCTTCTGGGTGTAGAGGGGCACACGGACCATGCCCATCACCTGCAACAGCACGGGCACAGCTCAGCAGGGGCCACGGCAGCACCGGCCCCCCCGGCCCACGCCCCATCTGCCCCACACCCTTACCCAGTGCCCGCCAGCCCATGGCCCAGGCTCGCCCTGCCCCTATGCCAGGCCCCGTCCCTCCCTCCCACATCAGCCCCTGCCCTTGCCTGCCCTCAGTCCCACTGAGCCCCTTCATTGCCCCTTCCCAAACACCCCCAGGCCCCTGTTCTCCCTGCCCAGTCCCTCAGCCCAGCCCTGGCTCTGCTCCCCCTTCTGCCCTTGTGGAGGGATCCCGCTGCCCCAGGCCACTACGGGGAGTCCCACTTTCCCCTGCAGCCCTGCTCTGCGTGGGGACACCA